>CAOLHI010000801.1:600000-936750 GCA_948474755.1 Ctenosaura bakeri
AGGAAAGAGCTTTTAAGAAGGTGCTGTCTATATCGTTCTTAGCTGCTTTTTTAAAATCCTGTTTAAGAGTATATTGTAAATTGTTTTAATATTGATCTGTGAAATGTTGGAGGGATTAATAGTCTTAGCAGTGGACTACAACCCTGGAGATCAGGATTTAGTTTCCTGGTCAACCATGGAAACTGACTGGGTGACCTCACACACTCTCAGCTTCAGAAAACCCTGTGATGGATTCACCTTAGGGTCACCATAAATCAGAAACAACTTGAAGGCACACAACAACAACAATAACAGGGACCAACAACTAGGTTTGGGCCATGAAGCTCAGCTGAAATCACTGCCAGGTTCATGTCTACAGTATTAGAACCTATATGGTTTCTGTGAAAACAGATTTCTTTCTCTTTCCTGCTTCTTTTTTTTCTTTTCTTTGTTCTCAACACTGCATCTTAGGAGGCAATGCTGAGTATGCTATTTTGGGACATACTTGTGAAGATCCTGAGGAAAACCAGTGAGAATTTACAGTCTGCTCTCACTGTGTCCATGGCTGTGATTTGATTTGACAGTTTCATTAGAAAACAGGGCTTGTTGGGGGCAACTTAATGCACTTTTATTGGGACAAAGGAGATTTGTTAGCAATTTTGTCAGGAGTTGCCAAGGAGAGTTTTTTTTAAAAGGAAAGACAGAAGAAAGGAAGGAAAGAAGGAAGGAAGGGAAGGGTAGGGAGAGGAAAGGAATGGAACATGGCCTAAGCATTTTTTTAAAATATTAATTCTGGACTTCTCTAGCAAATGGATTTGTTAATTGTTATTCATGGTCCACCCACCCATCCATGTTCCAAAGAAATGAGGTGGATGGCCATTCACTAAAATCTGTGTCTACATTTAAACCAGGGGTAGGAGACTATGGAAGAGGAGGGGGCTGCATTTGTATCCCAGGAGACCTCGGAGAGTCACATCTCTCCCCAATCCCAGAAAAAAGTCTCTTTTTTTGTCCTCAAACTCACTCTAGCTAACATGAGAACATTTTTGTTTTGAGCTCTTCTTAGACCATTTTGGACTGAGGAGAGACCTTTCTTAACAAAAGGAAGTGAGTGGAAGTCCTGGAGAGCCCAGATCTCACCCAACATGGAAGTTCCTATCCATCCCTTGGAGGCAGTAAATAAATAAATATGTAGATAAGAGCCAAAAAGGGGGGGGGGCAGGAGGCCTCCAAAAATGGTGGAAATTCCATCCACTTCCATAGGAAGAATTTTGGAGAAAAAAATGGCCAAAAAGTACTTTGCTGGAGGGGCCCTGGGGGTCATCATGTGGCCCTGGGTAGCCATATGCACCCCTGATTTAAACAGTTTTCCGTTCTATTTTTCATCTACTAGGGAAAGAGGTGGGACTACCAAGCAGATAAAGAAATCAACTAGCAGTTGGTTGCTCAGCTGATTAACTCTTTCAATATGTTTGCATTTGTAGAAAATATTCTCTTTTGTGCCTTCTCCTTTCTGTCCAACAACCTAATTGCTCTCACAGGCAAATTCACAAGCTGGACTTTGGAACTAGATTTCTTTATACAGGCAAGTAGTTGTAGGTGAAGGCAGACCTCCAAGTAACCTGGTCTCAAACCATTCAGGGTTTTACAAGCTAATGTCAGCACTTTCATGTCTCTTTTTTTATTTCTATAAGAATGCAGAATTCAGAAGAATGTTACCTTGCATGAAAAATTGTTGCATTAGTATTAGACGGATTGTTTGCGTTCTTTTGACCAAAAGGCTGTCCTTTTCAGTTTGTGATGTGTGCAGCTACACAGAAATGGAAAAGATGCTAGTTTTGCATAGAAATGTTTTGTGCAAATTGTGGAAAATATGACCACAAATGTGTTGTGCATCTTGCTTTTCTCATGGGCACTGAAGGATGCTTTACAGGTTGTTCTGCTGTTCTGAGGTGGTCTATCTCACCAAATGTCCTTAGGCCCTTTTCGCATTAAGTCTTCTCGCGCGAGCGGGGGAGGTGGCTCGCGCAGGAAGCCTTTCCGGGAAGGCTGCCCGCTTCCCCTCCTTCCTTCCGCAGGCGAAGGAATGAGCAGGGAAGCGGCAGCCTCCCGGAGGCGGTGGCAGCTCGCGCGTCCGTCTCATTCCCCCCCGCGCGGCGATAGAGAGTAAGGCGCTCGTCCGTCTCCCCGCACACGAGAGAGGGAAAGCGCTCATCCCGTCCACCCCCCCCGCGCGCGCAAAGCAGGACGTGTCACGTCCGTCGCGCGAGTGCCCCGCCCTGTCCCTTCCTTCTGCAGGGGCGGAGGGAAGCGCGACCAGGCCGGCTCCTGGATGCTCCGCATGAGAGGTAAGTGCGCGCAGGCGCCGGGGGCGTTGCGCGAGCGCGGGTGATTTTCGCTTGGAAGCGAAAATCAAAAACCCGCGCTCGCGCCGCTTCAACCCCGTGAGCCCGGCGGAAGTGGGAGTGCGTCGTGTGGAGTGACGCTCCCACTCCCGCGAGGCTCACGGGGCTGTCGCGCGAAAAGGCCCGTGCGAAAAGGGCCTTAGTCGGCAATTTTTATGTATTTTTACATGTCTACTGTTAGATAGCAGGGTGAAAGGTTTCCAGCTGAATCCCAATCCTGTCTCAGGTCCCTAGCATGAGATACTGTTTACTGTGTGTTTTAACTTTTGTATACTACAGTTTTACCTATGTTCTCTTTTAAGCTTTGTAAGCTGCTTTGAGTTCTTTCGAGAAGAAAAGTGGGGTAGAAATAAAGATGATGATGATGGTAATAATAATAATAATAATAATAATAATAATAATAATAATACAGGTGCTCACAAGTGACTGTTCTAGATTATCAATAGATAGGAACCCAATGCCCTAATTTCTAGTGTTGGCAATTAACAATAGTAATTGTTAATTCTGAGTAATCTACTCTGAGTAGAATAAATCCAAGAGCCAGTGTGGTATAGTGGTTTGAGAACTGGACTACGATTCGGAGACCAGGGCTTGAATCCCCACTTGACCATGGAAACCTACTGGGTGACCTTGGGCAAGTCACTCTCTCTCAGCTTCAGAAGAAAGCAATGGCAAATCCCTTTGAACAAGAGCCTCACAACTGGGAAATCATGGAGGTGATCTCAGAGGGTTCTATCAATGGGAGAGCAACTCTCAATTCTCAGAGGAAGAAGAGACATTTTGTAATAGTAGGTGATTCCCTGTTGCAAGGAATACAAGCAGTGGTGTGTGGTCCTCATAATATGTCTCAAGAGCTGTGTGGTCTCCCGGGAGCAAAAATCCATGATATGACAGAGATGCTAACAAGATTCATCAAGTCGACTAACTGTTACTCCTTCTTTCTGTTGCATGTTGGAACAAATGCTATTGAAAGATATAGTCTTCAACATACTGCAAGAGACTATGAAGCACTGGGAGGAAGCTAGTGCACCTTGGGATACAGGTTGTTATTTCATCACTGCTTCCTGTTGAAGGACATGGCCCAGGAAAATGGAGGAGAATATTAGAAGTAGGGTTCCATGGCTTAGCAGGAATATGAACCCTGGTCTCCATAGCTGTAGTCTGAGTTCAAGCCACTACACCCAATGATTCTCTATTGTGAAGTTATGGAATGACTTTCCGATCCTCTGGCTTAATGAAATATTTTATCTCGTTAGTAACAATATAAACTTACTCTGTCATCCAGGAGAGTGAGGCAGCTGCCCTAAAAAGACAATTTGGAGCACATATCATCTAATATTTCAAAGATGAAAACTGTGGCACACATAGCCAAGCAATATTAAAGTGTAGTCAAGATGGTGAAAGTTATTAATGAGAAAGAACACACAGACTAGGAGAGGCTGAAGGAGTTTGCTTTCACCCAAATCTACAGAGAGAGGCAAGATTCTGACCTCTCCTCTCTTTATCCCTGCTGAATTAATTGAGTGCAAACTACTTTTGCACTTTGAACTCAGTTTCAGCAATGGGAATAAGCTGAAGACAAAGGGGGAAAGTGGGAGGAGAAAGAGAAACTGGACATTTTAAAAGCAGCCAGAAAAATCAGACAACAGAGAATTAATTGGATCTATCCCTGCCATATCTGGACAGTTGGAGTGAATGGGTGTATCATGAAAACCCATATTGGATTTTGATATTGATTTAATTTAGTTTTGTTTTGTTATATAGAAAAGTAGAAAGGCAGATCAGGGAATAGGGATTCAGCCTGTGTTACATGGGGTCACACTCCCTCTGAAGATACAGGTTCACAGCTTGGGAGTGCTGCTGGATTCAACTCTGAGCTTGAAAGACCAGGTCTCAGCAGTGGCCAAGAGTGCATTTGCACAATTAAGGCTTGTGCACCAGCTGTGCCCGTTCCTTGTCAGACCTGGCCATGGTGACACATGCTCCCAGCTGGATTACTGTAACTCACTCTATGTGGGGCTGCCTTTGAAGAGTGCTCGGAAACTCCACCTGGTCCAAAGCGCTGCAGCCAGGTTGTTAACTGGAGCTGGCTATAGGGAGCATACAACACCCCTGCTGCAACAGCTCCACCGGCTGCGGATCTGTTTCCTGGCACAATTCAAAGTGCTGGTGATTACCTTTAAAGCCCTACACGGCTCAGGTCCAGGTTATTTGAAGGGCTGTATCCTCCCCTACGAACCAGCTCGGGTGTTGAAATCTGTGGGAGAGGCCCTTCTCTTGGTCCGACCACCCTCACAGGTGCATTTGGTGGGAACACGGGAGAGGGCCTTCTCAGTGGCTGCCCCCAGGCTCTAGAACTCCCTTCCCAAAGAGGTTAGACTGGCACCCTCCCTGCCTACCTTCAGGAAACAGCTAAAAATGTTCCTCTTCCAGCAGGCATTTTATATGTAATTTCTATCGGTGCTGGTCATTTTAATTGTTATTTAATTGATATTTAAAACTGTTTTTATATGTATTTTAACATGTTTTAATTATTTTTTGTAGTTTGATTTTTGTTTTAACTTTTATATATGACAGTTTTTATTTATGTTTCTTTTAATGGCTGTAAGCTGCTTTGAGTCCCCTTGGGGAGAAAAGCAGGATAAAAATAAAGATAATAATAAAGATAATAATAATAATAATAATAATAATAATAATAATAATAATAATAATAATAATAATAATGTGCCATCGGTCGACTCTGGTTCAGGGCACTCCTTTCATTGGCAAGAATTCAGAAGTGGCTTGTCATTGCCTTCCTCTGAATATAGCACTCTTCTTTCAAAATGCTAATTATGCTTGATCCTGTTTCACTTCTGAGATCAAACAGGATTTGGTGCCTTCAGGATATACAGACGTTATATATTTGAATTACTGTTACTGTAAATTTTACTGCCAATGATGGGAAGAAGTGTTTTATTAGGATCTTCTGCTTCATGTGCAAAAATGACCTAGCTGGTCCTGGCATTTGGGTGAGAGAAAAGTGTATCGGCTGCTGTGTCTCAGTCTGAAAAATGTCTTGGGCTGGCTCAGAGGTCGAGCGCTGCCAACTCAAGACATTTGCTGCCTGAGGCAAAGTAGCAAACCACACCAAACTTTAAGCTGAAGTACCTGGAAATATACAAGCCTGGTCAAGTTATTTTGACACTTGAGACAGAGAACTTCACAAATCTCTCTCTCTGTAGCAATAAGAATACAAGAAGGATGCATCAAATAGTGAACTTTAAACAATGCAAATAATCTAAAGGTATACAATTATTTTGATAATTACCAATGAAAACCTCTTGCCTGGGATGATTACATTACTCTGCTCAGTGATAGGGCCAGTACCATCAGATTGCAATAGGTAAACCACATGCTAATGCATGTTTTATTGTTGTGTCCCTTCAAGTCATTTCTGACCTTTGGTGATGCTGAGGCAAACCTATCACGGGGTTTTCTGGAGCTAAGAGTGTGTGACATGTCCAAGGCTAACCAGTGAGTTGCCATGGCTGAGCAGGAAATTGAACCCTGGTCTCTAGGGCTGTAGTCCAATGCACACACTATTACACCATGCTGGCTCTTAATGCATGTTTACTCAGAAGCAATTTCTATTGTGTTCAATGGGACTTCCTAGTAAGTATAGAGAAAACCCAGCATGGTTTAGTGGCCTGAGTGTAGGACTGGACACTTGGAAAATAGGGTTCAAACCCCTGCTGGGCCATGGAAACCCTCTGGATGACCTTGAACACAGCACATTCTCCCAGCCTCAAGAAAGGCAAAGGCAAACCTTCTCTGAACAAATTCTGCCAAGAAAACTCTGTGACACGTTTGCCTTAGGGTCTGTTGCCCCCTTGGTAAACCCTATCCCGGGGTCTACAACTTTGATATAAAACATAATCTAGCCCACCAGAGAGGTCACCCAGATGAGCACATAGGCAACAATGGTTGTACGATCGGAACAACCAGGTCAGGCCAGTAAACTCCCCTGTCATGTAGCCACAGGAGACCTCAAGCTGTGCCAACCCACGGTGGACAAAAGGTCCTCAGCCTTTAAGGAGCCAACTTGAAGGGGTTAAGAGTTTTTCCCACAAAGTTGGGCACTGGAAGCAATAAAATCTTATCAGGCAAGGACCATCTGTATAAACTTACACAGCAATCCAAAGCGGTGGAAGATCCTGATACTTGGGTAACACCTTGTTATCTTCCAATATCAAAGAAGGTGCCGGTGTGAAGTTGTTTTCCATTGCTGTCCCCTTTGTTCTCCCTGGGAGAGGATTTGCCCTCAAGGTAATTTTTTCCTACAAATAGGCCCCGTTTTTGACTAGTTCTTTGGATACCTCCCGGTCATACCAACTGACTGCTCCCCCCTCCCGACAATCGCACGATCCCCTCAGCGTTTCTTCACTGAGTTCCATTTCTTTCGCTGCTTTCCGGACCAAGGACTTCAGGAAAAGGTGCAGTATCACCCAAACTACGGATCCTTTAACAATCCCGCTATCTTATTTCCACTCTTTATTTTTCTTTAGCCCTTGGATATGTGTGTGTGTAAGTGTATGCGGTAATGCGTGATACTTCTGTTTAATAAAGTCATTCATTGGATCTTTTTGTGTGATTTCTGTCTGGGCCTGACCCCGTAAAAACTGGGTAAAAGATCTTGCTAGGTTACCCTGTCTCTCGCATTGCTATTGCTTGTGCTCCGTTGAGTTTATTTTCCCCATCACATGGAGCATATTAAGGTGTCCCTCGGGGACCCCCAAGAATTTCAGGGTAACAGGTTGCCATAAGTCAGAAATGACTTAAGGCACACAGCAACCACATATTGAAAATTGAGAGACAATGCAGTGTAGTGGTTTAAGGATTGTAAAATACCGGGAGACCAGGGTTGTAATCACCACTCAAAGACAAGAAAAGTGATGGATATTTTTACATCCCCATTCTTAGAAGAGGGCTTGAAACAAGTGGGAAACCGTGTGCCTGTTGTAACACATGATTAGACCATGCCTGTTTGAACACAAATCATATACACACAAATAAATTCCTTTTCTCTTCAGAACTCTACCAGCTATAAATATATAGAGATGAAATAGGCAAACTCATCAGATAAACACTATTGCCAGAATCCTGTTTGTGTTACACACCTATGTAAGACCCTTTATACATGCAGTTGTACAGTCAGCCCTCCACATTTGTGGGTTTCATTTTTGCAGATTTGATTATTCATGGATTATTTGCTGTCAGCAATGCTGCTGCCCTATGCCATTTTTAATAGTGACTGCAAGCCTCATGAGACTGAGAAACTGAGAACAAGGCTTGTTAAGTCCCTATTAAAAATTATGTGGGGCAGCAGTGGGGGGGGGCAGTAAGTCCCACCAGCCACTCACTTCTGCCTTGTGAAGGAACCCTGATGCCTCAGAGGAATCCACAGCAGGTTGAATATGGTGATCATACTTCTTTATATGTTAAATATGGTTTAGGAGGGCCTAAAGTTATTCAGATTTTTTCACTTTCATGAGAGTCCTGTGCCCCTAAACCTAGCGAATGTGGAGGGATGACTGTACTTTGTGCAGTTATCATATTCAGTACGTAGTTGCATACCTCCAACATTTCAAAGACAGCACACGTGGCCAAGCAACATCAGTGAGTGGTCACAGTAGATATTAATAATGAGAAATACACAAGCTAGGAAAGACTGCAGCAGTTTGCTTTTCCTTCCTACTGGGAAGGAAAAGACTCTACACCCTCCTCTTCTCTCCCCACAGCTTTGCTGACTTTGAACTCAGTTTGCAGCAACTGATGTAAGCTGAGGACAAAGAGGGAAAGTGGGAGGAGGAGAGAAACTGGGATGTTTTAAAAGCAGCTGAAAAGTGGGATGGCAACTCAGGACTGTCCCTGTCAACCTGGAGCAGGTGGGCAGGGTGTGTGGTTGTGTAAGTGGAGTTCCACAAGTATAACCATTTCCCATGGTCTAAATTCTGCTGTTAGTCCTCAGCAGACTGGAGCTACTGAGGCTTTTGATTCATCTACATGTTGATCTCTCATTTAACAATTGATTCAATGGGCTCATTGGGACTAACCAACAGGATTCCAGTGGCACAGTTGCACATTCTTAGATAGTGCATAACTATTCCTCAGGGCCTTCAATGTAACAATTACCTCACTGGGATTGTATAGAAACAGCCATTGTACTTTCCCCATTGCAAATCGGACATTAAGCGGGAGCACTGGCAGAAACACACTTGGTTGCACAGTGCTGGTATTCAGCAGAAAGATCAAATAACAGTGGAATGTAAATGTAAAATCTTAGACTATGTAACTGTTCATTTACTTTTTCTTTAATCAGATTAAAGAGGCTAAGCTCCTAATCAAAGGGATAGAGTGTAATTTTATACTCATGCAGTCACACTGGAGTTGGAGTAAACTGCAACACTGGACATCTAAATACACAACCAAATGTGCCTAGACATGCACAATGCACACCCATGTGTTGCACATGTGTGTCAGTGTACAATCAGGCATAAGGCACATATGCATCCTTTTGCAATGGCACAAAAAGCAGAGCTCTGTTTCCATAATCTTGGGCTGAATATAGTCATTCCACAACAGACAATCCTGCCCAGTCATTTCCATAGGAAATTTATATATGTGTGAGATTCCAGTTAATGTCAATACAAATACTGGCCATAGGCATCAAAGATGCAAAACCTTCACTGGACAAAAGTACCTACACAGATATATGTGTTGCTCTTAATGGCAATGAGAAATATTTAAGGTTTACTTCTTACCTGCCCGTGCCAGAGACAAGAATAAAAGTGCACTCCAGAGCAATATCTCAGCTACAGATTGCAAAGCATGTTTGAACATTCTCAAGATAAGTGACTGCTGGTTATCCAGGTTGGCTTACGGGAAGCCATTTGTTTTCGTAGTGATTATCTTGGTTTGGCATTAGAACATAACTACAGAGCCTAAATACTCTCAAATTAATGACATTTCAGATGTTATTTAATGATGTTTCACCTGGGAAGTGCTGGACTCAATATCACTTAACTTGGGTGCTGGTAACTATCCTAATTAATAACCATCTATCACAGATAAGTATCTTGCCCTTAAAATGATAAATTTCTCTCCACAGCTCCCTGGTGGGCTAACAGCAAAAAGGGGGGATAAATATAAAACAGTTGAAAGACGTGATCACACTTAAGTGTTGCTTTTGTGTATTGTATGAGGATCTGCCAATGAGATATCTGGGTCTGAGTGATTCTGCCTGTTACATCACATACATCCTCATTTTCTGCATCAATTCTATGGTTTCTGGCTTGTTGAATTTCAAAGGAATGTGGACAAGCCCCTCCATGATGTTCTTCCTGCATCATGGGATGGGAATGCGGAAAAGTTTTTGTGGGGGGGGGTCACATGCTGGGCACCCTCCTTCTGAAAAAGCATAGCTTGCAAAAAGAACACTGGTGGAAATAGCTGATTAAGAAGAGCACAGTCTTGTTTAGAAAAGGGTTGCATGATACAGATGACAAAGACACAGGCAGCCTCAAAAAAGAGGCTCCCTTTTTCCAACCAAACACACTTGAAAGGGTGGTGGGGCAGAGAGAGGGGCTTATCCAGATGATCTTAAGGCTCTGATGGGCTCATAAAGGTATCTGTTTAGTTACCAAGAAAACTTACTAACACTCAGAAAACACAGAGCAAATGTTAAAGATGTTTGCAGTTCAGCACCACTGTTTCCTCTTAGGGGTACTAGTAGACCATAAAAACAAAAAAGGAAGATACATCCCATTTTCTGTGGGAATGGTCAGGAGACATCTTAACAACTATAATAAATGCAATTCTAACCAACCATCACTCAAATAAAAAAGACTGAAACAGCAGCTTCAAAGGCTGAACTCAACTATTCCTAAAAGCACGGGAGAAAGTCATGTATTTAATTACTGGCACCAACTATAATGATTTTTTAAAAATGTACTGGGCAAGCACAGAGTCAAATGACACTCTAGTCCTCCTTTTCAGTTTGTTTCCAGTTCATGATCAATAAATTTATTTTGTCATTCTGTAATGGGAATAGATTCACAATCCATTTCTGGCTTCACTCCATGTGAGAAAAGCAGCAGAGTCTAAGTGGGATTTTGTACCTACATCTATCAATGCAAAAATCGGTTTTGCCTTTAAAAAGGCAACTTCTTTATAGGTGGAATGTTGCAGTCCACAAAGGCTGGTGAAAATCTAGGATCACCAACTCTCTTTTGGCTTCTGTACAGTGTTTTAAGAAATTCTTTTTATACATTTGAAAAATATGGGTAGACAATAGACAGATATTGTTTGATTTTTGGCTCTCCTCCCAGGACAAAGCAAATTACAGGCTAATACTCATGTAAATGAAGCTTCAGCATTTGAGGAAATGTTTGCATACTTTCCAACCATTATCAGTGGTCCTTCCTCCAATATTAGACATATTCAGTGGTATCCTGTTGGTGACTTGCATAACAATCTGTTATGCTGGCATAAGAAACTTTTTTGAGCAGTGTGTAGTGGCAACAGCTCCCTACCATTGTCACAGTGCCCGCAGCTACTTTACCTCTGCCACCATATTGACATTTCCAGCCCTGCTGTCTCCTATGTCAGTACAGTTACTCTGGACGTTAAAATCATGACCACACAACTTCCAGCATTTCAAAAACGAAAAGAGGGCGACACGCAGCCAAGCAATATCAGAGTGTGATCAAGATAACAAAAGTTATGAGTGAGGAAGATCACACAAGCTAGGAGCGGCTGCAGCAGTTTGCTTTTGCCTGAGTCTACTAGGATGGGCAAGGTTCTGCCCTCTCCTCTCATCCCTGTTCAGTTAAACTGAGGAAAAAACCACTTTTCTACTTCTCATTTTCAGCACCCCAAAGAAGATGAGGACAAAGTAGGGAAGTGGGAGGAAGAGAGAGAAATTGGAGCATTTTTAAAGGCATCTGAACAAAATGGAATGCTACAGGATTAACTGGGATTGTCCTTGCCAAATCAAGACACTTGAAGGTTATGTGACTAATGCTTGTTTAGATCTTAACCTATGGTCTAAATCCTATTGTCAATCTCAACCAGAATAGCAGCAGCTAAATCTGTGGGATTTACCCATATATTGATTCACTATTCAACTGGTAACTGTGAATGGATCTACTCTAGTTGGAACTAACCAACAGGACTGAGACCTATGTGTCTTCTTAGTAGACCAAGTAGATGGATAATGCCATCACACACTGCCCAAAAGAGCTCAAAGCTGAATTGAATCTAGAGACACAATAAGCTTGCCTTAGTCATGAAGTGAGGTAGTCTCATGTCCAGAATGTCCAGAAGTAACTTTTTTGTACCTTATGCTGAGTAGAGGGGGTTTCAAAGCAGTCCAAGAACTGAACTGTTCCAAGCTTCCCCATAACTCCCTGTGGTGTAGTCTCTTTCTTTGGGGATTTTTAAGCAGAGGCTGGATGGCCTTCTGTTGAGAGTGCTTTGATGTGTGTTCTTGCATAGCAGTGGGTTGGGTTGGATGGCTCCTGGGTTCTCTTCCAACTCTATGAGTCTATGATTCTATAACTCGTAGGATGACCTCACGGAAAAGGCAAGCATCTCCTCTCAGTGGACGTTCCCATGATAGAAAGTTGTAGCAACAATGCATTACCCTAAGCTGTTTTGTCTGCCCAGCTCACATTGTAAAGGAATGTTCAAGTAGCGTGTGCTACTATTGCAAGTCTGTGAAATATTCTGTCCTTTTTCTGGTAATACAAACCCAGAATTATTGCACTGCTGTACTTTCACAGCACTTACAAATGTAGTATACAAGGAAGTATACCCAACGTTGCCCAGGCTGTTGTGCTGATGTCACTAATGATTTGAATGAAACAAAGCTCTAAGTGGTAGCAACTAAAATTCTGGAAATGTTTCACATCCAAGTCCCTATGCAAATAGCCAAAAAGGAAAAAGAGATTATTATTTTTTAAAAAAGTGCTTTTTAAAAAAAGTTTATCCTGAACTTGCACAATTTTTTTGGTAAGGGGAGAATGCCAGCCTAAACTCAAATATCAGTTTTGGTCAAAATGAGTTCATAAATGTATATTCCATACACTCTAATTGTTCTGATTTGGCAGGGACAATTTGTCATTATTCTTTTGTCATCTCATTTTTTCAGCTGCCTTTAAAAAAAAAAAAAAAAAACTATGGCCATTTCTGCACTACACTGTTATAGTGCATTAATCCACTTTCAACATCCTGTGGAATTCTGGAGTTTGCAGTGTAGGGAGGGATATTTAGAATTCTCAGCAGAGAGCTCTTTGACCTCAGTAAACTACAAACCCCAAAATTCCACAGGATGTTGCAAGTGGAATAATAGCACTATAACAGTGTAGTGCAGAAATGGCCTCAGTTTCTCATTTCTTCCCCCATTTTCCCCCTGTCCCCAGCTTACTTCAATTGATGAGAACTGAATTCAAAATACAAAAAGAAGTGTGTACTCAATTAACTCTGTAGGGAGAGAGTACAGGTGCAGCAGAGTCTGGCAAAGCGAACCACTGCAGCTTCTTCTCACTCATTTGTTCATCCTGATTGATAACTTTTCCCTTCTTGCCCACACTCTGACGTGGCTTGGTTACACATGTTCTGGGTTTTTATGTGTGAAATGTTAGAGGCAGGCTGATGACTTTGTGGTTATAGCCTTTTATTTAAACTGGAAAATTCTCAATGAAGGAGTCATTTAACATGCAAATGTGTCAAGCTTAATACCTTCTTGTGAGTATTTTATTCATATCTTGGAAAACATTTGACCTGCAATTCAACTTAGTTGATTTATCTACTGACAGAAGACAAAAAAAATCACTGGTTTAACCACAACGTCTAGCATTTAAATAAGACCTAAACTTCCTGTGACGTACACTGGAAAGAGACATCTCACAAAAGCAGAAATACATTGTCTATGCATTACTGACTGCAAGGCTGCTAGAAGGTTTTTGCCACAAATTATGACAAATGACCTTGATAGCAAAGAGTTTACCAGGCAACCAAGTATGCTTTGTACTTATCAATGAGCTTGGAAATGTTGCTTTTTGGACTACAACTCCAAGATCCAGTGACTCAGGGTGAAGTAGTTAAAAAAAAAAAACCCTTTTCTAAACTCTTATTCATAGAATGACACCTCTCATGCCCTCCAGTAACACTGATCTAGGTCAGGGATGAGCAATTTTGGCAAGCCAAGAGGTCACAGTTTTGCTCCTAGAATGTAAGAGAAGAAACAGGGAGAGCCAGAACAGAGATCTGGGTTCAAATCCTCACATGGCTATGAAACTCATTGGGTGATCTTGTACCATTGACTCTCCCCAAAACTGATTTACTTCACAAGATTTTTCTGAGGGACAGAATGGTTCCTGTAAACCATTCCAAACTCTTTGGAGGGTGCATGGCATAAAAATGTGATTAAACAAACAGGGCGGGAGAGTCTGTGTCTTGCTCAGAGTTTCAGGCCATACTGAGAGCAGATATACCAAGAAGCATTTAACTATACAGTCAGCCCTCCACATTTGCAGGTTTGACTTTCATGGATCTGATTACTTGAAAGTTTCTTCAACCCCTGCCTCCTCCACTTAAAGTGTTTCCTTTTCAGAAGAACCTTCCCTTTCGGTCCAATCAGACTAAGGAGCCCTTCATAAATCTGCCTCTGGTCCTTCTCCTCCTCCATGAGACACTGCCTGGTCAGCTAAGGACAGCTTGCAGCCTGGTTTTTCATCATCACAAACCCTCTCCTGATGCCTCCACACACACATCCAAGGAAGGAGATGGGCAAGGGAAAGGAAGTATAGGGCCACCATGCTGAGCCAGCCCCACTTTCCCTGACCTCCTTTGGACCCTGGGTACCTGTTCTCCCCACCGTACCTCAACCCCCTTCTCACAGACACACACACATACATTTTGTTATTTGTGATTTTTCCACTTTTGAGAGGGTCCTGTGCCCCGACCCCTACTGAATGTGGAGGGCCAATTGTACTACAGGCTCTTGTGCTTACTTACTTTCACCTCCCCCTGTTCTACATAGCACTAGATGAAGAAAGCAGGGGACTCTGCATCCACCAGCAGCTTTTACTGTATTTTATTTTTAAAATGACCCTAAAGTACTTCAAAGTATATTCATATTGAGACAATTCATACTAAGTCCCATTTTTGGTAGCTCTAGCCTAGGAGTGTTTCTTTTGATTGGTACTGGGTCCCCAAAGCTTTAGGTCTGTGCCAACAGCACCTGGTAATTTTCATGTTACTGGTGCAGTGAATATCTTTCCAGTTTTAGTCTGAACCTTAAAAGAAGCTATCCAAACCCTCATTTTCGGGATAGGATTTGGCATCTTGGACAACCCCTTCAGAGTTCAGACTAAAACCAATAATGGATTCACTGTTCCTGTGCTGTGGGAGCCACCCACTGCCAGTGGCCCACATTTTCTTTATTCCTTCTACCAAATAATACCTTTTGAAGGGAAGATTTTGGGGAGGAGACTCAGCATCTTTTGTAATCAAAGCAAATATTTTTATTAACATAATAATGAAATAGTATAAAACAGTATATCAGGGATATACAGAACTAAAGTATCCTACTACATAGACTACAAACTACTAACTAAACTAAACCACAACAAATGACAACTGCAAAGGATATAAATCTGACTTCCAACTCCTTATTAAAATGGTTGGTGTTATTACTATAGCATACTTCCTTCAAAGGTCATATTTATGTATAGAAATGTTAAGAAATATGATCAAACTTAATTTGGATTCCCTCTAGCCTGCCATCTAAGTCATTGATAAAATTGTTGAAGATTAATGGCCCAAGGACAGAACCCTGGCAGCTCCTTCCCATTACACCAGGGGTGGGAAATAACTGGCTCGTGGGAGACATACAGCCTTGGGATCCTATGCAATCCTTGGGGGTCCCATGTGGGTCATGGGACCCCTCCACTAAAATCCCAAACTCCCCAACCCCCCTAATGAAATTGCCCCCAAAGTCCTTTTTGACTCTCAAAATGCTCTCTTTTCTTCTAGTCTGGATTACAAACAGAGCTACCTAAGGTGCTAAAGACCAATTCCTTTAAAGTCCAGTCTACAATCTAGAGCAGATTCAACATCACACTAGCGTGGGAACCACTAGCTACTACTGCTGATAGAGTGGAAAATTTAAGCTGGTCAGAGCAAATAATACGAGGCTAGATGCTACAAAGCAGGAATTAATTTAAGGGCACCAAATGTAATAACAGGACCAAAACTTTTGGTAAGCTGGTGGGGGTAGAGACTGAAGAAGTTACTTTCTGGAGTGCAAAATTCAGAATCCCCCAGCCCTCTTAAACACTGGTTGATTCTAGAAGTCATGGGGTGGGGAAAACTTTTCCAAACTCTTGGAGGAAGGGAAACTGCCAAAGGCAACAGACAGGCACTGGACCCATTACCATTCCTTCTTCCCAGTATGTCTTTCTGAAACAACGAGGGGTTGATTAGGTCACAAATTTGTTCCCAGTACTATGGAGAAGGTGGGAAAAGAACCCATTCTGCTGCATTGCCAAATGGATATAGCATTTCTCCCTAAGATAAAGGGAGAAAAGGATGGATCAGGTTTCCATTGTCAGGCACAAACATCTGTTGGCATTCCAAACTAGCTCATTTTCCAGCAGTGGCAGAAACGGTCATTTAGCAATTGGCTCTTATACTCCTGAGAAACATCAGCATCACATGGCAGCTGTCACAGGGGATAGGTTTCCCTAGAAATCACAAATCCTTCAAAAGGATGTTCCGTGTCATTAAACTAAAGCACATTTTTCTGTTTGAATCGAAGGATTCCACTGCCTGTTTTTAATCAGATTGCTGCTCTCAACTTTGCCTGGCTGTGGTCAGTGCTATCCTATGCACAACTTATGATCACAGGAGGGACTGAGCTGGTCTAGTGATGCCACACAGGTTTGATGGGAGAAAAAAATCCTATAACTGCTGAGTTTTTCTTAGATGCCACATTTCAGGTCAACTAGGAAACTCAGTACCTAGTCAGGGATGGAGTCTAGAGCAGTGGTTCCCCAACTCTGGTCCTCCAGACCTCAGCTCCCATTAATTCTGAGCACTGACTATACTGGCTAAGACTTATGTGAACCAGAGTCTCAAACATCTGGAAGATGAGAGATTGGGAACCACTGATCTAGAGATCCTCTAGAGGAACATGCACAGTTTTTGAAAACTATCCCTTCAAGATACACCCTCCACTCTACATTCCATGCCATTTTGGATCGCCTCCTGACCCTCAGTAACCCAGGGTGGGACTGTGTAAAGCAGGGAATTTTAGCTGATGTAGTTTTTCCTCTCCCTCATGACAAGCTTCACTTAGCAAAACTCCCTCATTGGCATGATAATTATGTATCACCAGCATTCTATTTAGTAGATTGCATTTAGACTCAGTAAATTAACAGTGTGCTGTCTCTATATGCACTGAGTAGTTTCTACTCACATAGATTAGCCCCTTAGATTAGCTGCAGCCCCTTAAGTGTCTTGGTAGGGTTGTGTATAGAACCTCAGAAATAAATTAGTACCCCTTACGAATAAAGTGATAGAACATCAACACTGCCTGCCATAGAGCCATCTGAATTTAGGAGTGAAAGTTCAACACAAACATATGCCACAGGTTCAGGCAGGAGGGCAGGATCAAGTTCACTGGAATTTCTCCTGGGGCAAAATCTAAAATCAATTCAAGAACTCACAGGCAGGTGAAACACTAGGAGGAATTTGGGAGGAAAGTCAATTAGATGTATAGTATAATGTTTCTTAGTGTAAGTTTACAAATGTTTATTCAAAAGCAAGCCCCATTGTATTTAGTGGGACTCATCCCTGTGTATATTTGCATATGTTTGCAACTTTGGTGTGGTTCTTTTGGACAACTGTCCATTGCCATGCAGCCTTAGCTGCGGTGAAACTTTATTGTAAAATAAAATAAAGTTTTTCCTTATGCGATCTAGGGGAATTGTGAGGGTCAAAAGAGTTTTACAGGAAAAAGTTCTTGGGGAAGTTCTTAAGGAGGCTTTGTACATTCCTGTATTCATCCATTCTGACCCTACAAGGCAACGCAGGAGAGAATTATAAGGTATTCCTCTGTTTAAAACAGTTGGATAAGATAAGAGCCACTCCCAGTGACATTTTAGCTAAGGTCAAGCAGATGACAGATGCTCACTATCAGCTCCCGTTGAACATGGCCAGATCATGAGACCCTGGATGAAAATGGATAGCGATTTCTCCAAAGCCTTAGGCATATTTCCACTGGTAGTTTGCTCCTATGACTCTTGGAAAAAAAGTTAATGATTACTGCTATTAACTCCATAAGCTGTTATTCTTACGATATAGGAAGCCACATCTTGTTGGTGCTCCTTACCCGCACTTTATCAACCAGGAACTGGGCTGATACGAACATTGACAATGCAGAAGTATGGATGATGCCTGAAATTGTAATCTTACAATCATTTATATTGCAACTACTGTTTTTAAACAGTAACTGATTTAGTGAGAGAATAGGGTTGTTACAGAGGAATAGGACTATTTGATCACACATGCAACAATTAATGGCATAAGAAATTGTGGATGGTACAACAGCATTGAAAGACATTTTGGTTTTGAAAGCTTGCATTGGGATTTCTGTTCCTTTGGGGCTGCCATAATAAAGCTCATGGAATAGCATGGACTTGAGACTCTTCCACACTTGAGATATAAAATCCAGAGTTTTGAAATGTTACCTTCTTTGGACTATAACTCCCAGAATCCTCCAGCCAGTATATGGTCACAGGCCATACTGGCTGGAACCGGTAGTCAAAGAAGTAAATTTTCCAAACTCTGAGAGAATCCCACTGCTATTCCCCTCATGCAGAGTGTGGGTGTTATAATATAATAAACTTAAATTTCCTGTCCTTTAAGCATAAAGTCTGGCATAACCTTGCTAAACACAAGGAGCCCCTTCATACTAGTTATAGTGCTATGGTTCCACTTTAACTGCCATGGTTCTATACTAAGGGATCCTTGGATTTGCAGTTTAGAGGGGGGTATGTAGAAATGTCAGCCAGAGAACTCTAGTGCCTTGCCAAACTACACATCCCAGGATTCTGTAGGATGCAACCACAGCAATTATTGTAGAATCATACTGCTATAACTGCATAGCGTTAACGGCCCAGATGTGGGGGACATTTTGCATTTCCCATCATCTATTACCACTGGCCATGCTAGGTGGGGCTGATGGGAACTGCAGTCCAAAATATCTGGAGGACCAAATATGTCCTCTGAAATAAACAGATACACGTGTTCAGTTTTGTATTAGTACTGTTTCATCTAAGTGCTTTCAACACTATAGATTATGGCTTCTCAGAATGTTAACCTTTCGTTATAAAGTATTTTTTACTGTTTTTTTTAACTGCATAAGCATCAGCTTCTTGCCCATTTGCATTTCAAGCCCACTCACTATATCTCTGATTGCCTCGCACATTACTATCTGGGCTTACGCATATTACTATTAGTCACTATTTTCCCAGACCAATGAACTGGCTTCACTCAAGGTTCTCTACTTTCAGTTTGAATGGGACTTCTCAGTGAGTCATAACTAGTTCCCATCTAGTCCCTAGCAATTGGTGATAACAGTTAAAGATGCTGCTGGTGTGGGGTGTGAATATATGACTATGTAAAGGGGCTGTTTGAGTAAGCTTTGAGAGGTTTTCCTCTGACTCTTGGGTCAAAAAACGTAACAGTGTGAGGATCAGTTGGCATATAATCCCAGTTGAGGTACATGGCAGATTGTGGCAAAGTTCTTTTTTGGGGGTGGGGGGAGAGGATAGCTTCTAGAATCCCTTCAGCAAGCATAATCAGTAGCCGTATTGGCTGGTGCCCTGTGGGAGCTGTAGTCCAAAAAAACCCCAACTCAAGACATTATTATTGTTATTATGGTCCACCTTTCCCCCCAAAACTTGGACTCAAGGCAGCTTACAAAAGTACAATATTGTTAAAAACTTACACAAAGTCAACATAAAAATAGAGTTGAACTATTCATAATACTCAAGGAATTTTAAACATACGCTTTAAAAGGTTTAAAAAGCAGTTAAAACAGAATTATTAATGAATATAATTATATGATATTAATGTAATATAATTTCCAAGCTCTCTCTGCATATTTAACTTTGTAGAGGTTAGCTGCTGTCTAACTGCAACATAAATTTCAAGGTTATAGGCAACAAGGATTGATTTTTTTTGCAGCAGACACACAGACTAAGAAGTGAAACTTGCCCTGTGTTACTTATTTTTGCACATCAGATAGCTCTTGCAGTGAGGAGTAACTGTGATGGGATGACCAGCCAATTTTCTGCCTCTGAGAACTACCAGGGGTACCCAATGTGTCAAAAACACCTCCCTCCAAAAGAGAAACCTCCCTTAAGTGAATGTAAGCTCGTTTCTGGTTTTGCAAGTCAGTTGTAAAAATGTAAAACCAAGTGTGGAAATCATACAAACTTCCAGATGTCCACTTTGGGTCCCTTAGTGGAAAAAAGGACACAAAATGAATGAATGAATAGGAATGCAACTCCCAGCAGCCCTGGTCAGCATAAACAATGGTGAGGAATGTTGGGAGTTGCAGTGTAACATCTGGAGAGCCACACGATCCCCCTTCCATGTTAAACCACCTTAGGTCCCTTGTAGGGAGAAAGGTGGGGATAAATTCAACAAATAAATAAAACAAAATGGTGCACATGGGCCATACAACCTATTTCAAATGTGAATTCCCATTCCTGGAGGGTTTCAGGAGTGGGAATTTGCTTCCTTCCATTGGCCAGGAAAAGGGCAGTCTGGAGGGATTGAACACTGCAAAAACAGCCTGAAGGAATCACACGTGGTCCCTGGAATCACACGTGTCCCACCTCTACCTTAAAGATGCAGAAGCCCTTTTACATGGGAATATTAAAATATACGCAGCCCTGCACTTGCAGTTTTTGATAGCAGACTCTGAAAAGGGTGTTGTCGTGCCCTATTGTCTACAAACTTGTTGGGATTTTTTTGACCCTTTTGGGCACACACTTTCTTCTCGACACACCCCCAGATGTCATCATCCAAAGAATCACCCAAACTCCTCTCAATCACCTTTTCAGCATGAGTCTTCAAAAAGACACCGGTCCTGCTCTCTCTCTCCCCCGCTACTGAGGTCATGTGTAACCCTCCAGATATTATTGGATTGCAATTCCCTGTTGCCTATGCTAGTGAAGAATGCTGGGAGTTGTGAGCCAATAACATTCGCAGGACCACAAGTTGGCCATCCTGCCCTTAAGAGGAAAGAAAAAGGACATTCAGAAGTGCCCTCTGTATGAACATTACTTCAAAGTTTCCAGAACTCAGAACTATGACTGAAGACATCTGTAGAAGGGGGAAATCCAAAAACATCTGGAGGGGAACCCCATTCCCACCTGTCCAAGGCTTCCAGTTCACCAGTTAAGCCTACCATGGTCTTAAATTAATGGAGTAAACCTTTCTCTCAGTCCGACCACGATCACAGAACCACCTGGTAAAGACATGGGAACAGTCATTTTGGTGGCTGCTCCCAGGCTATGGAAGTGCCTTCCATGGAAAACTAGGCTGGCTCTCCTCTGCTGTCCCTCTCCCAGCAAGGAAAGACCCTTCTATTCAAACAGGCATTTAAAAATTAATTGGTGCCAAGAAGTCACTTTATGCAATATGGGTGGTGGTGGGGTGTGTGCGCGTATCTGATTATACATTTTAAAAAATTCAGTGGGTGTTTCAATTTGGGTTGCTATATTGCAAAGCAAAACAGCTCCTACGTCTATAATCGTTGTTTAAAAGAGGGAACTCCAGCAAGTATTGTCTGCCACGCAATCAGCTAACAAGCAGCAACTGCTGAAATTCCCACTTGTGCAAAACCATTTGCAGGTACAGGCATCCTCTCCAGTTTTCACTCTGGCAGCCCTAGTTTCAATATAACTTCTTTGCATTTAAACTTCTTACGACTACGGTTTTATAAAGATATATAACGGAATACTAAAGTCAGGATTATCCACGTTGTTGCATCTCTGACGTCTACGTAGGGCTGCACAGGCTGAACAGTGAAGAAAGCTGATAGGAAGAGAAGCAATGCATTTGAAATGTACTGGAGAAAAGTATTATGAATACTGTTAACTGCTAAAAAGAGCAAATCAAGCCTGAACTCTCCTTAGAAGCCAAGGTGACTAACTTGAGACTGTCATACTTTGGACATATCATGAGAAGACATGACTTACTAGAAAAGACAGTCATGTTGGTGAGGTCAAAGGTAGTAACAAAAAAGAAAGACTGCGCTATGGGTAGATAAATCCCATCAAGAAAGCCACAGCCATGAATCTACAAAACCTGAGCTGGGTCTCTACTAACAGGGTGACTTGGAGGTCTCATTCATATGGTCACTCTAGGGACACTTCCACACTAGAGTATTATAGTGCTATTATTCCACTTTCAACATTCTATGGAATCCTGGGGTTGGCCGTTTAGGGAGGTGCCTGAGGCTAACCCCAGAATCCCATAGGATGTTGAAAGTGGAATAATTGCACTGTAACAGTCTGGTGCAGAAACAGCCTAAATGCCAGTACTGCAAGCCACAAGATTGTGAGTTCGATCCTGCCGGGCTCCAAGGTTGACTCAGCCTTCCATCCTTCCGGAGGTCGGTAAAATGAGTACCCAGCTTGTTGGGGCAATTAGCTAAAACACATTGTAAACTGCTTAGAGAGCACTTAGCTGGTATAGAAATATATGCTATTTGTAATGTGTAATGTATTTCATGTTGTTTGCCGCCTCGATCCGTGTGGAGAGGCGGGATACAAATAAATAAATATGATTTATATATTATTTATATATTATATAAATATTTATTAATATATTTATTAATACATTTATTAATAAATATTAGCCCTGGTGGCGCAGTGGTTAAATGCTAGTACTGCAACCACAAGGTTGTGAGTTCAATCCTGCCCGGCTCCAAGGTTGACTCAGCCTTCCATCCTTTCACAGGTAGGTAAAATGAGTACCCAGCTTGTTGGGGGCAATTAACTAAAACACATTGTAAACCGCTTAGAGAGCACTTAGCTGGTATAGAAATACATGCTATTTGTAATGTGCAATGTATTTCATGTTGTTTGCCGCCTCATCTGTGTGGAGAGGCGGGATACAAATAAATAAATATTATTTATATATTATTTATATATTATATAAATATTTATTAATATATTTATTAATAAATATTAGCCCTGGTGGCGCAGTGGTTAAATGCTAGTACTGCAACCACAAGGTTGTGAGTTCAATCCTGCCCGGCTCCAAGGTTGACTCAGCCTTCCATCCTTCCGCAGGTCGGTAAAATGAGTACCCAGCTTGTTGGGGGCAATTAGCTAAAACACATTGTAAACCGCTTAGATAACACTCAGTTGATAAGCGGTATAGAAATAAATGCTATTGCTATAATGCTATTGCTATATAACGCAGCAAAAGTGGCATTTATGGCTGAAACCCAAGGACTCAAATGAACTGGCAATAAACAGCCAGAACAGGGAATTCCAGCCGGTGCTGCCCTCCCTGCAACCGCATATCCGCCCACACCTGCTGAAATTCCCTCCTCTTCACACCCATGGCAATACAGGCGACCTCTCCAGTTTTCACTCTAGCAAGCCTCTGACACCTCTCGTGTTAACTTCTTTAAATTACTATTATTAGGTTTTTATCTCGTCCTGCAACCTGCCTTGGGCTGGGTAGGCAGACTCATCGTTTGAGAGCGAGATAGGTGGACAAAACCGAGAACAGCCACCCCTCAGACCCCACCCGGGCCCCGACGTGAGGGAAACTGGGCTGGGCCGCGTTTCCCGCCCACAGCAAACACCCTTCGGGTGGATGACCGAAAGTAACCGCAGGAGGCTAGAGCCCGCCGACTCCCTCCCCCCCCGGAATTGAATTGGGCCGCTCCAAGCCACGCCCCTTCCCTCGCCGCCCTGCCTTCTTCGGGCGCGATTCACAATCACGCACCTGCTCCCGGCAGCTCCCAGGAGACACCAAAGACGAAAGCGGGGGGGGGGGTGTAGAGATTGGGCGCGTCTACTGTACAGGGAAAGTACTGCGCGGGCGGGTGGGCGGGAGGAGGCTTTTTGCTCGCCGCGCTCGCACGTGGGCAGGCGGCCGCTTCCGCCGGGTTCTCCGAGCAGCCTGGCAGGCAAGGAAGGGGCCATCCCCTGTTTGTCTTTCGAGGCGCCGGGCTCTCCTTTCCCCCGGCCTCCTCTGACTGGCCTCGAGCGGAAAAAAAAGGGGGCTTCCCAGAAGTGCCCCTACTATTTTTATATCTTGCCTCCTCGGTGCATAGGGCTTTCGACAAAAGTGAACATTGTATAAACAGTGAGATGGCATTTCAGCAGCCTCTTTTGCATCTTTTGACCTATCGCTTTCTTTTCTTGCAATAATCGTGTCTGCCTTAGTTGCTGCAAATCGCCTTGAGGCTCAGTTCGGAGGAGAGACAGAAATAAATTAATAATCGTCCCTCCTGGGGGGCATCCTTCTGAGCCTTAGCCATTCCCATGTCTCTCTGGAAAGGGAGGGAGGGGCCTCTTCATGATCACCGGCTTCTCTTTGTTTCACGACGCTAATCATCATCATCATCATCATCATCATCATCATCACCATCAGTCTCATTTCCTACATTTTTAATAATCTCCTCTGAGGCACATGTTCTTCCTTCCTTTCTTCTTCCTGCCTTCCCCTCTCTTGCTCTTGCTTTTTCTGTCTCGCTCCACCCCAGCAATCATGGCTTCAAAAATAATGGTTCATCACATTTGGGACAGAAACTCAGTGCCACCCAGAAATAAGCAAGGGGACTCTGCAGAATGATTCTCCAGGGTTCAACATCAGATTTTTTTTTCCTCCACAAAAACTCATTTCGGTCCTGGAGAGTGGGAAGCACTAGGGCCTTTCCGCACTACACTGTTCTAACGCTATTATTCCACTTTCAACATCCTGAGGAATTCTGGGGTTTGTAGTTTACTGAGGGCAAAGAGCTCCCTGGCTGAGAAGTCTAAATGCTCCTCCCTAAACTGCAAACCCCAGGATTCCATAGGATGTTGAAAGTGGAATCATAGCGCTATAACAGTCTTGTGCTGAAATGTCCTAAGAAAACAGGACAGGTTTGTTTTTGGCCCTTTCTGCACTAGATTGGTGCAGTGCTATGATTCCACTTTCAGCATCCTATGGAATCCTGACGTCTGCAATTTAGGGAGGGGCCTTTGAGGCAAAACTCAGGATTAGATGGGATGCTGAAAGCGGAGTCATAGCACTATAACAGTCTAGTGCAGAAATGGCCTTAGGGTTGGGTTTTTTTGGTTGTTTTTCTTTAGCACAGAATGAGTGCACTTTTTGAGCATGCTAAAAGTGCATTCCATTCAGTGGTGTCTACCTCCTCTCTCAAAGTTGCCTGCATTTTTGCAGAGGCGAAGAGTGCCTTCTCTGTATTGCCTCCATGAGCATGTTAAAAGTTCAGCTTACCCAATGTGGTCTGCATTTCTTAGCATAGGAAGAGTGTCTCTCACTCAGTGTGGGTCACATTTTTGAGCATATGAAGAGTGCGGCGCGCTTAGCAATCCCTTCAGCGTTTCACAAGTGAAGAGTGCATCTCGATATCGCTTTCACTTCTGAGCAGATGAGGAGATCATCTAATCCGCTATTGCCAGCCTTTCTGAGCAAGGTAAGAGTGCCTCTTACTCTGTACTGCACTGAGCATGTGAAGAGCACACCTCACTCACTCAGCATTGCCTACACTGTTTCACAGATGAAGAGTGCCTCTGAGCCTGTGAAGAATGCACCTCAACCACTGTTGCCAGCATTTCTTAACCCAATAAGAGTGCCTCTCACCCAGCATTGCTCACATTTTTGAGCATGCGAAGACTACATCCCACTCAGCACTGCCTACATTTTTGAGCCTAGAATAAGTGCATCTCATTCAATACTGCCTGCATTTTTGAGCATGGGAAAAGCACATTACAGTGAGTATTTCCTGTGCTATTATTATTTTAGCACAAGAAGAGGGCGTCTCATCCGGTGTTGTTGCCCACACTCCTGTGCATGGGAAGAGTACTCTCACTCAGCAGTGTCGGCACTTTATAAGCATAAGGACTGCGTTGGACTGCCTGTCCCTCTCCAAAACTAGGAAGGAGGAGGAAATAGGAAGCACACAGAGAGAGATGCTGCTTCTCTGCAATGTTGCCTTTTAAAGAATGCAGTTATCACGGTCCAGGCAAAACTCAGCCAAGGAGTCAAAGGTCATTTCCGCACTAGGTTGTTATAGTGCTATTATTCCACTTTCAACATCCTATGGAATCCTGGGGTTTGCAGTTAAAGGCCCCTCCCTAAACTGCAAAGCCCAGGATTCCATAGGATGTTGAAAGTGGAATAATAGCATTATGGCCACTTCTGCACGGATTGTTATAGCGCGATGATTCCACTTTCAACATCCTCTGGAATCCTGGGGTTTGCAGTTTCAGGAGGGGCCGCCGGCCCCTCCCGAAACTGCAAACCCCAGGATTCCAGAGGATGTTGAAAGTGGAATCATCGCGCTATAACAATCCCGTGCGGAAGTGGCCAAAGAGAGCCCTAGCCACCTCCATCTCGTCCTCGGCTCAGAAATATTTCTATTTTACAGAGGAGGATCTGGAAGAAGAGTCCCTCGGCAGGCCGAGCGGCTCTTTCCTTCCTTCCTTCCATCCATCATCCTTCCTTCCCCAAATCCTCTCCTCCCTCCCGCTCCTCGGTCCCCGCATCGCCCGCCACGGTCGCGCCCGGCTGAGTGCTGAATCATCTCCAGGCTTCTGCTCGCCTCCCTCGCCCAGATGTGTGCGACATCCTCGCCGGCTCCACCCCACCCGAGCCCCCACGCGAGCCCTCCTCCCCACGGACGCGCGTGGGCCCGGAGACCCCCCCCCGCCGCGGTTCCCTCGGCCGGCACGGAGGCTCCTGATCATCAGACGACAAAGGAGAAGGGTGTGCGCGCGTGTGCGCGAGTGCATTCTTCCCCCCTCCTGCCCTTTCTGTCCCCAGGTCGACAGGCCTGGCAAACCTCGTGGGTGGGGGTGGGTGGGGGGGGATCAACTTCTCACGTGTGAATCTGCTCCTGATCCTTAAGCAAGCCAGCCCCCACATCTTTTGTCCCCTTCCCCCAAAATGGCTGGTCACGCTCCCGATCCTTGTACCGGTTTATTTGCCGTGAATGGCCACCTACAGAACACAACGTCCGGGGCGAAAGGGTTGGCATCGCACCTTCCCAACCCACCCAACTCAGGAAGAAAGGTCGATGGGTACACCCCACGCATGCAAACACGCATGACCCGTAACCGCACCAATGCAAATAATTACTCACCTAACCCTGCAGCACCTGTGCATCCTATTTGAAGCACCGGCAGCCTTGCAAAAACCCCCCTCTAAATAATTCCCCCCACTGCTTCCATCCCCCGCCCCCACGGGATCCCCCATGCACCTGCTTTTGGGGCTCCGGGACTCGCCGCTCTCCTCCGCGCCCGTCATCCGCGTTCGCTCCTCTCCGGATCGCTTGCTCCCCTCCCTTCCATTCAATCCTCCCGTGCTCCCGCCCCCCGGCCCTGAGCGATGTCTGGGCGGGCCAACCCGAGCGCTCCCGAGTACGGGTGGCCTTATCTCGGTTCAGCCAATCGGGGGCGAGGGACGCGCGAGCGCTCCCACACACCTCGGACTCCGGAGCGAGCGGTCCAGGAGACGGGCCGTGGGAACGGGAGGAAGGATGCTCGCGGGGGAGGCGAAGGGGTTGGAAAAAGATCGCTCCGGGGGCAGGTGGGGAAAGGAGAGGAAGAGAGTGGGGAGGGGAGGTAGGCTTGGGTGGGTGACATAAAGGGGGAAGAAAGATGAGAAAGGAAAGGTGAAGATGGGATAAGGGACTGCTTTGATTAGCATAGTCCATGTCCGCACTACATTCCTTTAGCGTCCTATGAATTCCAGGTTTGCATTTGGACGGCCCCTGCGGAAATTGTCATCATCTCCTCAGGATTCCATAGGTGTGAACAGGGAATACTTCCCTTTCCTGTCCTGGCCCATTCATGCTATATTCTTATATCCTGTGGAATCCCAGGTTTCACATTTGGGCGGCCCCTTTCAAACTGCAAACCCCAGGATTCCAGAGGATGTTGAAAGTGGAATCATCGCCCTATAAACATGTAGTGCGGAAGTGGGCCAGGACAGGGAAATTATTTCCCTTTGCACATCTTGTGGAACTTCCCAGGAGATGTGCATTTCACGAGAGGCCTTAAACTGCAAACCCCAGGATTCCATAGGATGTTGAAAGTGGGATCATCGCCCTATAAAAAGTGTAGTGCGGAAGTGGGCCAGGACAGGGAAAGGGAAAGTATTTCTTCCTGTTGCACAGCTTGTGGAACTCCCTGTCACCAGAGGAGATGATGACAATTTCCACGCTAGAGGCCCCTCTGAAACTGCAAACCCCAGGATTCCATAGGATGTTGAAAGTGGGATCTCGCCCTATAAGAGTGTAGTGCGGAAGTGGGCCAGGACAGGGAAAGGAAAAGTATTTCTTCCTGTTGCACAGCTTGTGGAACTCCCTGTCACCAGAGGAGATTATGACAATTTCCACACTGGGAGTGTTATAGGGGAATCATAGCACTACAACAGTCTAGTGCAGAACTGGCCTATATCTTCCAGTGAGAAGGACATACTTCTTCAATTGAAATTTGCAGATGGACTTTGGCCCCGAGGAAATGGCACCGTGGCTGCCGATGGTAAGAAGGATATACGTATTTCGTTAGAGTAGCTATACTCTGCCCTTCAACCCAAAAAGGGGTTGCAAATCATTAATTTGTAAGTTCCTCGCCCTCAGATTTACAATCTAAAGATATGACACATAAGGAAACACAAGGGAATTAGGGAATTAAGTTCAGCAGATACTGGCTGCTCTTCTCTCTTTCAGAGGCCAGTGAAATGGCAGTTGGAATGGAGGGAGGACCTCTCAGCTGTTGCTGGAGCCAAAGGAAGATGGATCTTTATCTGGCTGCCCTTCTCTCCTTTACAGGCCAAAGCAACAGCAGTTGGAATGTGAGGGAAGTCTCTCACCAGCCACTGGACGGAGACACAATGGAACTGGGCCTGGCTTTCTCTTCTCTCCCTCCGAGGCCAGAGCAAGCGTGGTTGGAATGGAGAGAGGGCCTCTTGCCAGCTTTAGAATATGTTCATGTTGAGAGCCCTCCATGGCAACTGGCCAGGATGGCAATGTGTCAACTCCAGTGTCAGAGGAATTACATGTACCTCTGTCTATCACGTCAGGAATTTTAATCATTACCATTTTAATTTTTGTAAGGCTCATTGAATCCCCACTTTGAGACAAAGGAAGAATGCAAATAAACAATTTGTTCAGTGAGAATATGCTTGACAAGAAGCCAATAGTCAGAAATGACTTGGAAGGTGTTATATAGAGTACCTTGAGTCAGGCCATTTCCTCACTAGACTGTTCTAGCACTATGATTCCACTTTCAACATCCTAAGGAATCCTGGGGTTT
The DNA here is from genome assembly GCA_948474755.1 of Ctenosaura bakeri. Taxonomy (NCBI): domain Eukaryota; kingdom Metazoa; phylum Chordata; class Lepidosauria; order Squamata; family Iguanidae; genus Ctenosaura; species Ctenosaura bakeri. The sequence continues at coordinate 629,018 of CAOLHI010000801.1, forward strand.
GCAGTTTCGGGAGGGGCCGCCTGGCCCCTCCATTGCTCCTTGTCCTAGTCTCTGGAGTGGTAGAGAACAAGCCTGCTCCCTCCTCAACATGACATCCCTTCAGATATTTAAACGTGGCTATCATGTCCCCTCTTAACCTTGTCTTCTGCAAACTAAACATACCCAGCTCCCTAAGGCATTCTTCATAGGGCATGGCTTCCAGACCCAGAGTCCTTCCACCCTTCATTAATAGTTGTGATGTCTAGAGCATTAACAGTTCTGATGACTGGGGATTCTGGGAGCTGATGTCCAAAATACCTGGAGGTTCCAAGTTTGAGAACCACAGCATTAGAGAATTCAGAATCCCCCTCCCCAAATCCCAGTAGTCTGTAGGCTGGAGTCATGGCATTTAAAGTGGTATCAGACTGCTTTAACTGTATAGTGTGGATCCAGTAGAATTATAGAGTTGGAAAGGGCCTCATGGGCTGTTGAATCCAACTCCCTACTCCCCACTCCGCCTGGCCCCTCCCGAAACTGCAAACCCCAGGATTCCATAGGATGTTGAAAGTGGAAACATAGCGCTAGAACAGTCTAGTGCGGAAATGGCCTCAGTTTTTCAGAGCCAGCGGGGTGTATTGGTTTGAGCATTCGATTACAACTCTGGAGGCCAGGGTTCAAATCTCCACTAAGCCATGGAAACTCACTGGGTGACCATGGGCAAGTCACATTCTCTCAGCCTCAGAGGACTGCAAAGGTAAGCTGCCTCTGAACAAATTTTGGCCAGGTAAACCCTGTGATAGGTTTGCCTTGTGAGTGTGTATGTGCCTTCAAGTTCCCTGTTGACATGTGGCAACCCCATGAATTTCATTTCATAGGGTTACCAATCCTTTGCTTTTTAGGAAATTTTAAGCACCTTACTAAACTGCAGATTCCTGGATTCTGTAGCATGAAGCCATGATGCTTAAAGTGGCACCAAACTGCTATAATTCTGCATGTAGATATACGCATACCTTGATCAAACAGACTTCTGAACAACAGCACTTAAGTTTTTGTACCAAGTTCCGAATGTTAAATCACTCTGCAATACATTAACAACAATGACCTTTAAAACAGTCCTGTAAAGTAGGTCAGTTAGGAGGACAATCCATGTAGTGCAGATTGGGGGAAGAAGATGCTGAGAGAATACATCCATGGAAGGGAGGAAACAGTTAAATTCCCTATTATAGAGCTTCTCTTTGCCTAGTCACCAAAGCTGCCTCTGTGCAGCTGCTAATTAGTAAAACATAAACCAAACCACAGGAGATCCTAATCACCAATCTCCTGCTTAATATCTTATTTGGCCCTGAGAGACTATGCTGCATTAGCTATCTGTGTGCAGTTCAGACAAAGGAAAAATCTGGGAAACTAAAAGGAGACCAGAGTCAAGACAGGGTTTAGCTCCAATATGACTGGGTCATAGAATCATAGAATCATAGAGTCGCAAGAGACCCCAGGGGCCATCGAGTCCAACCCCCTGCTATGCAGGAACGCCCATCAAAGCATTCCCAACAGATGGCCATCCAGCCTCTGCTTAAAAACCTCCAAAGAAGGAGACTCCACCACACTCCCAGGAAGCATATTCCACTGCTGGACAGCTCTGACTGTCAGAAGTTCTTCCTGAGGTTCAGGTGGAATCTTCTTTCCTGCAGCTTGAATCCATTGCTCCTTGTCCTAGTCTCTGGAGTGGTAGAGAACAAGCCTGCTCCCTCCTCAACATGACATCCCTTCAGATATTTAAACGTGGCTATCATGTCCCCTCTTAACCTTGTCTTCTGCAAACTAAACATACCCAGCTCCCTAAGGCATTGTTCATAGGGCATGGCTTCCAGACCCAGAGTCCTTCCACCCTTCATTAACAGTTGTGATGTCTAGAGCATTAACAGTTCTGATGAATGGGGATTTGGGAGCACCTGGAAGTTCAGTTTGTCCAAAACACCTGGAAGTTCCAAGTTTGAGAACCACAGCATTAGAGAGTTCAGAATCCCCCTCCCCAAATCCCAGTAGTCTGTAGGCTGGAGTCATGGCATTTAAAGTGGTATCAGACTGCTTTAACTGTATAGTGTGGATCCAGTAGAATTATAGAGTTGGAAAGGGCCTCATGGGCTGTTGAATCCCACTCCCTATTCAGTACAGGTTCTTCAGCTAAAGCATGCCTGGCAGATAGCTGTCCAGCTCTTTTTTGAAGGCATCCAGAGAAGGAGACCTCATCACCTCTCTAAGCAATTGGTTCCATTGTCAAACTGCTCTGATGTCAATAAGTTCTTTGTAATGTTCAATTGAAATCTACCTTCCTGTAACTTAAAATAATTGGAGCTGGTCCTGTCTTCTGGAGCGCAGAGAACAGGCCTGCCCCCTCCATCTCTGACAGCTCTTGAAGTATTTAAAGAGTGGTCATGTCATCCCTCATTATTTTCTTCACCAAGCTGAGCATGCCTGGCTCCTTCAACCTTTCCTTGTATGTTTGTTCTCCATAACTCTTATCATCCTTGTTGCCCTTCTCTGGACTTGCTCAAATTGTCTATATCCTTCTTAAAATTAGGTGCCCAGAACTGAATGCAGTAAGGCCTAACCAGTACAGAAAATAATGGGACTATTACTTCCTCTGCTTAGAAACTATTCTTCTATTTACTGCAGGCTAAAATAGTGTTCACCTTCTTTGCTGATTCATCACATTGCTGGCTGAGGTTCAAATTATCATCAACAATAACCCCAAGGTCCCTTTCACATATTCTGCTGCTGAGCCATTTAACACGTAAACCTAATTCTGTTTTCTGTAGTACAAGAGCAGAGGCAGAACACGAGACTGCATATTATATTACATATAACACCCTGGTTATGGAATTTTTCTTTTACTGCAGGAGTGGGCAATTTTGTTGGGGGAAGATTTTTGCAATCTCTCTCTGCCCCTGAAGACTATATCTGTGCTTTGCCACACAGGAAATGATATGTTACTTCTGGCCACTATTTTGGGGCTGAATTTTGGCCTAAGATGGAGTTTGGGGGTGGGGAGGAGGGAAGATAAACTGCCATGTTTCTGAGCAGTTTCAGGGACTGATGCAAATTCCAGGAAGCTCTATCACCCAAAATTGTAAAGGACAGGAGGGCTTGGGAGGACTGGTTAGGGCCTTCAAAAGATACAAAAGTGCAGTTAAGAGTCTACATTTTCCCTATCCTTTCCTTACAGATAAAGTTGTCCTCACACTGTGGCCATTTCCGTATTGGATTGTTATAGCGCTATTATTCCACTTTCAACATCCTATGGAATCCTGGGGATTGCAGTTTAGGAGGGGGCCCTCAAAGGCCCCCTCCCTAAACTGCAAACTCTAGGATTCCATAGGATGTGAAAGTGGAATAATGCCACTATAACAGTCCAGTGTGGAAATGGCCTCTTTGATCTTTCATTGTTTTTTCATGTTTATTTACCTGTTGACTTATGGTGACCCCATGAATTTCATAAGGTTTTCTTAGGCAAGGAATACTCAGAGGTGGATGTGTCATTTCTGTTCTCTGAAATACAGCCTAGAGTACCTGGTATTCATTGACAGTTTCCCATCCATGTACTAACTAGGCCTGACCTTGCTTAGCTTCCAAGATCAGAGGGGATCTTAGAATCATAGAATCATAGAAATGTAGAATTGGAAGAGACCACAGGGGCCATCCAGTCCAACCCCCTGCCATGCAGGAACACCCTCAAAGCAATCCCGACAGATGACCATCCAGCCTCTGCTTAAAAACCTCCAAGGAAGGAGACTCCACTACACTCCGAGGCAGCAGATTCCACTGCCGGACAGCCCTGACTGTCAGGAAGTTCTTTCTGAGGTTCAGGTGGAATCTCCTTTCCTGCAGCTTGAATCCATTGCTCCTTGTCCTGGTCTCTGGAGCAGCGGAAAACAAGCCCTCTCCCTCCTCTACGTGGCATCCCTTCAAATATTTAAACATGGCTATCATGTCCCCTCTTAGCCTTCTCTTCTGCAAACTAAACATACCCAGCTCTCTAAGTCTATCCTCATAGGGCATGGCTTCCAGGCCTCTCACCATTTTGGTCGCCCTCCTCTGGACTTGCTCCAGCTTGTCAATATCCTTCTTGAATTGGGGTGCCCAGAACTGGACACAGTATTCAAGATGGGGTCTAACCAAGGCAGAGTAGAGTGGTACCAGTACCTCCCTCAATCTAGACTCCATACTCCTATTGATGCAGCCAAGAATTGCACTGGCTTTCTTGGCTGCTGCATCACACTGCTGACTCATGTTCAGCTTGTGGTCTATGAAGACTCCTAGATCCCTTTCACACGTACTGCTATCCAGCCACGTGTCCCCCATCTTATATTTGTGGATTCCATTTTTTCTACCTAAGTGTAGGACCTTACACTTCTCTCTGTTGAATTTCATTTTGTTCGCCTTGGCCCAGCTCTCCAATCTATCCAGGTCATTTTGAATTTTGATCCTGTCCTCTGGCGTATTAGCAACCCCTCCCAATTTGATGTCATCTGCAAATTTGATGAGCATGCCCTCTATTCCTTCATCCAAGTCATTGATAAAAATGTTGAACAGCACTGGACCCAGGACAGAACCCTGTGGCACCCCACTAGTCACTTCTCTCCAGGATGAAAAGCAGCCATTCGTGATCACCCTTTGGGTTTGGTCAGTCAACCAATTACAAATCCAACTAACAGTAGCCCTGTCCAGCCCACATTTAACTAGCTTCTTTGCAAGAATGTCGTGGGGAACTTTGTCAAAGGCCTTACTGAAATCGAGATATGCTACATCCACAGCATTCCCTTCATCTATCAAGCTAGTAACTCTATCATAAAAAGAGATAAGATTAGTCTGGCATGACTTATTTTTGAGAAATCCATGTTGACTTCTCGTGATTACCGCGTTGCTTTCTAAATGATTAGAAACTGACTGCTTAATGATCTGCTCCAGGATCTTACCCGGTACTGATGTCAGGCTGACTGGGCGATAGTTATTTGGGTCTTGTACCTTTAGGATATTTAACCAGTGTGAACAGGGTTCAGATCTCTACTCAGCCATGGAAACCTGTTGGGTAACTTTTGGCAAGTCATTGTCTCTCAGTCCTAGACAAAGGGGATACCAAACCTCCTCTGAACAAATCTTGCCAAGAAAACCTTATGATAAGGTCATCATAAACTGGAATAAACTTAACCAAGAATAAGATTTAAAATATTACAAGATGCAAAAGAGGAGAAGGATTTGATGTGCCATTGTTAAAAAGCTATTACCAAGGATGTTGTTTAGATTTGATCAAAGATTGGATACAAGTAGAAAATACAACAATTAAAGAATTGGAAGAAATAAATAATAGGTTTGGATGGCATGGATACTTATGTTATGACAAAATAACAGTGAATAAAGAGTTTAATAATCATTGTATTCGAAAGACACTACTGAAAGTTTGGTCACAAATAAAGCATAAATTTTATAGGAGACTTCCTATGTGGACTTCATGCCAAGAAGCATATAAAATTGCCCTAACAAAACAAGGAAATCTATTAACTTATCAAAAGTTGTTGAAATGGGAGGGGGACAAGCCAAGAATGGGTACAGAAGAAGAGTTAAAAGCTTTAGGACATGGATTTAGTTGGTTCCCATGGAGACAACTTAAAGAGAGATTTAAAATGGATCAACAATTATATGGATTTGAAAGAAAAGAAAATGAATTAGATTTATTGATGAAGAGGGACCAGAAGAAGAGAATCTCCAAATTTTATAAGTTACTATTGCAAAGAGAAATGGAATCAGAGGCTGTCAAAGATAATATGGTTAAGTGGGCACAAAATATTGGACATCCAATTGAACTGGACACATGGGTGAGGGTATGGAAAACAGATATCAAATTTACACCAGGTTTAAATTTAAGAGAAAATTTTTATAAAATGCTACATAGATGGTATATGACACCAGAAAGATTAAAAAATAACTAAAAATGGAAATGCAAGATGTTGGAAATGTGATGAAAAGGTGGGGTCTTTTTTTCATATGTGGTGGACCTGTAAGATAGCAAGGAAATTTTGGAAGGAAATAAAACGATGAAATTCAAAGAATTTACAATTTAAATTTTGAAATGAAGACAGAGTTTTATCTGTTAAATATGCTAGGGCAACAAAGAGAAATAAGATGTCATCAGAAGATATTGTTATATCTGATAACTGCTGCAAGACTCATATATGCACAATATTGGAAAGAAAGGAAATATGTTGTTATAAAAGAATGGAAATCCAAAGTCCTGGATATGGTAAGAGATAGAAAAGTTAACATTTTCTTTGAAAAATAAACCTATCCAGAACTTTGAAAGGGAATGGAGAGAAGTTTTGAACTGGATAAAGATATAGCATAAGAAAAGAAAAAAGAACAAAGCAAGATTGTATGCAATGTAAGGTAGCAATGTAACAAAGCAGCAATGTAACAATGTAAGATGTTAACAAAGCAAGATCATTTTTTAAGCAGAAACTATGTACGAATGGAATGAAAACAAGCAGATTCAACTGGAAAATAAGCTTGGAAGTGGGGAAGGTTTTTTTATTTTCAATTATAAACTTCAATAAAAATATTATTTTTTAAAAAAATAAATAGGAGTAAACTTGAAGACATGTAGCGACAACAACAGGTAGTCAAAATTTTCCTGATGGCTCATTTTTCATTTGGATGCCAGCTGATATTAGGTGGTTCATTTTGCATCTAGATTTAAAAGCTGCACCCTACCATTTTTTTTCAGGCTTTACTAGTAATTGTGGCACCTTGAATGACAAATCCACAATTCCCTCCTTCCAACTATCTGTTTTAGAAATATAGTTTGGGAAATCTTGTTTGTTTGTATGACTGCTTCTGTATCTCCTCTCTTCAAAGCATTTGTGTGTGCTTATGTGTTTGGAAGTTTAATTCTGTATTTGTATACAGCCGTACATCTGCTTATGTATCTGTTGCATATGGCAATAAAGGGAAAGGCAAAACAGATAATTTCCTGTCTTCTCCAAGAACAAAACTGAGCAGTGCCCAAGGGCATCAGCAGAGGGTAACTGCAACTGCTTTAATCTATCCCAGGCTGATGGGGAAAAGAGGAAGAAAACAAAGGCATTATCATGCCAAGGCTGAGAAAAGGACACACTGCAATTTGAGGCCTTGGAGGAGTCATTCTTTGTTTATCAGCAGCAGAGAGTCCCCATTAACACACGTGTGCCCACACACACACACACACATGCACACAGGACTGCCATCTGCTCTCCTGCACCCTTACTTAGCTCCTTAGTGATTTCTGGTGATAATGAAAGAGGATGTGCAGAAGACCACTTTGGCTAGATTAGCTGCTCCAAATTTTTTCATTACTCATGGTTCTGTTAGCAACCACATAATGATGGGTACGTGCTGGACTCCAGACAGAACTCAAGAGCAGCGAGCAAGCATCCTGGCATTGAGATAATGCTTATTATTGTCATTATATAGGTCTAGATTTTCCAGCTCAGAATCACTCAGGTCCTGAAACCTAGGTACCACCCCTGCTGATGTCATGAGGCAGAGCCTGGAGATGCCACTAAAACAACATACGGGGCCCCTCTGCTTTGTTTCAGCCAACCATCACACTTCCAGTTCTCCATTTACCAGCATTTTGGTGATGGGAATTGGAAAGTTCCAGGGAATATCTTTGGCAGGCCACAGTGTTCCACCATTGATCTGTATAGGGTTGCCAGATTTCAGGGCACTGTCCAAAGTAGCAAGTTTGAGTGTGTCACTTCTGGGCAAAGGGAAGGTTTCAAATTCTCTAGTTTTCATTAAGCTGCAACTACAGTTGTCCACAGCTTGTGTTTCAAACACACACCCTGTTTTTTCTGATGGCTGTCTTTGCAAATTGCAACACTCAATTTAAATCACTTAACCTTTATAAAATGCAGGAAGTTGCACAACCTCTTTGCCAGACTGAAGGCTTTCATTCATGCCGCTTTGTTCTTGTGTGCAGCTGACCTTATGAAAGGTGGAGAATTTGAACTTCCTCTGAAGATCTCAAAGCCCAGGCAAATTCATATGAGAAAATACAGTTCTTCGGACAGTCTATGTTGAAGTGGCGTTTACGTTTTCTGAGTGTTAATCCTTACTTAGCCAAAAAAAGTCTCACTCAGATATTGAGAGGAAATTATCAATAGGCTTCTGCAAATCCCGAATTTGGTGTAAGTACAACAAAAGTGAGAAAAACCATGACTGTGGTGGCAGTGGACAAGGAATAGTGTCTGTTGAGACTGAGCATATTTGGTGGCAGTGGAATATGATTTTTAAACATATTTGCTTTTATTGTAATTTTCTCTCTTTTGTAAGTTCTGTAGAGTCCCATTTCAGGAAAAAGGTGGGGTGATGAATGAACAGGATGGATAGACTGTCAGATGACTGTAGGCGGGAGAAAATGCAAAACTGAAGGGAATGGAACATAATGGAATGAAGTATCATTGACAAAGGCATATTTTTCATCAAACATGGCCTGTTTCCTTATAGGTCTCACTGATATATGTTGACAGTTATCTCACTTCTCAACCAGGGGCCATTTTTGCACTGAACTGGTGTAGTGCTATCATTCTGCTTTCAATATCCTCTGGAATCCTGGGGTTTGCATTTTGGGAGGGGCCCAGCTGGGCCCCTCCCAAAACTGCAAACCCCAGGATTCCAGAGGATGCTGAAATTGGAATAATAGTGCTACACCAGTCTAGTGCGAAAATGGCCCAGGGATCCTTATGAAGACAAAACAGGACCATGTGCGCCCCCACACACACACACACAACAGACAGGAAAGTACTGAGAGGGAAAACCCCAAGGTTTCAGAATGACCTTTAAAAACCCTGAAAGAGAAAAAGAAAGCATCTCAAACCATCCATTGGGAACTGAACATAGCTGTCAGGCACATAACACTTATTGGTAGTTGTGAGGTAGAAGGATGGAAAAGTGGAGAGAGCAATGCAGTTATGCCCCCACATTTGGTGGTTTCACTTTCACAGATTTGATTATTCGTGAAGTGCGCACTTGCCTCCTTGCCATTCTCCCCCTTCCATTTCCTGGCCTTTTGGCCTGGCACAGGGAGGGGGAAGGATCTTCCCTTCCTTGCACTCCTTTGCTGCCACCCTCACAGCAGGAAGAAGCGTGTGTGTGTGTGTGGGGGGGAATTGTCTTTTCCCTGGATGACCTGGGACTGCCACTGGCACAGACACTCAGGCGGAGGCCTGCAGGAACGTGCAAGCCAGGTGATCATCCGTTTCCTACATGCCATGAGGCCGCAGTGGGTGCGGGCTGGTAGCCGGCAGGAACACAGAGGGAGGATGCCAGCCACAGAAATTATTTGTGATTTTTTTTACATTTGCAGGGGTTTTTTGTCCCTATCCCTTGCGAATGTGGAAGGCCTACTGTAATGGAATGGAGCATCCTGGAAATTGGCAAGGTTACTTTTGGAGATTACAATTCGCAGAATCTACCAGTCATCATGGACCAAGCTGGCTGGGGCTCTAATTCTGGGAGTAATATTGTAAAAAAGTAACTTTTCCAATATCTTTTTAAAGTCAGTCAACCTTTACACTTACATCTTTCTTTCTTTTTTGCAAATCAGAGCAGATCTTTTTTTGTTGTTTGTTCACTGTTGTCATTACTGTCTATGCTCATGGTTTCTGTAATTTTAATATTATCTGTTAGTTGCATTGCAAAAAATTGAGAATGTTATATCCTGTGCCAACTAGAATATTTCATTAATTTGCTGCAGATATTACTTGATAACTGTTTCATGAATATTTCATTGTTACTCATATGTAACTGCGAACAAGTATAGGACATATACAAAGTTTATAGATATATACAATTATGACACACTTTTGGTTGTCTTCCAGCCCAAGTGACTACTCATAGTACCAATTAGCTTCAGTAACCATTAGAAACTGAATACATCTCCTTTTGTTCACCACATATTAACTTTTCTACCTAAGTGCAATGTAATTGCTAAAAAAAAGAGACAGCAGCTGGTTTCTTAAACTGCCTGAAAGGCCAAGCCATCTGCTTTATATCTTGCATCCAGGCACAGCAAACGGAGTGTGTAATGTTCCCTAAGTTCAACTCAATCTTCAGAACCAGCCTTCCTCGTCTTCTCTCAGACTCAAAGAAGCCCTTCTGTACACGTATATTAGAAGTCATGCTAGGGAGAATATTTAATATGAAATCTACAGGGCCAGCTCCCCCAGTAGCATTGGGAGACTCCCATTCAGCCCCTTCACTGCAAAGCTGTGGGTGTGGCATCTTCTCTCCTGTGCTGTTTAACATTTATATGAAGCTACTAGTTGAAGTGATTAGGAGTTTGGAGATTTAGGCCATTTCTACCCTATACTGTAATGGTGCTATTGTTCCACTTTCAACCTCCTATGGAATTGGAATCAAATCCTGGTTTCCAGTGTTGTAGTGCAATGCTCAAACACTGGCTCTCAAGTTACTTCTTACTGTTGTAAAATTTTAAATTCTTTTAAACTGATTTTATCTGTATGCAGCCCCAAGATTTTGTGACACAGGACACAATATAAATATTTTAATTAATTAATAAGTAGCTCATTAACTTTGCTAATCAGTCAGTTGAATTACCAGCATGCACATGGAGCCTGAATTCCATTGTCAACATTTGCCAAAAACTTTCAGAAACATGCTTATTTAATCCTATAGAGGGGGCGGGCAGGAGAGGAGGAGAAATTGGTGACTTAAAATATTCTTCATATGCTCTGTGGAACTCTGCTTCTACTTCATATTCCCAGGATTCAGTTCTGGTATAGAAAATAGTTCAAGAATTGAAGAGTCAGATCAAAGGTCTGTCTAGTCAACATTCTGTTTATATAATGGCCAATTGGATCCTGATGCAAAGCCCAGATCCTGCCTCAGAGTCAACTTATTGGCATCAAATCTAACAACTGTTTGTGGTTTTATCATCTGTGGACTTTAAAGCCATCTCAAGTGGTAACTGCTACTGCATCTTGTGATAGTGATGAATTCCACAGTTTCACTAGACCACATGTGAAAAAGTGGTTCCTTCTTGGATGTTGCTGTTGTTGTGTGCCTCCAAGTTGTTTCTGACTTATGTCAGTCCTAAGGCAAACCTATCACGGGGGTTCTTGGCAAGGAACTGAATTTGCCTTTGCCTTCCTCTGAGTATGAGAGAGTATGATCTGCTCAAAATAATCAAGTGGCTTTCCATGGCTTAGTGGGGATTTGAACCCTGCTCTCCAGGGTTGTAACCAAAGCTGAAACCACTACATCTTACTGGCTCTCAACTTCTTGTTGCCATCCTGAATCTTCCACCATCCAGTTTTACTGGATGACCCAGTGTTCAAATATTACACTTATGAAAGAATATTACACTTATGAAATATTACACTTGAAATATTACACTTATGAAATCTGGTCTCCATTCACTTTTTCTAGATCATACATTATTTTGTATACCCCTGTTATTGAGGCTGGTCCTCCTATTAGGCACACTGAGGTGGATGCTTCAGGAAACAGGTTCTAGATATAGCCATTTCTGCACTAGACTGTTATAGCGCTAATTCCACTTTCAACATCCTATGGAATCTGGGGTTTCAGTTTCGGAGGGACCGACTGACCCCTCCCGAAACTGCAAACCCCAGGATTCCATAGGATGTTCAAAGTGGAATCAAAGTGCTATAACAGTCTAGTGCAGAAATGGCTATTGTTAAGGGGTAGAAGATTGTTAGTTATTTAACTCTGCCATTGTTACTTTCAAGGACAGTCAAAGGTGTTGGTAGGATTTTCCTCCTCACTATCAAAAAGCTTTGGCCAAGATTCTACATCATGCTTGTGCAGCGTTAATCTGCATTGATGTAGTTAAGTGGCAGTTGTGCTATACCACCCTTCTACTGAACACTAACACTGTGCAACCAACTGTAGGTCTATAAATGTGCTATAAACTGAGCCTGTCATATTTTGGATATATCATGAGATGATGTGACTCACTGTAAAAGATGATAATACTTAGAATCATAGAGTTGGAAGAGACCCCAGGGGCCATTCAGTCCAACCCCCTGCTATGCAGGAACACCCATCAAAGCATTCCCAACAGATGGCCATCCAGCCTCTGCTTAAAAACCTCCAAAGAAGGAGACTCCACCACACTCCACTGAGGCAGCACATTCCACTGCTGGACAGCTCTGAGCATCAGGAAGTTCTTCCTGAGGTTCAGGTAGAATATTCTTTCCTGCAGCTTGAATCCATTGCTCCTTGTCCTAGTCTCTGAAGCAGCGGAAAACAAGCCTGCTCCCTCTTCGACATGACATCCCTTCAAATATTTAAACATGGTTTTAACAAGACAAATAAGGAATGGAAACCGAATAGAAACATATGGAAGGAAAAATGGAAAGATACTTTTATATTGGACGTATATGTTTAGTCATTTATATAGGCAAAGGTACAAATAATAGAACAGAAAAGGAATTCAATGTTAGGGAGTAAAGAAGAGAGGGTACAGACAATAGAGACTAAGGCAAATTTTCTTCAAAAATATATTGATATTTTAAATAATAAAGACTGTAAATATGGTAAACTAAATGAAGATGTTTAATAAAATATATCAATAGACAATTGGACAAAGTTTATAGATTAATGATGTAGATATTGTTATTTTGTCATTCTATTATATACTATATGTGTGAATTATAAATATTAACTTGATTATTCTATTATTATTGCTGTTATGATAGTAGTGGGTATTATACTTTACTAAAAAATGGCTAATATTTATACTGACTACTCATTCAATAAAGAAAGAAGATAAGTGGAAATGAAGAAAAGGATGTAGAAGGAAGAAGAAAGAAGGAAGAATCAGAACAACTGTAAATGTACTTTGTTCTGTTCGTTTTCGTACATAATGTGCTTATAGTTTTTATGTCAGTTAAAATAAAATATAGTAGCACTAAAAAAAAAAAAAATTAAACATGGCTGTCATGTCCCCTGTTAACCTTCTCTTCTGCAGACTAAACATCCCCAGCTCCCTAAGCCGCTTCTCATAGGGCATGGCTTCCAGACCCTTCACCATTTTGATCGCCCTCCTCTGGACATGCTCCAGCTTGTCGATATCCTTCTTGTCGATATCCTTCTGGAAGGCAGTAGGAAAAGAAGAAGAGCACATTGTGGGTGGATGAATTCAATCAAGGAAGCTATGGCCCTGAATTTGTAAGACTGAGGAGTGCAGTTGATAATCGGGGCTTTTGGAGGACTCTGATTTATAGGCTTGCTGTATGTCAAAGTTGACTTGACAGCAAATAAAAAGAACAGCAATAAATGTGTCTCCTCATTGTCCCATTGCACAATGAGGAATGAGCAATGGCTGTTTCCACAATCCCAGTGGATTGTGAATCAAGTGGCACTATTGAAGGCACTGACAAAGAGTCACACACCATTAAAAAATGTGCAGCTGTGCGTTCAACGCCTACACCTGTGGAACTCCACTTATTCAACGGTGACATTATGCAATGACCAGAAAAGTACAATCACATGCATTAGGGAACTTAACATGCATGTGAAACATTAATAGAATTCCAGACTCAGATGACTTTGAGCAGTGTGCCCATATGGGTGAGATGAAGAGGAGATACTTGCTGTTCTACATCAACCAGCAAAATGTCTTCAGTTAGTCCCTGCCTATTATGTCACCTGTTATTCTCTTTCAAATATTTGTAATATTTTCTCATCTGGATGCTTCAGCCCCCATCCTTTACATTGCCTTTCCCCATATCTTTTTTCCCCAGCTATACCACATACTTTTTGAGATGTGATGACCAGAACTGTTCATAATATTCAAAGTATGGTTCCATAATCATTTTGTGTAAAGCAGAGGTGGGTAACATACAACCTATGGGGTGGATATAGTCCCCATAACCCTTTTCTAGAGCCCACATAGTCATGCCTGCCATTGCAGACTCAATAGCAGTTGCCACTATCCAAAACTACTACCAAAATTACAACAGTTTCTCCCATCCATTCTTTTCCATTCCTTAAGGGAGCACTCTGCCCTGTGGTCTTTACGGTACAGGAGGACACTCTGCCATCCTCCTGCACCATAGAGAGCACCATAAAATGTTATGGCCACTGCTAAATTAGTGCAGTGGCCCTAAGAGACTGAAACTTTCCAGTGTGATACCCTGAGGCTTCATTGTGGTTCTTTGGTCACTAAGTTTGCCTTGTTGTGTGCCTTCAAGTAATTTCTGTTGACCATACAGCACCCGCTCAGCCATGGAAACCCACTGGGTAACCTTGGGTGCATTACACACTCTCAACCCCTAGAAAATCCTATTATAGATTCACCTTAGGGTCACCATAGGTTGGAAATGGCTTGAAGGAACACAACTACAACAACCAGGCAAATTTGTCATGGGGTTTCTTGGTAAGATTGGTTCAGTGGGGGGTTGCCATTGCCTCTGTCTGAGGCTGGGACAGTGTCACTTGCCCAAGGTCATCCAATGGGTTTCCACAGCTGAGTGGGAATTTGAAATTAGGTCCCTCAGAGTCCCAAATCAAAACTCAAAGGAGTACACCATTTTGGCTCTCAGGGATCTCCTACCCTTGCTAGAAAAGCACAGTGATATTGGCAGCTTTATATCAAAGCCTCAGTGCACCAGGTCAACATTATCATTTTGTTACTTCGGCCTAGGCCTACTCGGTGATAGCACTCGATATCGTTTTTGATATCAAAACCATTCGGCCTTCCTCTGCCACCTCACTCCACATGTTTGCGAGGCCTCCGGACAAGCATGTAAACAGGCGCAGCCGGTAATTGTTGGACATTCCATTCTCCATCTAGGCAGGCAGAACAGAGCCAATCTGTTGCTTCAGGGATCTCTCCTGCAAACACCCTTTTGCTTAAGCGTGATACTAACAAAGGCGCCCGGCTCTGAGCCGATAGTCTTACAAAGCCGAACTAAGTACTGTGTATTTGCATACTGGCTACACTATTGTTGAGTTAGTGCTAAGCCAATCATGTTAAACTTGACCTTTTCCAAAGCTTTGTCCCGCTCCAAACTCACATTGTTCTCACTGAGTAAGGCATGGCCTGCAGTCACAATTCACCCTATATAAACCCCCCGATTCCAAGACCACCTCAGATCGTTCCCGAGTTCCAGATAGCCTTGCTGCCGCTTGTTCGGCAAGCTCCCCTCAGCGAATCACACTGACCTTTCTTCCTGCACCCCAATGAATTCTATCTTCAAGCTTCTTCAGGACTACGAGAAAGGTGTTGTATCACCCATTTCCCCCGAAAATCCCTAATTCTAACTCTCTAGTTAACTGTGTGATTGTGGTGTCTTTATTGCTTGTTTGTCCTTCAATAAAACATCATTTTTGTTACTTTAAACTGTCTGACTGCTTGACTGACCTGACCCTGTAGACGCTGGGTTGCAAGATCCCTGCTAAGTTACCCTGACTCTCGCTAGCTTTAGTGAGTGCTCCAGCTAATTTCCCCAACTTTGTGTTATTGTGCTTTGGTTATTTGGGTGCCCCTCCCGGGACTCCCAGAAAACAAGGTAACAATTTCACTGTTCACCACAACCCCCTGATCCTTTTCTTGGTCTGTCACCTAAATCCAAGACCCACATTTGCAAACCTGGGATTTTATTGCCCCAGTGTGCAAAAAGATTCTGAGCTCAGCCTTGAACCCAAATTAAGCTGATTATGTAAACTGCATTCTTATTTTATTTTATTTTTGCTGCACAAGACTGGCTATGCTGAAGTCAGCAAATTTTCTTCTTTATAATGCTTGTGTGTTCTGCTTTATGCATTCCATTTCCTCTGTAAAGTTTTTCCAGCTTAACTGAATGCCTGCATAAGCTGCCCAGGGGGCACAAAAAGACTGATGTTCATTTTTAACACCTGTTGCAAGCCTGTGCCAGTTTTTGGTGTTGCATGAGAAACTCTGAGCACAAAAGAAGGAAAAAATAAAACTTCTGTGTTGTTGTGTTATTTTTCTGAGGAAATCCAGGAGTGTAACCACAGAGAGGATGGGGCATAGCTCCTCAAATAAGAATTCTATCTCCCAATGGAATTTTCCTTCAGTTCCCCAATTCTAAGCATTGCAAAGAGTGAGACAATGAAAAGCTGTTCAACCTAGAACTCCTGTATTTGCTGTATCTTTATTCTTTTGGTTGCTTTGCCTGTCCTCTTTTTTGAATGTCTAAACTCCAAGCATTCAATTGAAGTTGTAAGTTATGCTAGTGCTAGAAATTTGAAGAATGAAGGAAAATGGGTAGGGGCAGAATTCTTGGTGGACAGTGGCCTCCTTTTCCCTATCCACTCACCTTGGAAAAGCCTTAAGCTGCAGTTCATCTGATAAAAGTGAAATGAAAGAGGTCTCACTGCTCCATCAAGTGGAGAAAAAGAGAATGAAAAAAAAGAGAGGAAATCTATCAAATTTAGATCACTTAGATCATTCAGACTGACTGAAAAGTCCCAGATTTTGTTCCTGTTCTTTCTGATTTTATATGAGGTTAAAATAAACTGGTATAAAAAGTCTCTGATTGTACCAGGAGCTGACAGAAAATATCCTAAGATAAACAAAATGTATATAGATCTCCAAAATCAAATCAGAATGAACAGGAACAAGACAGGGGACTTTCTGGTCTTTTAATCAGTCCGCACCTTTATGTATCATGGAGTTATCATGGTTAATGGAACTGAAGTTACTATCAATAGCTTCCCTGGGTGGAATCTGTTTCCAAGCAAACCTCAACCAGCCTTACTTTCCTCCTAATTTTCACTTTCATTCTCAGCAAAACTCTGCTTGTAAGGTGAGTTGCTGTGTCCTTTCACTCATAACTTGTGTATCACAAGACATTTGTCATTGCTTTCCATGAAGGGAAGGGAAGCTTCACCAGAGTTTGAAAAAGATCTCTTCTGTAGGTTACATATCCAGGAATCTCCCAGTTGGCCATGAGGGTTTCAGGGAGTTGCAAAAGACTATCTCAAGGATTTACTACATTTATCAGTTTAGGATGATCCCAAGCTCTGAGGATTTGGGGCCAAAACCCGAGACCAAGGTGCAGCCCATGGTGCTATCACTGAGTATTATGCATAATGTATCAACCACAGGTATTCACACCTTCTCATCCAAACGTACACACAGTCTGTCAGAATACATGGCTCCTGCCATAACTTAACTGCTGGTTGTATATTAGAATAGATAGAGTAGCCAGCTTGTGCATTGCCAGAGTTAGCTAGAGTATTACAAAGTAAAAAATGCCAATTGTTGATTGCAACTATGTATCTATTTAAAGCATGTTTGTGTATTCTAATGTATCTAATGATTGACTGTTTTATTGTTCACTGCTACAATGTATCTGGTAGAGGGGGAGAAGATCAGAGGAAAAACCAAAGCACCAAAAGTTGTAAGAACTCAAAATGTTCAGAGGTAAGGGGCTGGAAACATATTCCAGCCTCAAGGATGAAAGAAAGGTAAATCACTGTGAGTCTGGGAAACATCTAGAATGGTGGGTTGATGTTAAATTTATGATCCTCTACAATCACAGCTCTGTGTGCCTAAATTTGTATCTAAAAGCTATAAAACCTGTAACCGACGAATGCCATAGTCTTAGCAACTTTGGACTATGTGTGCTGTCTTGCTTGCTTTGCTACAAACACACACTGCTAATTAACTCTGTACCTTCCAAGTTATCCAGGGCATGACACACCCACTCATCCACCCATCATATTCTTTTCTCTTTGGAAATTATGACAATCTTAGCTAAAGGTTCTCTTCCCAGATCGAGGTGAAATGAAGGGCTTATTCCTTCTCATTTATATGCTTCTAGCCAGAAGCTGGATGCAGAGCAGAGTGATGAGTGAGTCTCAGTGCCATAATGCCTAGGAGGGAAGGAAGAAGCTGACTGGGTAAATGAGTACCCAGCTTGTTGGGGGCATGTATAGGAATGTCTCGAAATACATGCTATTTGTAAGTTGTTCGCTGCCTCAATCCATATGGAGAGGTGGGATACAAATAATAATAATAATAATAATAATAATAATAATAATAATAATAATAATAATAGTAGTAGTAGTAGTAGTAGTAGTAGTAGTAGTACAGGGAGAACCTTTGCAAGTTGCAGCAACTGATCAGTTACAGGCTTCCCTCACTTATCTAACAGGTTAGGTATTGGAGCATGGTCAGAAAATGGAATTGGTTGAATAGTGGAGCCCATGTACCGTGCTTGAGGAAGCAAGAAGGACTTATGGAGGCTCACTTGCTACTGATCACACATGTGCTGCTTCTAAAGTCTATCAGTCAGCTCCGCACATTCTCAGCTTGCTTTGTAAACAGCATGAACATGTGATCAGTTCCAAGCAAGCTTCTGTAGGCAAGAAGAACCGATGAAAGAATGTAACTCCCATTAAATTAATAGAATTTGTCCTTAGTTTAGAAGTATCAAATGAGTGAATTGTCAGATAACAGGGCATCAAAAAGGTGGGGACTTTCTTTCAAGATGGTAGCAAGCTGCTGCTCTCTTAGCAGATCAGGAGATTTGCACACAGTGCTTTCCTCTTGCTTGGAGCTGACCCCCCCCCCAAACTGGAGAATTTGCACTCTTTACTCCCATCTGGAGATGGCCCTTGGAAACTGAAGACTCAGGGCCAGGCCTCAAGATCTAGCAATCCTAAAATTTGTGGAGTCATCTTAACTGGAAAATCTGGAGACTTTTACAAGCTCTGAGCTTGATGTCTAAGAGCACCATGCTGCTGCACACAAGAATGAGGATTTTCATCTCTAAAAGTCACCACAGTACTGCAACACTAGAAGGGAAAAAGCAAAGCAATCTCAATTTGCTGAAGATGGACAAACGTGTGGTCGTAGGGGCTGCACAAAGCTTGAAAAATTTACTTTTCTGACTACAATTCATAGAATAATCCAGGTGGAGGAGGCATTCTGTCTGGAGGATTAAGGGACTTGTGCTTCACAAAAGGAATTGCTGCTAGGAGGAAAGGAAGCCTGCAGGAGCCTCCTAGAGCTACAAGCATGTGTGAGTGTTTCAAAGGGAGGAAAAACAGTTGAACACTCAGCTAGCTCATGTACTTCATAAGATAAATGGAATCCCTTCTCCCTGCTCCTCCATTAGAAATTTACCCAAAATTCTCCCCATTTCAAACATTTCAAAACAATGTTTGAAAATGTTGGCTGGAACATTTTTGGTGTCTTATACATGCATAAGCTCCCCTACAGAAGTGGACATTTTTGTCCGATGTGGAAGAGCTACATTCAGTTCAAGGCTCTGGAAGTGGTGCTGTTCACGAGAATGTGCATTGCTCATTGATGCAAAATATGCCTTGATGTGTCTAGGCATTGCTCTTGGATTCACACATACCATTGATTGTATGCTATTTATTTATTTATTTATTTATTGGATTTATACCTTGCCTTTCTCCTGGGATGGGATCCAAGGGAGCTTATACTAAATTTAAAGCAAGATTAAGCTAAAATGTTATTTTACAAAAGTTAAAAAGGAATTACATAACAGTATTATTAAAAAACCATGGTTAAATACACATTTAAATTTTCTAATACACTAAAAGATTAGAAATACATCTCCTTTTAGGAGAAAAATTCCCAGCCCTGGATCATGTAACCTGGATACCAATTCAGTCTACTGTACTGTCCAATGCTATCTATTGATGGTAAATGTTAAAGTCACTGTTCTATACTCTTAAAGTGCCACAGCTATAAATGACACTGGGTGAGGGATGGGCAGTTCTTCAAGTTCAGGAATGTTCTTCATTAAGTGGGACACACAGCCACGCTAATAACCAGACACCTCAAGAAATATCCTTTCCAACCAGCCATGCCTCACCCTTTTCTGTCATTGCTGCTGTGGTTTAGTAACATAGAGTTCTCCAATGCTACCACCTAGTGCACAAGAAAGTAAGTACAATTCCGGACCTCTGAATTTCAAATAGTCAAATAATTCCCTTATAGTACTGACTGGAGTAGACCTATTTAATCAACAGGTTTTTCAAAACTACTGACTTAACATGTCCCATTGCTTCAATGAGTCTCCTCTAGTTGGGACAACTGCAGATATCCCAGGGTGCTGTGTTCAAGTTCAAACCATCAGGGCCATATTTTTGGTTCTGTGTTCTTTTTAAAACCTACACAGTCTGGAGTTTTTATTGAGGGAAGGTCATGTACAGAGCACCTCTTTTGCAATATAGTTCATTTTTCCATCCTCTCCAAGCTGCCTTTTCCTCATTCAATGAGCAGAATCCTGTTAATGGCTCTTTTTTTGTTTAAAGAATTGGCAAAGGGGACTATTCTCCAGCCTAGGGCTTTCCAAATGGTGTGTCGTGACACGTTAGTGTATCGCTGGAAGGGTGTAGGTGTGCCATCTCCCTGGAACGAGAATAAGCCCACCACCTGAGCCTTGGAAATGTATGTTATACGTTTTAAATAAAACATATATTTTTAAAAATATAAGAGAAAGGTTTTCATGAGATATGTTGTGTCCCCATACATTTCTTTACAACTTCTTATGTATGTGTCCATATCTCTTACAAGAGTTTAGTTTAACCTCTGGTTTGCTAGTAAAACTGAATTACTGTGTAGCGAAATGATGCATGTCTAAAAAGTGTGTCACCAACATGAAAAATTTAGAAAGCTTTGCTCTAGCCCTTTGTGTCCCATCCTAAACCTCCCCCTCCATCACTGTCAAAGTCGAGGAGGAGCTGTACCAGGGGAGAGAAGCAATTCAAAGGTGGAAGAAGAGACTAGTCTTTGCTCTGAGGGACAGGAAAAGGATGGTGCACTCCAGTTGGAAGCCAGCACTCATTTCTTTTCCCCTACAAACCTAGACCAGCTAGATCTTTTTCCTCTCAGTCCTTCTTCTCCCCATCAGTAAAAAGCAGGTTTAGCAGCCATTCCTGGAGCCTAACAGATAACTGGATGAGTGGAGGATATGGAACTCCAAGGGGAAGAGCATTATGCTACATCAGCTTGAAAATGAAACCAAAGGAGACACCAGGCCCAGAATGCCACCAAGGACAACTTTCTCAGCTGCCCCACCTAGCTGTTTGACTGTCCACCATCCATGCATAAGCTGGAACCCATAGAATTTCACAAAGCGGACCAATCCAAACCAAAATATTTCCATGTATAGTGTTGCCAGTTGAAGATTGTCCCAAGCTGAGGTTTTGGGGCCAAAACCTGCATTCTAGAGATGGACCCTGGTGACGTCATTAAGCATTATGCATTTAGTACCAACCGTAGTTGCTCACAGTTCGTCATTCAAACACCTACACAGAGGATGTGTGCCCCTGTTTGGAAACTAAGACAAAAAAATTTAAAGCAAAATGAGGGAATTAATCTTTCTCATCTACTCAGGGAGATGATATAAAGAGCTTTTAATCTAGCAGACTTGTTTCTAGCCATAAGGTGGACACACAGCAGAGTGGAAGGTGAGTTCTGGTGCTACAATGACTGGGAGGAAAGAAGGAAGCAAACTACATAAAATCCCTGGAGAGTCCATTGCAACAACAATCCATGTTGCAAGCTGCTGCTCTGCTGGAGATTTCCATGCAATCCTCTCCTCTTGCCTGGGTCTGAGACCCCCAAAACTGGAGAATTTGTGTCCTTGTGTCTTACGTGGAGATGACTCATGAAAACTGGAATCCTAGTGCCAGGCCCTGAGGTTTGGTGATGCTATATGTAGCTGCATTGAAACCAGATACATGAACAATTACCCTAATGAAGTTGTCTATTATACAGGATGCATGGATCTACTTACTTCTAATCACCATCACTTTCATATATTATATACTAGTGTATTTACCCAGCATTGCCTGGAATTTTATTTTCTCGTAGGTAACACTTATTAGAAATATCTTAGGCATTACCTTACCTTACTTTAGGAATTAGATGCAGTTGAAAGACACAGATTTGAGATCCTGTGTCTCTAATTCACCAGTCTGTGTTGTCCAGTACCTATAGCTTTTCTCCATATTCCCCAATCCAATCTGTATTCAGAGTTGCTAACATACAGGGGTTCATGCACTGTCCTCCTCCTTATTGCTGCTAAACCTCCTCTCCCAGAGGTAGATCTAGACTGGGGCACATGCCCCGCGTGCAAATGTCAGGGTGGCACCCCACCACTGCTCCCCCACCCACCTCTTCAGACTATTCACCCCACCCCCACTGTGATAGATGATGCCTCTGAGATTGAGGAGCAACTGGCTATACTGAGTGAGTGAGCAAATCAACTTGCAAACATCCCCTGCACTGGAAGGTCAAGCAGAGACAGAGTTGCCCCAGCCAGCTCATGACAGAGAGGGAACCAGAAGTGATTCAGAGGAATTACAGCCACCTGTGCTCATCAGCCCTCAATCACAGAGAAGACTGAAACAGGCTGCTCAGAGGGAGGCTGCATGGACTAGGCTGAAGAAACAATAACAAGCAGCACCTGTTCACAGCAGCTCTTTAAGTCTGCCGGCGTGGCTGTCCTTTGCTTGCAGCAAATTACTAGCAAGTCCTTATGACCTTTGTGTCTCCTGCTCCCTGAAACCCTCCAGAACCTTAGGACTGGACCTCGACCTGACTCAGCCTGCATTTTCCTTGTGTTTGGTGTATTCAGACTCTCTCTGCAAGTATTACCGTCCTACCTCCTCCCATGCTGGCTGAGGCCTGGCAGGGAGAGAATCCTTCCACCCACTGCCATTTGCCCTGCCCACTTCTGTCCATCACTCACCCCACCCATCTCCACTCACCTCTCCCTGCCTGCTGCTATTCACCCTGCCCACTTCCACTGCTTGCCCTGCCCATCTCCACTTGCCCCCTCCCTGCCTGCCACCACTTGCCATGACCACTCCTGCTGCTCACGCTGCCCACCTCCTATTGCCCCCCCTGCCTGCTGCTGCTTGCTCCACCCCCAGTTCTTCTTTCTCCACCCACCTCTACCCCCAGCTCACCCCACCCACCTCCTCTCGCCTCTTCTCTGCCTGCTGCCTCTTGCCCCATCCATTCTACCACTTGCCACACCCACCTCCTCTCACTCCACCCTTTGCAGTGGGTGCTGTTAAGGGTCCGAACGCCTCTGTCCTCTCCACAGCAAACTGCCAGGCCCAAGATTTCTCTGCTTGAGAATTCTAAAGGCCCCTCCCTAAAGTGCAGACCCCAGGATTCCATAGAATCTTCACAGGCAGCTAATCATACAAGGTCTTCTTGCCTGGAGATTCCACTTGAACCTCAGAAAGAACTTCCTGATGGTCAGGGCTGTCTGGCAGTGGAATATGCTACCTTGGAGTGTAGTGGAGTCTCCTTCTTTGGAGGTTTTTAAGCAGAGGCTGGATGGCCATCTGTTGGGAATGCTCTGAGGTGTGTTCCTGCATAGCAGGGGTTGGACTGGATGGCCCCTGGAGTCTCTTCCAACTCTATGATTCTATGACATAGCCAATCATATGATGTCTTCACCTGCCTGATGTAGACAAACTCACAAACTTTGACTTTTATATATTAGATTAAAATCACTCCACTGCTTGCCAATTAGTTTCTGGGCAGAGTAGAAAGTGTTGGTTATTACCTTTAAAGCCCTACATGGTTTAGGTCAGGGTTACCTGCAGGATTGCCTCCTCCCATACAATCTACCCTGTATACTCAGTCCCTGTGGGTACCATTTTCTTAAACCAGCCAGGACTAGACTGGCAATGGTCACCCAGAGGACCTTTTCATCAACCACCCCTAGACTGTGGAATGACCTGCCAGAAAAGATTTGACAGCAAAATATGCTGTCTGAATTTTAAAAAGTGCTAAGGGTATATTGTATGTTTCTTTTAAAAACCCTTTTTAAAAAATTTACTGCATAGATTGCATATTTACTTTCAAAGGAATTTAAGAAAGTTTTCTTGTTCAGAAATTTAAATCAAATAAATATGTTTGATTTAGGTCAGTAGCCTGATGATTCATATGGTGGTGATGTCACACTTTGTACTACCATTTTGCCACATGCATTTGTTATTACTAATGAATATATATTTGCCCTTTTTTAAGGAGTTGGAATCAGAGTTGGAGTAAGATAACAAAAAAATAGAGGAGCCAGAATTGAATGTTTGATTTACTAGCCACACAGCCCTGCTGTGTAGGCCACTTAACAGGATGCTGGCTAATCTGTAAAAAGAATCATAGATTCACAGAATTGTAGAGTTGGAAGGGGACTCTGAGGTCCAATCCCTGCCACTCCCTGCCCCCAAGTGATGTAACATAACAGGAAACTAACGGGCAGTACAACCAGTGAATAAGTTTTTCAACATTTGCAAACATTTCAACAAGTAATGGAAATGAACTACATTTAAAAATAACCTTCCAGACTCTGGGTTCATATAGAATAGTGGCCACTTGAGAAGAAGACATATTTGGAATCCAGGAGGGCACTGATACTGTGTCTAAATCTATCTGCTAACTGCAACAAGAGCAGATTTATGGAATCCATGGAATTTACAGATGTATTGATTTACCATGTGCCCATTGATTCTGTAAGACCACTCTAGTTGGAAGTAGCATCTGGACTCAAATCTGTGGATTTACAGCCATTCCTCGCAAAACTCCCTGGGTTGCCCTCAGCTGTATCTCCTTTCTAATCGCAAAACTCCAATGTTTTGGGAATGGGAGGAAGATGAAATTATGATAGATTCTACAGCAGCCAGGAAGGACTATCAGCCAAATATGCATTTCTAAACTTTTAAAAATCTCAGGTCTCCCAATTCTTTATATATTTTATTTCTAATTATGCTTTCTTCCACCAAATGCACACTGATTTTTTTTTATTTCAGCTGACTACACTGAAAATTCTACAAAATGTGAAATTTGATGGGGAGCTGTGTATTTATTTGTGCTTTAAGGAATCCACAAATATCAAATTCCCTGAGTATCTCTAGGGTCAGTGAGGATAGCTAATGTGTGCACTGAGTGACTCCCAGATGTTCCTTAATAGTGATTTGGCTAGCAGCAGTTACAAGAGTTTAGCATAGCTTAATGCTGTTTCTGTATGCCAAACTGCTTATTACCCACATGGCAGGCTGAGGTAGGACCTGTGTGGGCCTTCCTATGTCACTTGACTGCAAGTCCCAGCATTCATTTTCTCATTGGCTATTCTGGCTAAGGATTCTTGGAATTGCAACTCAGGAACATCCAGAGACTCCACAGTTTGCACTCCTTGTCTAGACACTGAGGCCGTTTCCACACCTTACCTGATCTCAGCAGTGTCCTGTGGGAATCCTGGCATTGGTGCTGCTGGGAAGGGAGTGTGACAGGAGCTCTCCCTCCGCACCAGCTGGCTCAGAGAATGAAGGAAGTGTGATGGCACCACCTCTTTCTTCCACAGTGCAGCCAGGTACTGTACCAGGCTGTGCTGGGGCAGGAAGTGCAGCCATTGTACTTCCAGGACCTCTGCACACCATGTAAGTACAAGCAGGTGGCAGGAGGGCTGTGCGATTCCTGATCATTGACAGGGAAAAACTATCAATGATTTGCAGCACAATTGTGCTGCTTGTGAACAGGAGAAAGACAAGGCCCAGACAACATCATGCAGAACTGTCATCTGGGTCCCGTTCTTCTTCCGTCCCCAGTGCAGGATGATGACATCCTGAGAAAAGGGCGTCAGTCAGGTAGAATTATAGACCTGTTTGTACATTCTGTTGTTCTGGGCTGATCTCTTTTTCTCAGTACACAGCCTTAGCCCTGGGATTCCACATTAACTGCTACAGCTCTCTCTTGTGGAATCCTGGGATTTGCAGTTTGGTGGAACACTAGCACTTTGTGGCTCAGAATCCTAAATACCCCTTCCTAACTGCAAATCCCATAGAAAGTTGCCATGGCAGTTAAAATGGAAGTATAGCACTACAATTGTGCAGTGTGAAAGGGCCATAGATTATTACAGAATTGTACACATTATTTCTAGAAACCAATTATCAGATATGATTCTTCAAACAGTGGGTCAGTGACTAGTAGAATCTGGATCACGTGGCTCACGTGTTGGACTGGGACCTGAGAAATTCATATCCTACTCTGGGTCTGAAACTCAGTGGGTGACCTTGGGCCAATCACTCTCTGAGTCTGATTTGCCTTGTGGATTTTAAGTAGGGAGAAAAGAAGCCAGTTGGACTGTCAGGCTAAATATGATAGAGGGCTTCTACTGCTTTGCTATTTAGATGATCCTTGATCAGGAAGGTTTACCATAAAGTTTTGTCTGGAGGAACTATAGCACATTTCCTTCCTCATGCCTCCAACCCAGTCCTGATGCAGTCCCTCTTCCCTCGATGTGGCTGTTTACTGGCTGGTGCAAACTGGGAGAGGACAGCTACAGGAATGGGACAAGATACTTCTCCGTTGATACTGCTTCCCCCTTTCCACCCACTCTGCATCCTCAAATAAAACACTCTAGCAGATCCTGATGCTTCTAACATGTAAACACACTCACTCCATTAACTTAAGTGGGATTGATCCCATGCCAAAAGATAAATATTTGCAGGAGCTTCTCATTAGCTGCCGGATTCTGAAAGGTCTTTTCCTCCCATTCAATAGCTGTGTAAATTTTCATATTTGCAAAGCTGCAGCTGTGCTATAGAAAAGAAGACCTGGAATATCTCAGTTGGGCAGAAGAGGGCACCCTTGACCATTGCCAAAGCATACTGCAGTCAGAAAGAGGATGTACCTCAAGGGCATGCTGAGGACAGATGCTACTATGACAAACTACAGACCCTGGGTCACAGTAGGTATAAACATGATAGGAGTACAGAACTACCTGGTTCACATACAAATAAGGAGATAGAGGGGGATGAAATTCTAAAAAGCAAGGGTTGCTTGGAGGAGGGCAGAAAGTCCTCATACCCATCATTATTTCTCCATTGCTTCTCTTCCTGGGATCTTTCCTCCAAGGTAGGACTAACCGCAAATGATGTTCGCTGAGAGAAAAGTACCTGGAGAAAGGGACTACACAGAAGTAACCTGTAAGATGCAGAGGGAGGTTGATCTGCACTTCGCCATACCCCTTTGCTATTAAAACATCTTTCTCCCCTTTCTCTTTTTCTTTGTAACTGAGATAGTTCCATCTTTCAAGCAAGTGACATTTCTGGTATTTAGTTATAGTGCAATTGTTTTCTTTTTGGTTTATGAGTTATGGTAAATTGTACTGGGAATGCTGAATTGAAGAGACAGACTGAAATGGAATCCACCCTCACCAGATCTCACAAGAAGAAAAATAAACTGTGGAGCATGACAATGTGCTTTGCTTCTTTCATGTTCTCTTTCTGTGATCCTCCTATCAGAGGGATCCTGTACCAACTGACATTATCACACCAGATGAATCTTGCATTAATAGAAAAATAACTGCCTGGCAGTGCTTATGGGGGAGAATTTGGCGAGGCAGTTGGAAGGCAACAATGATATTATCATGTCCCTGAGTTTTGACATGCCACCCTTCAATTTGATGCCAACTTGGAAAGTCATACTTTTTGGACAAGAAGTTCTGTTGGAATGAAGTCAATTCAAGGTACTGTTGATGACACCCAAAGCCCTAAACAGATCAGAATTGCCAAGATGAAAACATTTATTTTTATTTATTTTTATTTATTATTTATTTGTATCCTGCCTCTCCATATGGATCGAGGTGGCGAACAACTTACAAATAGCATGTATTTCGAAACATTTCTATACATGCCCCCAACAAGCTGGGTACTCATTTTACCAACCTGCGAAAGGATGGAAGGCTGAGTCAACCTTGGAGCCTGGCAGGATCTAACTCACAACCTTGTGGCTTGCAGTACTGGCATTTAACCACTGCGCCACCAGGGCTCCTTTCACAACCAGTGCATCTAATTGGACCCAATTGGGCTTCAAAAGGGAGACCTTGCCACAGATAGGCTGCCACAGAAGAGAACACTTTCTCTGGTGTCTCCAGATAATTTGTTGCTCCCATTGATATAACACAAAGGAGACCTTTCCTGGGCAAGTGTATGCAGGGATTCCTTCAAGTATCAAGTATCTCATGCCATTGAATCCTCTGAATGTCAAGGGCAGCAGCCATCTTAACTCAAACTGGCAGTATACGGGCAGCCAGTACAAATCTTTTAGAACTGGTATTATGGTTCCTATAAAGCGTTCCAGCATGGAAGCTGCTACCGAGAAGGCCCTCTCCTTTCTGCACAGAAAAGGCAAGCGCAAACCACCTCTGAGTATTCTTTGCCTAAGAAAATCCTATGAAATTCATAAGGTCACACTAAGTGTACAGATGGCTTGAAGATACATACTACTACTTCGGCTGATTATATTTGCAACTAGTTACTTTCAAATTTTGAGTTGTAGCAGCTGTCCTTCAAGTGCTGTTCTTTAATGCCAGGTTGATGTCATAAAAACAACGGCAATTCTTCAAAGACTCCTTCTTCTTGACATAACCATCAAAGGTGTAGCAAATCACAGTACTGCTAACTAGTTCCAATTACTGTAAGAATTTTTAATATTTGCTGTCAGAGTTCAATAGGCTAGCAATGCAAGCTTATGACTGTAAAATAGATATAGCTACGCAGTGTACTCGCAATAATGTAAAAAGGGAAAACTTCATTTATTGTTTCAGGAAATCAATCCAAAAATAGAATAGGAAGCAATAACCCTTGAATTAGCTACGGGAGCCCTTCAAGCTGGATGTCATGCATGCAAGTTTGCTCAGGGAACCATTATGAAAACTCTATGTGCTGTCTTCCTCTCCTTAACTGGGAGAAAGTATATCCAGGAAATAACCTCAGCAAAGAGAGGAAGTAAAGCCTAAGCACAGCAATCCAGACATAGACCTGGAAAAAATGAGACAGGGGCTATCTTGCTGCTCCTACTGGCACAATTCAGATCACTTGCTATACTGTTGGTGCTTTAATGTAATATATAAAAGTCAGAGTTTGTTTGTCTGTGTCAGGTGAAGACCTCATATGATTGGCTGCCTGAGAAGATTCTATGTAATCCTGGGGTTTGCAGTTTAGGGAGGAGTCTTTAGAATTCTCAGCCAGACAATAGGCTGATTGCTATGAAGATGAGGCCTAACAGCAAGGAGGAGAAGGAGGGCAGCGTATTCCTCCAGGAAACCGACCTCTGTATGTTAATAACTCTGAATACAGATTGGATTGGGGAATATGGGGAAAAGTTACAGGTACTAGACAAGACAGTTTGGGGAATTAGAGACACAGGATCTCAAATCTTTCTAACAAGTATTAGCCATGAGAAAATAAAATCCGAGGCAACCCTGGGCATATACACTAGTTTGCAATGATTATGATGAAGACATCAAACTCTGTCACATGAGGAGCATATCAAACGCTTCTTGAATGAAATGCTAAAATAGTATATAAACTTGCTATTTCTGACTACAGTCATCTTGGACGTCCAATGATTCAGAAGGGTCTGGATGACATTATTTTGGGCTCCCGATTTGCTCAAGGCAGTTAAGGAAATCTGAAAACCTCCCTTTGTCTCCATTTGCTAGCAACTATGGTATGTACAGAGATACAGTTATAAAACCATAAATGAGATTTGAATACAAGCTGCTAGTAAGACAGGAAAAATAATGACTGATGATGCTCCAATCAGGAATTTTGCAACAATACATATCTCTTGATCTTTTCAATTTTTGGCCTTTCTACACACACAGCGCCAATCACACAAGACCAGCTCTACCATTAGGCAGTGTGAGGCAGACACCTCAGGCAAAAGATCTGGAAATGTCATGAAAGTGAAGCAAATTGCTACTTAATTTGTTGGTATTGTATTTTTATTGGCAGGGAATAAGAAGAAATGCTTGTGGTGTTTTCTGCCACGTGTGCCAAAATAACTTGAATGGCTTCATGTACTCTATACCTTGACTAGGGTGCAGGTATGTATGTGTGTGTGTGTGTGTGTGTGTTGTGAGAATATGAGCTTTTCTGCTGCCGGCAGCAAAATGTGCCAAGATGTCCCTAGAATTTATGGCAACACTATTTCCTCTTCTCACCATCAAAAAGGAGAAGGTTTTATCACTGCCTATGAAGACTTTACAATAAACTACCAATAAGGGAAAAATGTATAACAAGGCAAATTTTGCATTGAGATAAACCTGGGATGATGGAGGAAATGAACAGACCAGTCACATTTCTAATGAACAGAAGAACTAGAGCAGTTACCTGTCCCACTCCACCCCACAAATCACAAACCACAGGTTTAATACATCCAATGACAGTAGGTGACTTACAGGTCAGTGGGGTCTTGTGTCCACACTGGGCTTTAGTTCAGACTTTAAAGTTGCTACCCAAGGTACTAAGCCTTATCTCCAAACTGGTTCAGAACTTTGAATTGCTCCTGTAAATTTCAGACTAAAACTCAGAGTGAATTTATGGTCCCCTGACACATTAGCAGCCAACTGCCACCAAAAAAACACTATCTAAGAATCTGAGGTCAAAGTGCAAAGACCTAGTGGGAGGGGGGAAGGCTGATGTAGCAACTGCCCATTCCAAATGGGAAAGTGCAAATTATATATTTTATAGCTCATGGTGCAGAATGATTTCATCCAGGCACAGCAGGGTAGGTCACCGCTAATTACCTAGGATGAAATCCAGCCTTAGTCTTGCCTTTCTCTTTCTCATTAATAAGAAATGAATATGAAAATTCATTCCAGGAAGATTTCACTCGTGCACACATTCCTATGGTTTATTTAGAACTCACTGCAAAGACATAAATGTTTGAGCTGTTAACACATTGTTCATAATCCTTCCCTGGAGAACATGGTGCTCCAAATCTTATGATAAGTCAGTTAGGTTTATTTATTAGGAGAGGTTTGCTTGTATTAGCTTAGCATTTGCAAGCTGCAAAACTGCTTCCTAAAAACAAAGGCTCTTGGGGAATACCTCCCGTGAACTTGAATTAGTGCCAAACTGTATGTTACAGTATGAACTCAAGAATTTAGGATGACTCCTTCTAGGTTTAAAGCAAAGGCCTATCTAATCAAGCATCATATTCCTCACAGAAGCCAAGCAAGCCCAGAACCAGTATGGCAACACATCCCCCTGTGGTGGCTCATCGCTCTTTTATCAGTAGAGTGATGATTCCATTCTAATTCTGAGTCTAGTGTTTAAAGGAGCTATCCAGGGTGCTGAAACCGACGGAGGATGGGTTTCAGAAATTTGAACAGCTAACTAACTAACATGGAGTACATCGATTGATGCTGGTCCCAATCATGCTGCAGCATCATTAATCATGGCATTTGTAGCATGTTGTTATTTTTTGTCAAGTCAGCTTTGGCATATGGCAACTCTATGAATCAGAGACCTAAGTGAGTCATCAGCAGCTCTGCTCAAATCTAACGAACTCAGGGCCCTGGCTTCCTTGGTTGAATTAATCTATCTACAATGGGATCTTCTTCTTTTCCTACTGCCTTCTGCTTAACTTGACATTACCCCTTTTCCCCAGATGAGTCACGTCACTTCATGATGTATCCAAAATGCAGTAGCTTCTCGTTATTCATGTTGGCTTCTAATGCATACTGCTTATTACATCACTGAAAAGCAGCCACTCAATTACTTTTTTTTTTTTAAAAAAAGCATGTTCAAATTGAACAGTTTTACTTTGAAGAATCCAGGTGGACCCAAACATAAGCTTCTTATTTATAGTTTGGGTGTTCTTCAGAACTGTTATGTTCCTATTCTTTTTCTTTTCTATTTGTGTTCCAGCTGCCTGTTTATTTTTTCCTGTTGCACTTCTCCTTAAGTGATCAGGGCCCAAATTTCTTTTGGGAAAACAAATTTTCCTTGTGATAGGCATCAAAACATGATTGAGATAATCCTATATCACATGGTCTGAATCTTCAAAGGGATGTTGAAGGAGTCAGGCTGCATTTCTGCCCACTAGCAGAAGACAGGCCTTCTGAGATCCTAGGATGTCTACCTCTTCACCCATTATTACCAGTGAATCAGCCAAAAAAGATGAACTGGTTTCCACCCTTTCCCACCAGTAATACCATTTGAATTGTTCCAAAACAGATTGAAGGATGTTTCTACGGGAAAATTTTACAGTATATACCAGTACTAAGAGAATCCAATAAAGATTTAACAGAGTTTATTGGAATTAGGAAGAGAGAAGCAAGAAAGGCTGGGTAGAGAGAGATTTGAGGTATAGAGGGTGATAATTACCAGTCCTGGATCAAAGCGCAGTGGCTCAAACAAGAGTTTGAGGGCGGCATGAAGGAATGGGAATCTTGGGTGTGCATGAGGTTCAAAGTGCTAGCAAATTACCTGGGCTGGAGCTGGGTTTTTTAGACTCTATTTGTACCCCTGAAGGGGTGTGTGTTAATTGCTTTCTGGCTGATGAAACAAAGTGTGTCTGGAACGGGCTGAATATCTTAACTTTAGGGGACAAAACTTTGATGGGATTTCTGACAGCCTCTTAATGTCTTGCTTGTCTAAGTTGAATGGGGAAATTCTCTGTAGGAAATGCAGGGGTGCTTGCCTGCAGTACCTGGGCAGTTTTATTTACTATTGTATTTGAAGGTTAGGTTGAGAGGGTTGAAAGGTAATCCCAAGTCCATTAACATCAGGGGTTTTCATCTAATCCTCTTGAACTTATGGCATGGCCAAGCTGAGGTCATTCTGTTCTAGCCCACGCTTACTGAGGATGCCTTGCTACCCCATGCTTTTACAGTCATAAATGTCCAGTTTTATAAAATGATTTTTCTCACCAATTTTGCCATCCTGAAGGAGAGGTATAAGAGGTGGTAACAGCACTGTTGTAGTCATATGTATGATTCCAGCAAACCAAGAGTTATTCTAAGAATCAAAGATCTTTTTCAGTCCTTCCTTAATGACTCCTCAGATTCAATGACAATGGCCTTCTTTTGATTCTGATGGACTTTGCTGTGATGCCTGCCTTCCTACATCACTTCAGTACTTAAAAAACCAGAAAACTAAATGTCAAATCAAAAGTCTGCACGCAACTGGTGGTAAGCAGTACATCCTCAATTCAAAATATTTCCACTAAGATCTGTTTGGATTGTCTTTTTCAGTAAGAAAAGGGGTTTTTTTTGGAATTGGGGTTCTTGTTAAAGCATCCATTTTGCAATTCCAGGGACTCATTACAAGACAAAATGCACCTTGCCTAGGAAAGGCACACACTCACAAGATTTGTGGTATATGTTGAAGAAATAAAGCACGCACAAAACTATATTCACCAGTGATTGTTTTGTAAAAAAATAAAATACAAACATTATGGTCAGTGAAAAACGCATTCAAAAATGTGTCCATTATAAACAACGTGGATAAAATTTACACAAATTGGTGAAAATCTATACGCAAACTACACACAAATTTCTATGCAGGATGAGAAAGCAAAATTCATAACTTGGTATGAAAAAAATTGGGGGGCAACTGCAATGGGGAGGGCGTTTTGAGGATTCAGATTTTCAGTGAGCTGCACCACCAGCAACCTTGAAACGATGCACTTTCTGTTTCAGTTTTAGTCAACGTTTTCTAGCCTTTGGGTGATTTTGGAAGTGGGGGAGGAAGAGGCACACTGCCGTGTTTTCCAGTTGTTAAGGAAATGTGGAAATATTTTTGGGTTGTCCTGAGGGGGGGCTGCAAAAATTGGACTGGGGCCACGGGTGACCCATGGGCTGCACTTTCCCTCACTCTTGGAATAAAAGCCTTAGAATGAAGATGGGATTTAAAAAAAAAAAAAAGCAATGCAATTGAGGTTGAGAGTTCTTCATGTCCCCTTCCCCCCACCACTTTGTAGTTTACGCGCTATTTCCTCCCATCCCAGTGCACCAGTCACTGTGAGAAACATACCATTTCTCTTTGTTAACATCAGCCATCTGGGAGTTCTGAACCCTGTATTTCATTGTTAATTCAAGAAGCAACCACTTGAAGTGTTAGAAGTTGGAAAACAAACATTCTGTGGGCTTTGATGATAGGCTTAAACACATTGGCTATGTGACAAAAATAATCTATTCAACAACAGGGTAAAAAGAGGATCACATTCCAGGAGGACGCCGGGGTCTGCCTGACAGCTCCCACTGAAAGGCTCCATAATTGTTCAGCTGCATCCACAAGGTATCAATTGAAAGCCCATATCATTGTGCAGGTAATGCTTATGCTGCCTGGCTTACCAAAATTGTGTGCCAGTCTCAGAATTTAAATGTTAAGAGCCACCCAGGAGCTTATCATACGACTCCATTATACCTCAATTGCACTGTCTTGGCCCTGTCTTTGCCTGGGGCTTATTGCAAGACATTGTGGCTGGGAACAATGCTGTACCATGCTGTGGCACTGTTGGGTCCTTTGGAAATTAGTTCTTCTTCCACTTGGAATAATCTTTTAATGACCCCCTGCCTTGCTATTGTTGAGTAACCACTTTGGATCTGCATGACGCATACCACTTCATTGTGATATTGGGAGCATAACGGGTGCAGTCTGAGTGTGGTATTTCTTCTCAGGGGTCTTCAGCAGTGAAATAACCTCCAGTAGTTGTATTGGAAGATGGATTTCCAGCTGAATCACTGTACACTTGCTCTCTGTTCTCCAGCATGTGTGTGTGGCTTATATATATATATATATATATATATATATATATATATATATCATGTTAATTATTGTTTTAAAAAGGGAGAGGGATAACACAATAGCACAATTCCAATGTGATCTTATAAAGGATTATTGCCTGAATATGCAAAAGTTTAAGGAGTAATATGCAAAAGCAGAACCCAGCACATGTTGGTTCACAGAGAAAAGTATAGAAAAAAGGGTGGAAGTGGCATGGTGCATGTTCATCCTCCCAATCTGGATGGCCAGTGTAGGGCAATTCCCTACTTGGGCAATTATATAACTTTGGTTTCCCATATATATGTATGTTTGTTCTGTCTATCTATCTATCTATCTATCTATCTATCTATCTATCTATCTATCCATCGATCAGAGCAAGAGACAGAACAAAAAGGGAGGTATAAAAGGCACCATTATGTTTCAAGTGAGCAAAAGCAAATACGAGAAGTGACATCAATGAATCTCAAAGGGTGGGAGAGAATGCATTGCTGTTCTATTGCCTTTCCAAATGCAGAAGCAGCATTTAAATGGAATGACTCAAAAGAATTGACTAATGTGATAAACCCCTTAGTCTTCCTTAGATTTTAGCCACTTGGCCCTAGACTCTGAAGCTCCTGGTCAATATTAAAGTCAGAGCTTAGAGTACTTACTTTGTCTGGAGTTCCTTCATCTGGAGATGCACTTGAAAAAGTAACTTTTCTGATTAAAATCCTTAAGCCAATGGTCAGCCTAGAGGGCACCCTCATAACATTTCCTGCCAGGACACACTGTGATAAGCAATGGCAGCAAGGAAAAGGAAACATGAATGGACAGTGGCAAGGAGGTAGTCCTGATTAGGGAAGTCGCCCTCACCGAGGACATCTTACTCAGATGCTCTCCATTATCTAGAATTGTCATGTACTGGTAACTGGTCCTCATAGAAAACACTTGGAACTCCAACAGAAGCATTTGTTTGAAGTTAGCAAGTATGAGACTGGCGTGTGTTAGATGGTTACAACTTTTATACTTTGGCCATTTCCGCACTGCACTGTTATAATGCTATCATTCCACTATAGAATTTTTGGAATTGCAATTTAAGGAGGGGCATCTTTGGCCTCAGTAAACTACAAACCCCAGAATTCCACAGAATGTTGAAACTGGAATAATAGCACTATAATAGTGTAGTGTGGAATTGGCCTT
Source organism: Ctenosaura bakeri (assembly GCA_948474755.1). Lineage (NCBI taxonomy): Eukaryota > Metazoa > Chordata > Lepidosauria > Squamata > Iguanidae > Ctenosaura > Ctenosaura bakeri. Next base: position 664,811 of record CAOLHI010000801.1, read on the forward strand.
TGACATACAAATTCAGGTGTGCATGGCAATGTTTGGTGAAAGTGATAAATATCACATCACCCCACCAGACCCTGAGCTTCCCAGGCATTTCCGATGTTTATATAGCTTTCATCTTGAGAACGAGAACAGTTCCCGTCTTCTTACCTTGGCCATATCTGTTCCTGTAACACCTTCCTTGTAGTTTCACATTGTACTTTTCTGATCTTTCCCCCTCTTTGGATGGATGCTCAGGATATTAAACCTTGCAAGATCCTTTTTGTCACCTTGGTTCTTCTTGAAGCCATAGCTGGATGCATACTTGTGAATAGTTGCAAACAGCAATTGGCAATTGATGCATCGTTGCAAAAGCAATTAGCAGTGGATACATTGCAGCACTAGCTCCCTCTGCTCCCTCTCATCTATGCCTCTACTAAAACAGATACTATTTCTCCACTCATATGAAAGGGGCCCAGTCTCCTGACAGAAATTATGCTAGAGAATTTGAAGTGGCATTATGCACAGCTCTAGTGAAAGCTAGTCAATAAGCAAAAAAGATAGGATCGCCCCAGGTGGCATGGTGGGTGGCAGGACTTTTTTGGGAGCTGACATGGAGAATGGGTTGGAAAAGAGAAGGAGGGAAAGTTATTTGCCATCAACTTTGACATATAGCAACCCTATGTAGAAGAGACCTCTAAGAGTCTGCTGGTCATCAACAGCCTGCTCAGGACTTGCAACACCAGGGCTGTGGTTCCCAGTCCTTTATTGACTAGGTCTATGCCTGGCCTTCCTTTTCTTACTGCATTTAGCTTTACCGAGCATTATTGTCTCTTCCAATGAATTATGATATGTCCAGAGTTCAACAGTCTCAGTTTAGTCATTTTGATCTTTAATGAGATCTCAGTCCTGATTTGCTGTAGTACCCATTCATTTATCTTTTTGGTATGGTGTCTACAGAACGTTCCTCCAGCACCACATTTCTAATGAGTCATTTTCTTCCAACTTTCTATACTCTCTAGCTTTTACAACTATATATAGAAATTGGAAATATTATGGCATGGATGGGAAGCCAGCATAGTATAATGGTTTGAGTGCTGGATTAGACTTCAGGAAAGCTGGGTTCAAATCTCTACATAACCTTGGTTGACCTTGGGCAAGTTACACTATCTCAGCCTTAGAGGAAGTGAATGTCAATAAATAAATCTTGCCAAGAAAACCCTAGGACAAGATGGTCATAAATCAGCATTGACTTGAAAGCATATAACAACAACAAATGACATGGATGATTTTGACTTTTGTATTTAATGATATGTTAAAGAGAGGATACAACAAACCAATTTATATTAGATCAGAAATAAGATGAACACCACCACTGTGGAACTGGGATAAGTATACATCTACCAAGTCTGCATTCTTGGATATTCTTTACTCACATGAACAGCTAGCTTGGGTCTTTTTCTGCCTTTTATTTTTATTGTACAAGTCAACTACATTTTTTAAAAAGCTGCATTTTTCTTGTCTGGGCTTCTTAGAAGTTGTACACATAGTTTGCATATATTCCTCCCATTGACTAAAAGGACATTGTTGTAGAATTTTTGCACACATTCAAAATGGGCATATTTTTCAGTGTGCACTTTGACAAAATACTTACTATACTAGATACATTTTAGCTAACTGGTAATTTGCAGATTCCAGAAGGTAAAGTGCATGTCATCCACGTTCAGTCTAAGCAGTGTGGACTGTGAAAAGTTTGTATAGAACGGCCAGATAGAGATGTATAGAAATGGATTCCGTGCACATTCTGAGCACCAAAGAAAGCAACTACAGATGGCTAGAAAAAGTTTTCTGAAGGAGACTTTGACCAAAGATCCTATATCAAGAGGCGCAGCTACAGAGACAAAACTCACTTCTGTAGCTGTAATTCCCATTGCAACCCCTCAAAACCTACTTTTTAGGTAGTATAGCCCTCTGCACAATCATGCCCTTTTTGTGTTGCCAGAGACCTTGTTGATGCCTTTCCCAGTGCATCCAACTACAGGAAAAAAACTGGACACTTCCCCTCTCATCTCTCATTCTCCAGCAATGTGGAAGACTTCTGCAATGACAGTAAAAATGAATTGCAATATTGACATCATAATTCACAAACAGAATATCACCCTTCATTTTCTGAAATACACAGGCCCTTCTGAGAACTATCTCTTCCCCAGTTCTCTTTCGGAATAAAGTGGAACTATTTCTTGGGGAGGGGTGTTGCAGGAACCGGGGGAGATTATCTTGGTTGACTTCTGAGCCAATCTAAACCTAGCCAAGGGGAGCTCTCCCTTCACCAGTTCAAAGATCACTCAATTAGCTTTGTGGCTCAGTGGGGATTTGAATACTAGCATTGTCCAAGTCTGAAACACTGGCCCGAGTTCTTAAAAGTTAAAGCTTCATGCTAGAATAAATTAATTGGTGCAATTGACCAATGAAAGGCTTCATCACAGATGAAAACTCATCCCTTGCCAAGTGGCTCCATTACTATTGCAAAAATCCATTACTATGCTCCATTACTAAGTCTCCATTACTATGCCGAAGCCACAGGATGCTGAGATGGGCTCTCAATAAGCTTGATTCTTCCTGAGCTTCTTGCAGATTAGCTGAGTAATTCAGATGGGTTGAGATCTTTTTTTTCAAAATCCGAAAGATTGGAGATCATTTATTTTAAGCAACTATGAAAACTTTGAGAAAATGCCCCCACCAACTTTTAGCTGCTCTTAAGGTTCTCCTCATGATGAGGAGGAGAAGGAGACGGAGAACTAGAAAAACCTTCCTCTGACCCAATCCTTCTGCACAGTCATTGGAGTCACTGCTAACTCCAGTCTTTGAAAGATAACGTATTTGAAAGATTTAATACAGGAATGCATGAAGTCCAACCTAAGGGCCACATGCAGCTCCTGAACCTCACTTCTGCAGCTATTGAAGCCCCTTTCCAGACTTCCAAAGCCTCTTTGGATCCCCCAATCCCCCCCCCCAATTTTCTTTAAAAATCCTTTTCATTGTGATTTCCAGGTGCTTTTCAGTCAAAAATCACACAGAAAAACAGACCAAAAAAAAAATCACACAAAAAGTCTTCCAAATATGCAAAACACCCAACCCCACATAGGAAATCCCCTAGAACTCCACAATAGCTCTATTTTCATCAGGACCGTTCTCAAAATGGTGACAGGAGGTGACACAAGTCACTTCTAGATGTCATTTTGGGAAGGACTCTGATGACGATAGAGGAGTTTGGGAAATAGTGTTGGCAGGGTGTGGACAACAAGAGTGGATTGCGGGAGGGGGGGACTAGCACCTGGCTTCCATGTAGTTTCCCACTTCAAACTAGTGGCACCTATGTTCAATCTAGTCATCTAAACAATCTGATTAATAACAGATATTCTGATAGCTGATTATCTATATTTATGCCTAAGGATGCATTTTGATGGTTGGTACAAGTTGCTCCCTGCATTCCAAGGTAAGCATATGGTGTTGACAAGCACAGTCAGACAGGTTTAACTGGGAGAAATAAGCTAAGAGCATTAGCATAACAGGTCAAGAAGTTTAGAACTATGGGACAACTAGAATATCTCATCCTAATTCACCTCATACAAAGTTCTTCCATTCCCACCCCCTTTCCATTATAATTCTAAACCAAAATTATTGATAGATATATTCCCAGAAATTATTTTAAACCATTTAAATTGATTTTACAAGTATGTCACTCTGACACTCCACGATTTAGGATGAGATATATGTATTTTACTGAAGAAATAAATGAGGACTACAGAGAGAGAGTGGGAATGGGGAGACAAGAATTCTTTTCTGGTTTGGGTTTTCAGTCATTTTTCCATGATTAAAACATTTACCTTGAGAAGTTTTACAAGCTCCCAAAGTTTGTTTCCGAGTTTGGCTTGAGAGAACATCCCTGTCATCCCAAGAATGCACTCGCTTAATTCCTGCATACACTAATTGTGATGAAAAGGCATCTTGAAGCTAGCTTCTCCATTTCTATTTCCCATTCAATTATTTACATCCTTCCTGGCAAACTAGGCAGTTTAATCATTTTTCTTCTCACCAATTTTACGTCACTTAGGACAAACATTATTACGCTCCACCTCTCTTTTATGTATTTCTAATTATTTTCCACCCCTCTGATTGCACCAATTAGGAAACAGTGTTCTTGATGGCTCTACAGTAGTAGCTGGGGATTCTCATTCATCACGGCATTTGCTTTGCCTAGTTAGAGCTTCCAATTTCTTTTGCATTATGATTTGAAATAATTCAATACAAAAGTAATCCAAAGTGGGCAAGAATCAATAAGGATAGACATTGTATTAGTCAGCAGGGCAGCTGAGCAGCTCTCAAATTTACTTAGAAACGGTTGGCTGTATGAAAGAGGCCGCCACTAATTTAGCATTCGTAATAAGAGCAACCCTGAAGACTCCAGTTAGGGGAATGTTGTGAAGCTGCTTCCAAGGAGATCCTGGTGTGTGCACTTTGAGTCCTGATCCCATAGGGGTCTACCATTTCTGATGTCCTACATCCTCTTCAGCAACCTTTGAACCCCAAAGAATTACTTTTTGGGCTACAGCTCCCAGAATCCCCCAGTGAGCATGACATTCTATGAACTTTTGACCAAAAAGTAGATTTTTCCAAGAACTGATTTGCCCATGTTTAACCATCCAAAGATTGAACAGGAAACTTCACATGCAAAATTCTGCTTTTGCATGTTGAGTGTGAATTGTTAGCATTTGAAATTTGAGTCCTGGGCAGCCTGATCCACTACATGTTTACTCAATGGGGCTTTCTCCTTCATGAAGGTACATAACACTTGCACTTGTGCAGTGTATTCATATCCATGTTTAGTTAGAAGTAGGCCTTTTGACACTCAGGCAATGACCTGCTAGTCTTGAGCCATTTCCACACAAGACTCTTATGGCGCTATGATTTCACTTTCAACATCCTATGGAATCCTGTGGTTTGCAATTTTGGGAGGGGCTGGCCGGCCCCTCCTGAAACTGCAAACCGCAGGATTCCATAGGATGTTGAAAGTGGAATCATAGCGCTATAAGAATCTTTGTGAAACGTCCTTGCTTCATGCAATGCACTCCTCTTCATGTTTGATTAGGAGTAGGTCTTACTGTCTTCAGAGGTAGAAATCATGTGATCCTTCAGATTTTCTTAAACTACACCTCCCAGTATTCCTCACCACTGGCTGCATAAGCTAGGGCTGCTGTGAGTTGCAGTTCAAAACTTCTGACAGACTGCACAATTTCTGCCCCATCGTTTTTGTTTTCAGTGGGGCTGGGTCAGACACTGGCATCTCCTGATCACTGTACATTTGCACATCTGACATTTCTTGTGTGTGGTGGTCACTCATGGATATTATAAGAAAAAAAATGTTTGCAAATTCAATTCAAACAGCTCAGCTTTATCTTTGAAGCATTAAATCAGGGGTGGCCAAAATGTCACCCTCTAGCTATTGTTGGCCTGCAATGGTCAGCATTCTTCCTACTGACTATATTGGCAAAGGGCTGATGGGATTTGTAAGCAATCCACCAATATCTGGAAGCCAAATTGTGCCCATCACTTTCCCAAATGCCATACAAGTTGGTCCATTAAGGATGCCATTCCTCTATATGCTTCCCCCACTACATATTCAACATTGAAGTTCACGTTCCATGTTTCTCTCCTGATTGAAGTATGGAGGCCTTTGCAAGAGTCAGGGTCTTGTCAGTTGTGGTACTTCTTTTCCAGAATTCTCTATCAAAGAAACTCCACTTGGAATCATTTCCTTGCTATTCACCATCTGGTCAGATCTTACCTTTTTGATTTGATCTTTGGCAGGAATGTCTTCATTAGGAGGCAGGTGGCCATTTCAGGCAACAGATTTGGAATGTCATGAAAGGACACCATTTTTCTAGACATTTAACTAGTTACTACACTTTTACTGCTAGGGAAGAAAGTGAGGGACTCATGTGATCTTCTGCCTTAGATACCAAATTAACATGCCTAAATTGGCTTCTCTGTACTTTGGGTTGGATGGGTGGAGGTCACCATTAATTGTTTCATCTTAAAACACAAGATACCTCTTTTGGTTCTTAGAGTAGCCCAATGCTTCATGTGGTTGTCTGATCACATTTATTGATTTGCTATTACATTACCATTTCTTGTTTTGCTACTCTCCCAGCTTTATTCTACTGTTATATCATTTCATTGGCTCATTGCTCTTTAATTTGTTTTACTTTTATTGTTTTATATCATGTTATGAACAAATTTGGCTGTTGCAAAATAAATAAACATAATAACAAAAAAAATTCTGTGCCAAAAATAAGTGTAAATTAAATTTAAAAAACCCTAGCAATATGAAATATAACCTTTATTGCTAAGAACTGTTTGCAAATATAATATTTATTCATATATTTTACTAGTGGATATACCTGGCATTGCCCAGGATTTTATTTTCTCATAGGTAATACTTCTTAGACAGATTTGAGATCCTGTGTCTCTGGTTCCCCACATCTTGTCCAGTGCCTGTAACTTTTCCCCATATTCCCCATCCAATCTGTATTCAGAGTTATTAACATATAGAGGTTGGGTTCCTGAGGGAATACACTGCTTTCCTCCTTCTTGCTGCTAGGCCTCGTCTCCATAGCAACTGGCCTATTCAAGACAGACACAGCTGACTAAGGCCCAAGAGCTCTCTGGCTGAGAATTCTAAAGGTCCCTTCCTAAACTGCAAATCCCAGGATTTTATAGAATCTTCTTAGGCAGCCAATCATATGAGGTTTTTGCCTGACACAGCCAATCATATGAGGTCTTCACCTGACGCAGACAAGCAGACCAACTTTGGCTTTTATATATTAAATATCCCACCCTTCTTACAACATGGGATCTAAGGTGGCGTAACAATGTTTTAAAAGCATAACTAAATTTTAAAAAACTCTTTATGCAAAAGTTAAAACACAAAATGAATTCCTGTTTTAAAAACACAAGTCAGCAACAGTCAAAAACAGGATTAAAAGTTGCTTTAAAACATAAGAAAATAAAAACACTACATCTCACATTAAAAGCTTATGCAAGGTATTATCTGAAAAAAAATAAAAAATAAAAGAGCCAGAAGGAATCTACAGTGTTGCCTGATTATATTAAGGGGTAAATTTAATACTGGAGATATCCTACTAGAATTTGCAAGTAAAGAAGATGTGAATGCTGTCAGTCCATAGATTAGACTAAGGGTTACAATGGGGTTCCCAGGTCCCAGGGCCTGGTCTTTCTTTTCCAGTCCTCAGGGCGAGGAGGAAAAGTCTCATAGTGAGACTCCAGCCTAAAAAAGGGTAGGTATATATATCTTCCACATTTGCTAGATGTACCTTTAAATACAAACAAACTGAATGGCATTGTTTGTACAACTGTGGTTGATGCTTAATGTATCATGTTTAATGACATCACCAAGGTCTGCCTTCTGTAACCTGTGACATCACAAAGGTCTCAGGTTTTGGCCCTGAAATCTCAGAGTCCTGAGATCTAGTCCTGATCTGTCAACCCGAGAGGGCAAAGGAACCACAAGTCCCGCTGCCTCAAGTTTGCTCTTGGATCCTCACCCCCTTTAGACTCTCTGGATTGGCCTTTCTTCCTTCCCACAAAAGGTCGAATTGTCAGAAGTGGACTTCTGGACAGCTTTAGTCTTGTTTGTCATTCTTTCATAGTCTATGTGCTGATCCCATCCCAAGGGCAAAAAGTTGGCTCCTGGACTTTTTGCCTACTCCTGGTCTAGATGTTCTGATCCTGCAGCAAGAAATCTGGAAGCCATACTTGAAATGTTTTCTATAATTTCATTTCTTCCACGGAATAACCAACTATTCAGCCAGGATATTCTCTTTAGCATTCTGCTTACATCAATGAATTTGACCAACTTCTTAGCTTCTAATGATAGTCAGCATCCTTGTTAATGACAAAAGCAAATATAATGCTATTTTAGCCTGCATTAATATTGCTAGTAATGCCATTAATGTTGCTATTAATGCTATTAATGTTAGTGCTATTAATGCTATTAATGTTAGTGCTATTAATGCTATTAATGCTGAATTAATATTGCTATTAATGTTATTTTAGCCTGCATTCATAGAAGCATAATTTCCAAGTTGAGGAAAGTAATAGTTGCACAATATTCTATGCTGGACAGGCGTCATCTCAAGCACTGTGTTCACTTCTGGGTGTCTCATTGTAAGAAAGATATAGACAAGTTAGAACAGCCTCAGAGAAGGGCAATAAGGATGATAGAAGTACAGGGAACAAAACATATAAGGATATCTTGAACAAGCTGGGCATGTTCAGCTTGGTGAAGAGAAGACTGAGGGGACATGACTGCACTCTTTAAATAACTCAAGGACGGTCAGAGAGAAGAAGGGGAAGGTTCGTCTTCTGCTGCCCCAGAGGGCAGAACAAGGTCCAGTGGTTTTAAGTTACAGGGAGGTAGATTTCGATTAAACATTAGAAAGAACTTTTTGACAGAAAGAGTGGTTTGGAAATGGAACCAGTTGCCTAGAGAGGTGGTGTGGTCTTCTTCTCTGGACATTTTCAAAAAGAAGAGGGACAGTTATGTGCTGGGGGATGCTTTAGCTGGAGATCTTGCACTAAGCAGGGGGGTTAGTGCAGGATAGAGTCCCTTCCAACTCCATGATTCTATGAATTCTACTTCATGCTTGCGTATATTCTGTTTGGGCCATTACAGAGGGTGGTATTCTGCAGTGACCAATGCTCTGCTCCCAAAATCACTGTATCACTATGATAGCCACCAGCAATGACCATTCCATTGCTGATGAATTGCTGAGGGGTGTGGAAAGGTGTCTGGCTATGTTCCTACAGAAACACAGATTGATTACATTATCTGTTAAAGACCTCTGGAGAACCTCAGGGTCTATTGGCAGAATATTTTCCCAGTCTACATTTGGAATACAGGAGTATGGAACAGTGCCAGAGACTTCTCCAATCCCTTCCACTGTCCACCAGCCATGGGATGGCCATAGGTTGGGTAGATACAACAGAGACATAGGATTTGTGATATAGGAGAGGCAGCAGAATTTCGTACACAAAAACTCTTATGCTTTATGTGTCCAAGTAGGATCTTGGCCAATGTCTGTAGCCCTGCCTTCATCTTACATTTTAACTCATTTGTGCCAAACTGTATAATGTCCAACTAAGTCTCCTGTCATGAAGTGCCTCCTGTTTACTCATTCATTCCTTGCTTGTACTTTGAAACCACCCACCAGCAAAAGACTCCTAGGCAGTATAGCAACCATATGTATATACACAAACAGTACATAGAAACAGCACATAATAAAATCAAGATAAAACCAGAGGAACCAAAGATTCCAGCTTAGAAGTAGATTGAAACACTTTTCCTATGATAGCATTGTGACCTAAAATGAAACATAGTGGCACAATGGATTATGGCTGGTTCCCACCCAGACTCCTGCAATCCTAGGCAGAGGTTGTACCTAAGTAATTGTAAGTGTGTAATTTCTTTGCATTTAAAATGCCCTGGTTTACATTTCCAATTAAAAGAATCATCAGACCATGTGAAAGGCAATAGTCTAAGCAGGTATTTACAAGGCAAAGGAAGAAGAATCTGATAGAAGACTGATTAGCTCCTCTTTCTTTTCTTTTTTGGAAAAAAAAAAAAGACCAGAAGTAGATATCCCCTACTTCCTATCTAGAAGTGGCATTTCAGGGGCAAACAGTCTAAAGTATAGGAAATAGAATGAAATGCAACAAAAGGAAGGGAGCCTGGAGAAAGTTTGAAGAATACAGTTTGGAAACATTGCCATGCTATCTGGGGAATTCTTGAAGTTATCATCTAAGAAGGGCATGTTTCTAAGTTTCCAGGTCTCTCTAAACTATTGTTTGGCATTTTATAGAACTCTTTGGGATACATTCAGAGCCTGGAATAGAACCTTTCTTGGTCAACAGCTCCAAGAATCAACCAGTGTGTCCAGTGACCCTCCTATCTGGGGGATGCTGTGGACTTTAATTCCCCAAAACAGCTTTCCAAGCTCTGGATATGTGTAAATACCTACCAAAGACTACAGGTATTGTTGTTGTTGTTGTTGTTGTGTGCCTTCAGGTCATTTCTGACTTATGGTGACCCTAAGATGAACTTATCACAGGGTTGTCTTGGCAGAATTTGTTCAGAAGGGGGTTGTTCTTGGCTTCTTCTGAGGCTGAGAGAGTGACTTTCCCAAAGTCACCTGACAGGTTTCCATGGCTGAGCAGGGATTTGAACCCTGGTCTCCAAGGTCCTAGTCCAGTATTCAAACCACTACCCCATGCTGGCTCTCAGGACAATAAAGAAAGCAACATTTCCTCTCTGCTTCTGGCAAGATCTGGCAAAATCCAATTGAGGTTGTGCAGGCTAAACGCATACTCTCCAACAATACAGATGAACACTGGGACATATGTGGCCAAGCTGTGAGGAAGAACACATAAATGAGCAGAGGCTGGGACAGTTTACTTTTACCTGAGACTACTAGGAAGGGCAAGACTTTATCCCCTCCTCCCCTCTCCCACTTGCTGATTTGAGTGCAAACTACTTTTGTATTTTGAACTCAGTGTGCAGCTTTTGAAATCAGTGGAGAACTGAGGAGGAAGAAATTGGGGCATTTCTGCACTATGGATCCATGTCAGCCTGGGCCATTTCCGCACTACAGTTATAGTGCTATTATTCCACTTTAAACATCCTGTGGAATTCTGGGGTTTGTAGTTTCCTGAGGCCAAAGCACTGTGTGGATGATAATTCTAAATGCCCCTCCCTAGACTGCAAATCCCAGGGTTGTGTAGGATGTTGAAAGTGGAATAATTGCACTATAACGGTGTAGTGTGGAAATGGCCATGGGGACGTACTGAAGCTGGTCTGCAATGCATGTTACTGCATGAAGTTGTTGTGGTCCCCCTCCTGTCATGCCCCCAGCAGTCACAATTGTGTGTTAGATTATTACCAAAAAAAATCTGGTAATAGGCCCCTTTTGCGTGATAATTGCATCATCTGGGGCCATGTGAGAAGGCTGGAAGTGCTATCAAGGTGTTTTCTTCCTCAGTGCAGCACAGGAAAAAGCCAACAGCACTGCGGAAGGAAGGAGTGTGTCCTGAATGCTATCATCCATGAGCAGCTGGCTGGGTACGTGGGGGGCATTCTGGTCTCACTCCAATCCTGGCAGGATTGCGATGGGACAACATGGGATCATGGTAAGGCATGGAAAGGGCCGGGTACATTTTAAAAGCAGCTGAAAAAATCAGACTGCAGAGGATTAATAGGAATTGTTCTGCAAATTAGGACAGTTGCAAAGTATACAGATCCCACAGTAACAGTGAAGAAGTCCTTTAGAGCATGCAAGATATTGGGATCGTACTGCCCTTTATGCTCATTTACACACACAGCTAGCTTGCTTTGGGGGTGATGCCTCAATGCTCTGAAACTGCCTCCTTCATAGAAGGTTACCTGCTGTCATTCCATCGGCCTGGAAAAGATGTGACTCTAGATGCTCATGCACAGCCCGAGCCACCATGTAGACCAGTCCCACAGCTGCCTTCGAGGCAAGGCTGAGCAGCTGCTCACGTGCCATTTGTTTAATAGGCTGCAATGATGCTAAACAGAGTAAGATTACTTTTCAGCAAAAATGCTGACATGCAGGACTCATCAGGGCAGGCAGGGAGGGGAAGATAGAAAGCGAGCGAGTCTTCAGCCTACCAATCTATAATATCGCTTGTGGTCCAGAGCTTAATCAATTTCCAGCCCTTAGAACTTAAATAGTCTTGATTTATGTATAAGATCCCACCATTCTTTCCCCCATCCCTTTGCCTCTACTTCCTTCCTGTCAATTTGACAGCGTTGGTTGTTAGTATCCAGCAGTGTGAATATTTGGGTCAACCCCACCTCTTGCTTCCACTCAGAAGTATGGATAAAAATGAACGATTAAAAAAAATCAAAATCAGATTATTTTTATTTAAATGAGATTGTCGTGATGTAAATAAAATATTTTGATTTGTTTTAAAAAAAATCATAAATAAAATATTACAAATCTCATTTAAACATCACAGTTAAAATTATTTCATCAAAGACATGCCAGCAAAACCAATATTAAAGTCTCATAAGAATGAATTAATGGCTCTGTCTTTCACAAACAAATAGTTCTTAGTTAAATGCCAAGATCTAGCAGAGCCCTTCTCTGGTGTTTGTCTTACTCCATATACTCCAACATTTAACAGATGAAAACTGGGTCACATATAGCTGAGACAGAGCTGAGTGTGGGCAAAAGGGTATGACCAGGCAACAAGACAGCAAAAATTATTAGTAAGAAAGATCACACAAAACTACTATTTTAAGCAGAGAAATGAGTTTAGGAAGAGGAAAACTCAGCCCTGTTCTCTCCTCTCCTTCCTGCTATGTTGGTTTACAGCAAAGTACTTTTGTTATTTGAACTCAGTTTGTAGCAACTGAAGTAAGCTTAGGATGAAGTTGGAGGAAGAGAGGGAAACTGAGACACTTTAAAAGCAACTAAGGCCCTTTTTGCACGGGCTTTCTGTCGCGCGACAGCCCCATGAGCCTCGCGGGAGTGGGAGCGTTGCTCTGCACGACGCACTCCCACTTCCGCTGCGCTCACGGGGCTGCAGCGGCGCGACCGCGGGTTTTTTGATTTTCACCTCAAAGCGAAAATCACCGCGCTCGCGCAATGCTCCCGGCACCCACGCGCACTTACCTCCTGTGCGGAGCGTCGGGGAGGCGGCTGGGTGCGCTTCCTTCCCTCCGCCCCTGCGGAAGGAAGGGGCGGGGCGCTAGCGCGATGGACGCGACAGCCTCCTGCTTCGCGTGAGCGGGGGACGATGCGACAGCCTTCTGCTTCGTGTGAGCGGGGGGGGACGGACGCGACAGCCTCCTGTTTCGTGCGGGGGGGTGGCTCACGCAGAAGGCTCCTCCAGGAGGCTGCCACTTCCCCCTCGTTCCTTCGCCTGTGGAAGGAATGAGGGGGGAAATGGCAGCCTCCCGAGGAGCCTTCTCGCGCAGCCGCCCTCCCCACTCGCGCGAGAAGCCTCAATGTGAAAAGGGCCTAAAGCCATTTCTGCACTACACTATTATAGTGCTATTATTCCACTTTCAACATCCTGTGGAATTCTGGGGTTTGTAGTTTCCTGAGGCCAAAGAGCTCTCTGGCTGAGAATTCTAAAGACCCCTCCCTAAACTGCAAACCCCAGGATTCCATAGGATGTTGAAAGTGGAATATTAACATTTTAACAGTGTAGTGCAAAAGCGAGATGGCAGAGTATTAGCTAGCACTGTTCCTGATAAGCTGGGACTGCTAGAAGGTGTGTTACTTCTTCCCATTGGAGAAAAAAGTTTTGGAACTTGACTCCTACAGGTAACTAGAATAGACTCAGGCCATTTCCGCACAGCATTGCTGTCCCACAATGTAGACACATTGGCAGCAGTCCGTGAGTTGTGCTTTCTCATGATGTTGTGGCAGTCCTGCTGCCATTGCATCCCCACCCATCGCAATTGTGGAATATTCCATTATTGGAAGAAATCTGTTAATGCCTGCAATTACATGATGATCCCATTGCTGGTGCTGTGCAGAATGGGCAGAAGCATGATCTAGGCACTTCCTTCCCCAGTGCAGCACAGGAGAGAAGGCAGCTGCACTGCAGAAGGAAGGTGTGTGTCGCTTGTGCTCCCTTCCACAGGGAGCTGGCTGGATGCAGAGGGAAATGTTCACATCACACTCCCATCCCAGCAAAGCTGCTGCTGGGATTGCGACAGGACATCTCTGGAAGGAGGTAAGGTGTGGAAATGGTTTCACTGATTCTGTGAGTGTGATAGATGATGCTGCTGTGACTGAGGAGCAACTGACTGTGCAGGAGGCTGAGCCAGTGACTGAGCAAGTCAACCTGCAAACATCCCCTGCACTGGAAGGTCAAACAGAGACTGAGTTGCCTCAGCCAGCTCAGGATGGAAAGGGAACCAGCAGTGATGCAGAGGAGTTGCAGCCAGTTGTGCCCATCAGCCCTCAATCACACAGAAGGCTGAAACAGGCTGCAGAGAGGGAGGCTGCTTGGACTAGGCTGAGGAAACAATAATGAGCAGCACTTGCTCATAGGGACTATTTAAGGCCCTTTTCACATGCTTTTTTTTGTGTGCGAGCGCCCCTTGAGCATCGCGCGAATGGGAGCGTCACTCTGTATGATGCACTCCCACTCGCACGACACTCACAAGGCTAAAGCAGAGCGCGCGCACATGTTTTGATTTTCGGCTTTACGCTGAGAATACTGCGTGCTTGCTCAATGCTCGTGGCGCCCTCGCCCACTTACCTGTGTGCGGTTCTTTGGCGAGCAGGGGCGGTCGCGCTTCCTTCCCCCCACGCAGCCTACAGCTCCGAGACTGCGCTGTGGAAGGAAGCGGCGGGGCGCAAGTGCCACGGTCGCACTACAAGGAAGGCGATGCAGGAGGCAAAATGGGCTGTTGTGAGCAGCTTGCGCGAGTGGCTGCTCGCGCGAGCACCGCTCCCCACTGCCGCGACTAGGTAAGGTGCGAGAAGGGCCTAAGTCTGTTGGCATGGCTGCTCCTTGCTTACAGTAAATTATTAGCAAGCCCTCACGAACCTTCATGTCTCCTGCTCCCTGAAACCCTCCAGACGGATCTCTCCTCCTGAACCTTTGGACTGGACCTTGACCTGGCTCGGCTTGTGTTTCCTGGTGTTTGGTATATTCGGACTCCCCAAGTGTTCCTGACCTCTCTCCTGTCTTGCTGGCTGCAGCTTGGCAGGGAGAGATTCCTGACAGTGGGACTTGTCTACATGCTGACTCACCATTCAGCAACTGATGCAATGGTTCTGCTTTAGCTGGGTCTAAGACCCTTTCCACAGCTGGGTCTAAGACCCTTTCCACAACTCACCCATTTTTGGTGCTGGGGTGAGGTACTCACGTAAGCAGTGAGCTCTTTCCGGAGGCTCTCACTTCCCTGCTTTTTGGCTTCGCATGAGCGTCCTGCTCACGCGAGAGCCCCACCTCTTCCTTTTGCAGTGCAGCCTGGGACCTTCCCAGGCTGCACTGAGACAGGAAGTGCGACTGGCCCGGCTCCCGAAGCTCCACATGCAAGGTAAGTACACGCGGGGGCCTGGAGCAATGCAACCATGCAGCATTTTTGGCTTCAAGCTGAAAATGAAAAAATGCTTGTGTGGTCCATGTCAGGCCCTGGAGCATCACACAAATGTGAGTGCATTGTGTAGACCGCTCCTCACATTTGTGTGATGCTCAAGGGGTCCTTTCACATCGAAAATGCCATGCAAAAAGGGCCTAAAGTGTTAGGATTCAGACATGGTTTGGAGAACTGCCATTTATATTTCCCATGATGCCCTGGTGTTGTTACACTGGGAGAATTGTGAGAAATAAAAATGAGAAAATAACTCCAGCTGCTCATTGCTGCTAGAGCACAGAATGGTAAGATAGGTCTCAGAGATGACACTTTCATTCCTTCAACAACAACAATAATTCTTTGTTGGTCTCACTACTTCCTTGGCATCTGAGTCTGTATTAATTCCACTGTTGGACTCTGGAAAGCATGAAATTAACCCTTCCTATACTGCCTACCATGAAGGCCAGTAACACCACAATTCTGCACTCTTTCAGACTATTGCCATTTCCGCACTACAGTGTTAAAGTGTTGCTATTCCACTATCAACCTTGAATTCTGGAGTTTGTAGTTTAGGGAAGGGCACTTCAAATTCTCAACCAAAGAGCTCTTTGGTCTCAGTAAACTACAAACCCCAGAATTCCACAGGGCATTGAAAGTGGAATAGCAGCAGTTTAACACTGTAGTGGAAATGGCCCTCATGTTGCCTTGTCCATTTTCAGCCCTGTGAGGTCTTTCTTCTGGCTTGAAAATGAGATTTAAGCCAATACTTCAGGGTACAAGTGGTGTAGATGCTACTGTGTTGTATAATACCTAGAAGTGGCCAATAAAGCTGTTGTTCATTGAAAGACCACTCACTCTGCATGCTGGAGGCTCCAGGTTAAATCCATGTTACAAGTTCTCAGATGACATTCCTGCAGAAAAGCTTAAGAACACAGATATATGAGGCCCATGACAGCATCAGCTGCATCTGCTGGACATGGGTGGGCATTCATAGAATCATAGAGTTGGAAGAGACCACAATGGCTGTTGAGTCCAACCCCCTGCCATGCAGGAACACACACTCAAAACACCTCCAGCAAATGGCCATCCAGCTCCTGTTTAAAAACCTCCAAAGAAGGTGACTCCACCACACTCTGAGGCAGCAGATTCCACTGCTGGACAGCTTGTACCATCAGGGAGTTCTTCCTGATATTTAGATGAAATCTCTTTTCCTGTAATTTGAATGCATTGCTCCATGTCCTAATCTCTGGAGCAGCAGAAAACAAGCTTACTCCATCCTCCATATGACATCCCATCGAATATTTAAGCATGGCCACCATGTCACCTCTTAACCTTCTTTTTTTCAGGCTAAACATACCTGGCTCCCTAAGATGCTCCTCATAGGGCATGGTTTCAGCATCTCCTGTGTGACAAGAGATGAGCCCATCATGTAGTCTAAACTTGCAGTTCCCTCTTCAGGTGCTCATTCCATCAAGCCTCAGATTACTGGGGAGTATAAGAGAAAGGCAGATGGGGAGAGAGAGAGAGAGAGAGAGAAACAGGATAAGCAAGCATTGAAAAGAAAAACGCCAAGCAACCGTCAGGCTGTTTGATAATATGCTCGTTCAAATTTCTGTGCAGCAAACAACCAAGTAGGGAGATTTTTTTCTCTCTGCAAAATAGCATGGAATATGATAATAGCCAATGTTTTGCTTTTGTCAGTGAGTTGTATGTTTTGTAAAGAAAAAAAATAGCACTGTGTGGGATTAGAGAGGTTTAACTGCCTATGACTGAGCAGTGTGATGTTTGGGTATTGTGTAGCATTGCATAGTATCACAAAGCAAATATCATAGTATGCCCAAGATGTGATTGCATTGCACTTTGCATATTCCCTCTGTGTATGGTGCTGGATTTTATAATTCAAAGCTTGCAGCAGGCTGCTCCACAAAGCTGCTACAGACCCTTTGACTAGAAATGAAAGAACTACAGTGTGAACATGCAAACCTATGTTTCTCTAATGCTAAGGTGGAAGACAATATTCCATTCAAATTAACAATTTCATTTTTTCCCTGTCCATTAATTTTCTGATGTGCCATAAATCCATGTGCCCTAGGAAAAAAAAGTCTACTTGCGGTAACCACTGTTGAGACATTTTATATATCAGTGCGGCATTGCTTCAGAATGCAGTAGTTCAGTGTCTCGTGTAAACCTGAGCCAATTTCTCCTGGGGCAAAGCTTTGCAAAAGCTGTCACAGGCTGTGAAAGTTGTCTTGTCTTCCAAATATTTTTTTTTCTGGAAGTATTGGGGGCATTTGTGTAGCAAACAAGACTCAAAATGTTCACTTCATAAATGTTCACAGTCAGGACAGAAAGCATTGCCCTTCCTCTGAACAGGCTTCATTATTGTCTTATTAAAAGAAAATCTGATTGGCTATATAAAAATGTTCTGATACTCTGATATCATATCAGATGCTCTCTGCTGTTGTTGTGTTAGCTTAAATAGCGCTGATGACACTGAAGATTGGGAAGCAAATGGCACTCAAACAGCAAGGAAAGAGGTGAGCAAAAGAAAGTTAGAGGGTATTTCAGCAGTCTCCTCACAAATACAAAGTATTTACTTTTGAACCTCTAGCAGAATCTTGATCTCGTAGAGCAGAGGCAGGACACCAAGAAGAGAGGAGAATAACCTTATGGTCACAGCATTGCCCAGTGATTGTACAATGTCACCTTCTGTATCCATTTCCGCACTATACTGTTATAGTGCCATTATTTCACTAGTACTATTATTCCACTTTCAACAGCCTATGGAATCCATGGGTTTGCAATTTAGGGAGACTCATTTAGAATTCTCAGCCAGAGAGCTCTTTGGCCTCAGTAAACTACAAACCTCAGAATTCCACAGGATGCTGAAAGTGGAATAATAGCACTACAACCGTGTAGTGCTGAAATGCCCTTAGTGAATTGCAGTGTGACCCCACTGAACGTGCACCCTAATGTGCATTCATGTGCCATGGGTCCCATGGCACCACATGTGCAATTCTGCTTCCACACCTTTGAACTAAAAAGAACTTTTCTGCATTTGGTAAACAAGTCCAATCACTTCTGCAGGGAATTTACATACCTGTAAGACTCCAAAGGGATTCCAGTCTGTGTTTCTGTTGTCCTGAAATTTGAGGTCACCGATCAGGGAGCTAGAGCTCTTTCAGAACACTGATAGAAGATAGAAATCCACCTAGCATCCAAGGTAACATGCCAAACTCGAAAGCACAGAAGTAGAAAACATGCTGAGGTCAGTTTAAGCTGTTTGATGTCCTGTTCATTTTGCTTCATTGATCTGAGGAAGGAGCATAGATCAGTGGTAAGTGCATGTTCTGCATGCATAAGAGTCCAGGTGCCTTGCCTGGCATCTTCAGTTAATAGCTCTTGAGTGACATCTTGATACTCTCTGCCAACAAAAGTAGATAGGACTTATTAGAATAGGAGTGGAGAGAGTATAGCCTGTAGGCTGCATGTAATGCCTGGACCCCAATTTTATGAAACCTGAAGCCTCCCCAAAGTCCCACAACCCCCATTTTTTAAAAAGGCATTACTTTTTTAGAGCACTAAAAAAGCATGCCCACTAAGCATGCAGAAAGCCCTCTGAAAGTATAAAACACTAAAAAATACCTCTATCCCACTCTCACAAGCACCCCAGACCTTCTGTTTTCCTTTCCAAATGCCTTCTTACTTACTTACTTACTTATTTACTTACTTACTTACTTACTTACTTACTTACTTACGTACTTACTTTGCACATCGCTTCCTGTCACCATTTGGAAAAAGACTGCAAATTAAAATGGAGATATCTGGCCCTGTTGGGAGGGGAAAGGTAGGTCATTCTAGGGCTGGGGGGGGCGGGTTGGCTGCTGGCTTCCATGCAGTTGTCCACCCTCTGGATTAGGAGAAATGGTTTGATTCAGTTGGTTTCATATGTTAAGTCAGGGGCAGAGAGGGCATCTAAATTGCAGACCTGGTCCAGATTTCTGAAGGCTTGGGTCCTCACCCTCTCTCTCAATTCAAGAGAATACTTAACTATCTCCAGTTCCTGATAGGGATTTAAATCCCTATCTGTCTCATCCTAGAAACTGCATTTTTTCCCACCTCATCTGCAAGATTCTAATCTATTTTATGCCATGATCAAGAGAGTTTCTGCATTTATGGGAATATTTAGGGGCAAACTGCCCAATTTGTGTAGCTAAACTATGAAGGCTGCTTGCTTGCTGCATTGATTTCTCAAACATAAGAAATATTGGATGTATTATTTGTGTCTTTTTGATCAGTCAGCCCATCCTTCGGTGCTAGCTGCTGTTTGAAACTGCATGCTTTGTTTTACAAAGGCAGATGACATTGGTTTCGCACCGAGACTTTCTTCACAAATTGGTGAAACCTTGACCAAAAATGATCATCTGCATTTAGTTCAAGGTTGCATAAACACAGTGCCCTTATGTATCCAGGTGTGCGTGTACATGGATGCTCAATTTGCATTCAGCTGTGCAATTTTGCTATTTTAACCCAAAGATTGCATGGTACAATCAATGCCCAAATTTACTTTTAGAGATTTATGCTATACAACCCAGTTCTAGAATCTCAGTTGTAATCTCGTTCTTGTAATGGGGGTGAGCAATCTTGCAGAGGTTCATGAACTTTTGACAGTTTGTCTCATCAAGAATGAAGAATTCAGTCAGATACCTTTCTATATCTACAGAGATAGCAGAAGCTCTTTTTTTCATACTTTTAAAGGTTATTTCCAGGAGAGCTTAGAAGTGCGAGCCGAGAGTTCGTCATCCCTTTGTCTTTCTCTATGCATGAGAAGGGGAAGAGGAGAGCAAATGAACTGATTTCAACTAGGAAGTCTAGGAACTACTGGTACTTCTGTCTGAGAACATTTTGATCTTCTAGCTACCCTTTTGTATTGTTTTGAAGACCATCCAAGGGCAAAGGTTCCAGTAGAGTCTGCCAGATAACAGAGACTGCAGCAACTCCAGTCTTATGCAGGAGCTTACCAGCCAGGTGGTAAGTCTTCAGTCTTCAGAGACTATGCAGTGCAGGTGAGCAGGATAAGTACTGGATTTAAGGCATCAGTCCAAGGGAGTGTTGAGCGAATGAGTCAGTATCCAAGGTTCTTCAGAAACGTGACCCAGGAATCGAGAGACAAAAGTGTTGCTTCCTCCAGAGTGGTTAGTTGTCAGCAAAGGACCTCCTAAAGAAGATGCTGAAATATTTATGGTCTAGCAGCCTCCCACAGATATTGTCTACATCTCTTATTTAAGTGTTCTGAGCATCATAAACCCTCTTTTTCTTGGTTGCATTTGGCTGCAGTAGGTACATGTGAGGGGCAGGGAGGGCCCCTGTGAAGTCCATGTGTCTGTGCTGTGGCCGCTGGGAAATGTCACTGTCTGTCTCAAGAACTGGCATGTATCCTATGACCTTCTGCTTTACTATCTGGGACCAAGGCATAACATCTTTCCTGTGAGAGAGGAAAGCTTCGTTCATGGTCAAACAGCTGGGTAAAAAAAAAAGCTCCACAAGATTTTTTCTGGGAACCTATTGGTTTCAGGGTTCTGTCCAGCAGCATCTGATGGCTTCCATGTTCTGGGCACCACAGTACAAGAGGATGTTGACAAAATGGAATGCACCCAGAGATAGGCTGTCAAGATGGTAGAAGGTCTGGAAAACACATCCTTTGAAGAAAGCATAGGGAGCTGGATATGTTTAGTATGAAGAAGGGAAGACTGAAAAGTGACATGATAACCAACTTTAAATGTCTGGGGGGATACCAGGCACCAGATGGAATGAGCTTGTTCTGATACTGCTCCACAGACTAGAACACAAACCAGTGGATTCAAATTACAAGAAAAGAGATTTCACCCTGAGCTTCTTGGCTGTAAGAAGTGTTTGAGAGTGGAGTAGACTGTCTCAGAGCTTGATGGATTCTTATTCTTTGGATGTCTTTATTCAGACATTGAATGTCCATATTTTGAGACTGCTTTAGTTGTGTATTGCTGCATGCCAGGGGATTTGTATCTTCCAGCTGTATGATTCTGTGATCCTGAGTTAGTGGGACAGCAAATCGGCCCTGAGTTTTAGTTCAAATTTTGTCCAAGGCTCTGAAACTTGGATAGCGTCAATGAAGTTCAGCGTAAAACATGGAGCAGATTCACTGCCCCACTGACATGGGAGCCACCAGCTCCCACTGGGTATTGTTGGGGAAATTGAGAAAAATATATGAATATTGAGAGACCTTGGTAACGAGACTCTCAATCAGCAGAGCATTTTAGTAATTGCACAAAAATGGAAGTTGAACAGATCACTAGTTCCACTTCTGTAACTCCACCCCAAACACACTTAATCTAGCTCAAAATAAACACAAAAACAGTTTGGTTAAAAATATAAAAGAGTTTACTCACAAAATCTTGTACATAGTCTACACAGGTTCAATTCTTGAAGAAGGTAGGAAGAAAATTAAGCACTCACATGCTTGCTGCCAATGATCCCTGTTGGGAGATCTCAGAGCATGCTTTCAGGTCAAAAGGCGAAGGCAAAAAGAGGAGAGTAAATGGCAAGAGAACCTTTTTAAAGAACAAGGAATGTGTATGTGCTGGAGGAAGAGGTGTTAACCAACAAACAGGAAGTTCTCTCTAGGCTATCTCTCTATGCTTACAATAGACATGCAAACAAACTAGCCAGTTAATTAAGCATGCAAAGGTTGACACTCCCAACAGGTATGGCCACGATCCTAACATCTTTCAACCCATTGAGTGTTACGGTGGGGGAATCTGCCCTCCTACTCCATTTCTGGTCTCCACCTCTGAGTTAAATATAGAGCTATAAGAGCAAGGTGCTGATAGAGTTTCATTCGACATTTTTCTCGAGGTAAATGTGGAAGTTTCTTTCAAATATATGAAGGAATTTGGAGAGCAGCCAAAAAAGAGTCAGGTTGGGTTATCAAAACTTCTCAGGGATGGGTGAAATGAAGGTCAGCAATGGTGTTGATAACTGAATTGGTATCCATTTTCAACTAAAACCATTTTTCTGGTAAATGTGCTTGATATCTTAGAAACATTTTCAATATGAACTCATAACAGTGGGCTAAATGAGATAAACTATTGGTTTAATACAACTTGACCTTTCCTATTGGCTTTTCCCCTTAACTGGCAGTCTGATTTAATTTTATCTACTGTTTCTCAAAAAGTGGTCCATTGATGGCTCATGAGCACCATTAAATTGGTCCACAGAGGCTTTGAGAACAGTACCTGTATTTGGTCTTGCACGTGCAGGAATTTCTTTTCCCGCAATTTGAACCCACTGGTGCATGTCTGGAGTAGCGGAAATGCATGTTTGTCCATGTTGACTATCAAATATTCTTGTGCGTAGAAAACAAAATGGAAGATCAAGACTGTTTTGAACGTGTCCAGATTAATGAACAGGTTTTTGAGGCCCTGTGATTTTCATTAATGCACTACAAGTGCCATCTTTAATTTTTCTTTTTTTAAAGAGGATCTTTTCAGTGATTTGACATAGGGCCATGCTTTTGATAACATGGGCCATTTCCACACTAGCCTGTTATAGCGCTATGATTCCACTTTCAACATCCTATAGAATCCTGGAGTTTGCAGTTCCGGGAGGGACCAGCTGCTTTTGATGATGCCGATGATGCCAGTATTGAAGAACACAAGGGTTATCATCATCATCAACAACAACAAACCAAAAAACCAAAAAAGTATTAAGTAGTTTGCTGAAACTCTCAGGATTTTCTGCACAGGAAAAGAAAATGCTGTTTTTTGCACGTGCAAGCAGACACAAAAACAAACAGAAATGTTTATGCAGAATAAATCCTGAACTGTGAGATTCTTGTGAATCCAGGTCTCTCCTTTTCAAGATTCCTTCACACTAAGAATAATAAAACCTTAGAGATGGAAGGGACCACAAAGGCCATCTAGTCCAACCCCTTGCTATGCAGGAACACACAGCTAAAGCTCTTCTGAAAGATTCCCATCCCACTCTGTTTAAATACCTCTAAAGATGTAAAGTCTACCTTTCAGGCAGTCTGTTACACTGTTGAATGGTTCTTACAATCAAACAAACACCCTTCTTCCAAATGTTTAGGTGGAATTTCTTTTCCTGCAATTTGTACTCATTGGTGCATATTCTAGTCTGGAGCATAAGAAATGCATGTTTGTGTCAGGGTTGGCAGGATTTGGCTCCTCTGAGCATGAGCAGAGTGCAATCTGTGAAGCAAGGCTTCGCCACAGCAGAGAGTCGCAGTGAAGCAGAAAAAAATTCCAGAGGCTTGTTAAGTAAGACTTAGAGGCTTGATTTATTGCCGCACTCTAAGGTAAGACTTAGCGAAAACATACCAGCAGTCCAGGAATTAGACAAATAGGAAATAACAGAAGATAATGGAGGAAAATCGGGCAGCATCTCCCCTTACAATCAATATACTGCCAATGGCATGGCAGGTCCAGCTAGGGTATCTAACTGGCAGCTGGTCAAGGCAAACACCAGCCTTTTTTGTTACCTTGCCAGCCTGGAACAAGTGGGGTGACCCAATCAGTGCTCTGGCGTGTGGCTATCTCTAATACACAAGACTTAGGCCCTTTTCGCATGTTTTTTTTTAGCGCGAGCGCCCCTTGAGCACCGTGCAAATGGGAGCGCCGCTCCGTACGACGCACTCCCACTTGCACGGCACTCACGAGGCTGAAGTGGGACGTGGGCGCATTTTTTTATTTTTGGCTTTAAGCTGAAAATGCCCCGTGCTCATGCAATGCTCACGGCGCCCTCTCGCACTTACCTGCGTGCGGTGCGTCGGCGAGCCGGGCGGGTGGCGCTTCCTCCCCCAGCGCAGCCTACAACTCCCATACTGCGCTGTGGAAGGAAGGGGCGGGGCGCTAGCGCGACGCTCGCACTAGCAGGAAGCGACCTGCGGTAGGAAGGAGGGGGAAGCGGCAGGGTTTCGAACGAGGCTTCTCGCGCGAGACACCCTCCCCCGTCGCGCAAACAGGTAACAAGCGAAAAGGGCCATAGCCATAATAATCCTGCTGGCCTTGCACCTGGCTGTCTGGCCACACTGCCTCTTTCTTCTGCCTTCCACTCATAGGAAATCTTTGCCTGCCCAGCAACAACATTGACAGTTTGACTATCAAATTTTCTCAAATATTGTTTCCCTTCTTGCTGAAAAGACAAAACTGCACTGTGTCAGCCAGTATAACGTCCGAGCTTTTTCCTCTTGCACTAAGCACCAAATATAGAATGCCATGTTCTGAGTCCCATTTCCCATATTATTTTCATGAAACAACCTGCTTTCCAATCTATGTCCATAAAGGTTTTTCTTCTGCAACCTGCTATATCCTCTCTGTTCCCCTCCCTCTCCAGTCTTCTCTTTCATAACATACACCCAAGAAAACTCAGTTTGTCAGAAACTAAATCGTTTCTTTGGGTGAGATTAAAATGTAAATGGTTATACTCTACTTTTCAGGCGGATGTTTTATGCTTCACTTTGGATGGTGGGAGGAAATAGAATTTTTATAACCCCCATGAAATGGCTGCCACACAGAAGCTCTGGCAAGTTGCTAAAAAGCCTTGATAGATAAATTCTGTGTCATTGAGGGCTGCAAAGCAGGGATGCTCCCCATTTACAGGGATATCTTGAATTGCAAAGATGTTTCACATGGAAAGGGGGCTTCAGCATTGCCCAAGTACCATCCCCCTCTCAGCTTTGAAGTGGAGAAAGGACTCTACACAAATCTTTCAGCAGAACTGGAAATAATCACAATGAAATAATGTTCCTGCAGCATTCATTGATTAATAAAAACTTACCACTGGACATTAATTTTCAATGTTTAGTTTGAGCATCAAGCAAAGCTGTGCAATGAAATTTTCAAAGAGATATGAGAAACATGAAAGTAATTTCAGCTTCATATAGGACAATATTAACAAAAAATAATAATGAGAAAGATATAGCAGACTAGAGAACATCACTCTGGCCAGAATCCTGCTGGTGTG
This sequence comes from Ctenosaura bakeri, assembly GCA_948474755.1. Classification (NCBI taxonomy): domain Eukaryota; kingdom Metazoa; phylum Chordata; class Lepidosauria; order Squamata; family Iguanidae; genus Ctenosaura; species Ctenosaura bakeri. The sequence goes on from CAOLHI010000801.1 coordinate 690,006, forward strand.
TTGTTACCTTGATTTTTGGGGTCCCTTGGGGGACACCTCAATGTGCTCCACATGATGGGGAATGGAAACTAGCCAGAGCACAAGCAATGGCAATGCGAAAGGCAGGGTAACCTAGCAGGGTCTTTTTACCCAGTTTTTACCGGGTCAGACCAAGCCAAAAACCAAACGTAGATGTCCAATAAAATGATTTTATTGAATAAAAGTCTCATGCATCAATGCAGTCACTCACACACTCACTCAAGACCTATTAAGAAGCAAAATAGAGGAAACTGGATAGGGGAATATTGAAGGTGTTGTAGCTGAGGTAATACTGTGCCTTTTCCTGAAGTCCTTGGTCCGGGAAAAACAGCGAAGAAGTGGAGCTCAGCACGGAGAGAGCTGAGGGGATTACTCAACGGACAGAGAAACGGTCTGCTGGGATGACCAGGAGTGATCCAAAGAACCACTGAAAAACTGGGACTATTTGTAGGGGGGAAAGTACCTGGAAGGCTAATCCTTTCCCAGGGAGACCAATGGGTGTTGCAATGAGAAAGAAGATCCACAATGGTAACTTCCTTTGCCTGATGAGATTACAAGGTGTTTCCAAAGTCCCAGGATCTTCGGCTGCATTGAGTTGTGGTGTGACTTTCTGTAAACGGCCACTGCCTGATACGATTTTGCTCAACTTGGGGCAAACACTCTAATCCCCTCAAGTCGGCTTCTCACGGGCTGAGGACCCTTTGTTTACTATGGGTTTGCACAGCTTGAGGTCTCCTGGGACTATGTGAGGGGGATTTTACTGGCCTGACCTGGCTTTTGATTGTTCGACTGTTGCTGCCTACGTGCCCATCCGGGTGACCTCTCAGGCACATGGAATCATATTTTAATATCAAAATTGTAAACCCTAGGACAGGGTTTTCCAGTGGGGTAACAGTGTTACCAATGCCTAAGTTCCCCTGAAAATGGAGTTGGACAGTTTTGTGCTATGAGAAAAGTCTGCTTTCCATTCAAGGTTAGGGAAGCAGAGGTGCATATGTGGTCTTGTTGCACATACATGGTGTGTGTGGGTATATGGTTGCACTTGGGTACACACTCAGTTGTGCTGTGTTACTACTTAGCACAAGGGCTGCCACTCAATGGAAGGGTTGCACAGTACAAACAATGTGCAACTACGCATGCAGAGACTTGCACTACACAACTGCAAGATAAGACAACAAGGTAGTTGGACTTGATGGCCCTTGTGGTCTCTTTGAACTCTGAGGTTTCATCTTGGCCTTCAGGTGCTGGAACTGGATGACAAGCTAAGATGTCTTGTGCCAGTACATGCGTATATCTTCCTTCATTTTTTTGAAGTAAACTATACTATACTTTGGCTAGTGTATCACATGTATGCCCAGCATCCAGTGATGACTCAAATGGGCTGCCAGAGCTCTAATACCACAAATGACTTCTGAGACGAAGTGGCTACCATGTTAACAGCACTGATTGCTGTTGTTGTTGTTGTATTTTTCCATCAAGTCGACTATGACTTATGATTACTGTGGAATGAGAAACCTCCAAGATTCCTGGTCATGCTCAAGTCTTGCAAAGTTAGGGCTGTGGCATGCTCTGTAAAACCAATCCTTCGGCCATTTCCACACTACACTGTTATAGTGCTATTATTCCGCTTTCAACATCCTGTGGAATTCTGGGGTTTGTACTTTATTGAAGCCAAAGAGCTCTCTGGCTGAGACTTCGAAATGCCCCTCCCTAAACTGCAAAGCCCAGGCTCTTTTCGCATGGCATTTGCCATGCAAAAGGGCCCCTGGAGCAACATGTGACTGCGAGGAGCGGTCTACACGACACACTCACAATCGCACGACGCTCCAGCGGCTGGTAGGTGCTGATCGCACACTGTTTCATTTTCGGCTTTGAGCTGAAAATAGTGCACAATCATGCATTGCTCCAAGGCTCCACGTGCACTTGCCATTTGTGCGGAGCTCTGGAGGCACAGCGCTCATGCTTCCTGCCCCAGAGCAGCCTGGGAAAATCCCAGGCTGCACTGCGGAAGGCAGAGGCAGGGCTCTCGTGCTACCTGCTTGTGAGCAGGCAGCAACTGGGGAGCTGAAGCAATGGGGACGCGAGAGCCTCTTGCAAGAGGCTGCTTGTACGATCCCCGCACCCCAGCTCCGCCAAAAGGTGAGTTGAAGAAAAGGCCTCAGGATTCCATAGGATGTTGAAAATGGAATAATAGCACTATAATAGTGTAGTGCAGAAATGGTCTTCTCTTTTCACATTGCCTTCTACTTTCCCCAGCATTATCATCTTTTCCAGTGAATCATGTCATTTCATGATATGGCCAAAATAGTACAGTCTCAATTTACTTATCTTCATGTCTAGTGAGAATTCAGGTTGGATTTGTTCTAAGATCCATTCATTTGTCTTTTTTTTTTTAGCAGGCCATGGTATCCAGCACCACGTTTCAAATCAGGTAATTCACTTGCTGTGAGCCTTTCACTGTCTAGCTTTTCCAACCGTACCTAGAAATCAAAAATATTATAGGCTGGAAGATTCTTACTTTGGTATTTAATATGATATGTCATTATCATTATTTGCTTATAGATAGTGAAGCTAGAGAATGATTTCTTTTGAGCTTTGCAGAGTGTTTGCCAAATTTGAGGGATTACTCACATGTAACAGTATGGTGATGGGCATTTGAGTTAAAAAATAATTACAAGTCCTGTAACCTTTGCATGGTCTAACTTGGCAGTCCCACATTAGCACTGCCTGTCTGTAATTTGTGCTCCCATGAAGTAAGAGGCTATACTAAAGGTAGCAATGCTGCTGATAGGGTCCCTCAAAATGGTTTTCAATCCAGAAGAACACCAGACAAGACTAGATTTGATTCCACCTGTCTATTTAATCCATATACTGAACATATCATAGGAAAAACAAGATTAGACTCGAAGGAAGGAGGCATGAAAACTGGAGGAAGGAACATTAATACTTTACGAGATCCAGATGACACCATACTATTAACAGAAAATCACCAAGACTTTGAATGCTGTAATGAAAGTTAAAGAAGAAAGTGCAAAAGCAGGATAACAATTGAATATTAAGAAAACAAAAACAATGATCCTTGGTGATTTGAATAATTTATCAATTTACATAAAATGGGTGATGATTAGTTAAAATAAAGATTTCCTATGCTTTGGCTCAGTATTAATCAAAATGGAGGCTGTAGTCAATGAATCAGAAGAAGTTTAACATTTGAAAAGACAACCTGAAAGGACTAGATAAGTTCCTCAAGTGTTGAGATATATGATTGAATTCCAAAGTCAGAAGCATGCATGTGATGGTATTTCTGATTTCTACGTATGATTGTGAAATCTGGACAGTAGGAAAGCCCCAAAAGAAGAGATTTAACTCCACAAACAAAAAGAAGCACTTCTTCACAAAGGTCAGCTATGGAGTTCTCTCCAGGCCACCAATTTACAGAGCTTTAAAAAGAGTTTAGATAGGCTCATGGGCAATAAAGCTATTTCCTGGACTGGGACAAGAGTCTTCTTAATACCAGTTACTGGGGAACAACAGTGGGAGACAGCTATTGCTCTTTTATCTTGAAAGAGGGCTTCCAATAGGCATCAAAGAGCCACGGCTGCCAGTCCACGGAGAATTTCCAGGAAAGAAAGTAATAATTGTAGCCAAAAGGTGCAAATATGGTACTGGTCCTCTGACACATTGGGGGGAAATTGCCAGTATTCCACCTTCGATAGCTTGAGAAGCACTGTCCTTATTCACGTCTTGTTTCTGCAGCTCACTATCCTTCAACCTACTGCTCCGGTCTCTTGCCTCCCTCCCTCCCTGAATGCTTCCCTCATTCTGACACTGTATATTAGACCCCAGACAATGAATGACTTGGTGGTACAAGCTATTAACCCAACAGCTGAAGACCAATATGATAAAATATAAATGAGAATTGTGCTGAAATTTGTAATCCGATTGCTTGAAAGTTTCTTACCTCTGCAAAAGACGATCCAGTTTTCTGCCTTGTCATCAAGATAACACTAAAATTTCCTTCTACTTTCTTTTGGTGTTGTTTTTAGCTTTCCTTGTTCTCAGAAAGTGCTCTCTGTGTCTTTCTTTCTGTTACACATTTCTCAGTCACTCTGCAACATCCCTGCCAACTTGAGGTTTTGGATGGGAGGAGATACTTAGGATGTCTTTCTGTGGGTTTTAATTGAAGTGTGAGAAGCCAGGGAGGCTGCACACTGTACTGCATGTGGGGCCCCAGGACCAAATTTTACTGCACGTACCCTCTCAGGCCTCCACACACAGGAAACCCAAATACCTCTATTTTCCCCTCTTTGTCTCTCTCTCTTTGTATGTATCCCTTCAAGTCACCGATCAGCTTATGGTGACATCATGAATTTCACAGGGTTTTCTTATGCAAGGAATACTCAGAAGTGATATTGCCAGTTCCTTCCTCTGAAATGCAGCCTACAGCACCTGGTATTCATTGAGAGTCTCCCATACAAGTACTAATCAGGGCTGACCTTGCTTAGCTTCCAAGATCAGATGGGATCTGGTGCCTTTAGAGTATTTAGGCCCTTATTTTCTTCCACAACCTCTCTCAAAGTGGTGTCAGGAAGTGATGTTACCTCACTGCTTTGTCACCATTTGGAGAGGGACTGCAGATGGAAACAAGAATTTGATGGTAGTACATGTAGTTCTGAGATGCTTAAAATGCTATGTGAGGGCATTGGTTCACTCAAGTGCAGTCCAGGGGGCATATGTGATCCATTGGCCACACTGTGGCCAGCCAGTCATGAGACTATTTTCACCCCTCAGCCAAAGCGTAGCTGAAGAATGACTCACTCCACCAACATCTCACCCAAATTTTCTTCTTGTTTAATTTACCATACCATTGAAAAAATACAGAATAATGCTATAAGTCCTCAGCAATACTTCAGAACATGTTTTTTAAAGTGTGAGTGAGATACTGGGATCATCATGGAGTTTAGCCAAGCCTACCTTCAAACTGGAACTACTTCAGCTTGTGATATTAGGCAAGCCTCCATCCAATCAACTAATATTTCCTGGTATTGCCACAATTTTCCAATTTTGCTTGTAATTAATTTTATGGCATACTGAGTACCCTGACAATGTTGTACAGCTTGCAGCCAATTCATTGGGAATGATCTGCAAATTAGTAATAATTAGTAGAAATTACAAGGTGAACCATCTCAACAGAACGTCAGGCTAATAAGTCTCTGATGAGCAATTTTCACTCTGGTAGAAACTGCAGTTTTGTTTTGTTTGTCATGATTTACTTCCTTTTTTCCTCTTTTTGTTAGTTAGTGGTAGGATAAGAGAAAGAAACGTGGTGGTTATTTCCCACCATTTGTAGGATAGTTACATAAATCCTTGTGTTGAGTTTACAGATGAGATATCTGGGGTAGACCATCATATCATGATAAATGCAGGGTTGTTCCCCTGTAAACTATGGATAAGGACAATTTTGCCTCAGTTCAATTTTTATATTTTTAAAAATTGTCAAAATGCACACATTTCTTCCAATATGAGATGGAAACAACTTGAGATTTGTTCCTTGATTAAAGTCAAATGTATGTGAAAGTGCTGTCAAATGTCAAGCAGGCATTTAATCATTGACACATTTCAAGGATCTTTTTAAGGGCCAGGTAACCATGAAAGACTAAGGGATGGCATTAGTCCTCCAAAAGAACTTGGAGGCCCATGTCCACCCACTGCTGTCCCTCCTGCTCTTTAGGGTATATGTTTGGGGTCTTCCTGGCCTTTTTTAAAAAACAACAGGAAATGAGCAGAAATAACTTCCTGTTCACTTCCTGTTTCAAAAGGCCTCTCCTTGGCATAAATTGGCCTGCCTCCCCACCCACCCCAAAAAAGCCATGATGAAAATGCTCCCCCCACACATCCTCTAGAGGGCATTTTTGAATTAGGCAATTTAAAAAAAAAAAACTTGAGAGGGCCTGAAGGCCACAAAAATGTTCTGGGGACCACATGTGGCCCACAGTCCACATTTTGCCCACGTGTTTTATAGGGTGTTCTTGCTGTTTTCTTTATGTTTCTAAATGATTTTACACTTTTTAAAACTTGATGACATTTTAATATGATAACTACTTTAAATGTGTTTTGATTTTTTTTTTATTGTCAGATTTTAAGTTTTCTCTTGTTTTAGCTTTTTTTGGTGGGGGGACCCTCCATAAGTCCCATGCAAGGGCAAAGGCAGGATAAAAATAAAATGCATACACGCATGTGTATATACATATATGCCTGGGGCACAGAAAAGTCCACTGAGATTACAAAATGCAGGAGAATCTTGAACAGACTATTTTCCCTGTCCCTATAAGATTTTCCTTCATATCCTTTGAGGGTTTCCTGGGGACATGAAGCAAACCCCATAGCTATATCACCATGCCAGCACAAACACACCTAAATTTGTCTGATTTTAGAAAGTAGGAAGGGTTGGGCCTGCTTAATGCTTGAATAAGAGTCCAACCCAGAATAGTAGGGATCTTTAGGAAGGACAGGGAGGAATCGTGCCTGAAAATGAATGAGAGTTGCTTTCAGCATTAGATTGATGGAGTAGATCAGCGGTTGACAAATTGCAACACTTAGGCTGCATGTCTCCTGGATCCCACTTTTGGGGCCCTTGAGGCTCCCCAATCAACCCAAACCCCTCATTCAAAAAAGTTGGCATTATTTTTGAGCTATTCTTCCTATCTATACAGAAAGTCCACCTGACAAATCAAGACATGAAAATAACCTCCACAAACTTCAGAAGTCTGTAGTACCCCCAAATGTCCCAATTTTTCTCTGCAGTCCTTCTCAAAATGGTGATGTGATACCACTTCCTGTCACCATTTTAAGATGCAGAAGAAAATGGAGATATTTGGGTTTGCTGGGGAAGGAATGTAGCCCATGGGGAATCTGGTTGGGGGCAAGCAAGTGATTCCTGGCACCTATACAATCCCCCCCCCACAGACTACATGATCCGTTTGCTGGAACACTAGACAAGATGGTCTGACCCACAATAAAGTGGCTTCCTATGTTCCCATGAAATAAAAGGAAACTGTGAAATGCTTGGTGGATTGTTCTGTTGGTAAGTTACCTGTTTGATAGTAACTTGCAATTGAAAACAAACCTTGGGTGAGTGGACCTAGAAGAGTGCTTTTTTGGACCCAGTCCCAGCTTTAAGGTCACTGACTGGGACACACTGAAGTCTTCTGACAGTGCTCAGCATCTTTAAATAGTCTGCACCCATACTGCATCTGAGTGTAGCTGGACTTGTCTTGTTTTGCAGCCACTGGTTTTTTCTCTTCCATCATCATTCGGTGATATATTCTTCACTTAATGGTGCAGTGCTCATAAACCGCCTTGGCCCCATTCTCTGAGCGACGTTTTCGCCAGGATTGCAAATTGCATATTGCCTTTTGCATTAAAACCAAATGAGTTCATCACCGTTTTTAAATAAGGGTGTCATTTGTAAATGCTTTATTCATAATTAATGGAATTATTACTGGATGCCGCCACATTTTTCATCTCTCTCCGATCAAAGAGGTAGTAAAACGCATTAGTTGAAAGTTTTACCAACTCATGCTAGGACAACTTGACTGCAAAATGCATTATGCGATGTTCTGACATTGATCCTATTCTTAGAACAACGCACATGCATGGATGTAAAGTAATCATTCTGGCAACGAAGGTGATAATTGGTGCCAAAGATACTAACAGTTGGACTATGGCAAAAATGTAGAGATCAGCATTTTGAGAAATAATATTGTGTCTTCTTGAATCATTGAAGGTAAGGTTGCAGTTTAGTGCCAAATCCAATGGCATTTATGTATAGTGAAGGACAGTTGGATGTTTGGATAGTTTAGGAAGGGCACCAGTCAATGCATTGATTTCACTAAGTATATCCACCTTCATTATCTCTGTATTTGAATCCTGCATCTACGAGTTGTATATTGGATGTGAATCCATGATGGTCTAGCATCCACATGGTAAGTTGAGGCTTGGATGTTTCCAGCATGTTAATAATATTGTTACTAGTAGGAGCAAGATTTTCCACACTGGATTCAATAACAAAGCTGTGACTGAATGGAAATCTAGGAGGAATGAACCATTGGTTGTTCTGTACAAGACTCCAGGTATAGTACCCAGCACTAGATGACATTGTTAGCTGTTAATTAATGTGTCAACACTTAACTCTTGAATGTGTACAGCCTCCTACACCAGAAATTCTTTCAGTAACTCCCACACATCTTTAATGGAATTGGTTGGCTTCACACTGTCTTCATGTTTCAGACCAAGCCAGGACTAAATGTTGTCCTGAAATGTGCATGCTCTAGTGCAGTAGCCCTGCAGTGAATTCTGAGCTTGAAATGTAGAATGCAGCAAACTAGAGTTCTGTCAACCAGGCAGAGGCAAACGGTTGAACTTCATGGATTTAGACACAGCTTGACAAATCTGAATGTTTCTTCATACCTAGTGATTGCAGATTACTGTTGCCATTGTGTGCCTTAAAATCATTTCTGGATTATGGTGATCCTAAGGCAAACCTATCATGGGGTTTTCTGGGGTTTAGAGTATGTGATTTGCCCAGGGGCATCCAGTGGGTGTCCATGCCCAAGCAGGGAATCGGACTCTGGTTTCCAAGGTTGTAGGTCAATGCTCAAACCACTACATCACACTTGCTCTGTTGCAGAGGATGCAGTTGCCCAAATCTGTTGTCAGTTCTGTTAAAGAAAAGAGTTAGTATAGAAACACAAACTTTTTTGAGTGGCAAAATAGTGTGGATCCCTCACATCAATATGAGGCCTCAACATTCTTAGTTCTGCTATCAGTTCCTCTTACAGTTAGCTTCTGGGTGGACCAACTGTGACAATACTGGAAATAAAGTCTTGAAACCTGTTTGTCTACGATGACAGATGGGGGATCACAAACAGTGGACTAGCCTAACAGAGTGGATCTTTCTCCTGTTCCCTGATAATGGGAAAAAGTTGTCTTTGAAAACTCTTTCAACATTATTGTGCCTCCTGCCTGAAGTTTGTTTACAATGTGTTCACATTGTACACACAATGTGTACCCTCAAGTCATCTGTTGACTTATGTTGGCCCCATGAATTTCATAGGGTTTTCTTAGGCAAGGAATACCCAGAAGTGGTTTTGCCAGTTCTTTCCTCTGAAATATAGCCTATGAAACCTGAGATTCTTTGGTGGTCTCCCATCCAAATACTAATCAAAACTGACCCTGCTTAGCTTCCAAGATCTGACAAGATATAGACATACATTAATTAATGGTCTAGTGACTATAAATAACTGGTGCTGGCATACAGATGTAGGTTGCTGCTTCTAATTCCTAGTTCCTAGAATAGTCATATGAATGATCCCATCCAATCTGTCATCATAGAACAAACAATTTCATGGCCAATGAGCCTTGATTTCATAATGATTTTTTTTATTTTGACAAGGAGTGATAAGAACATTTGGAACAGATGTGTTTTGTTTGTTTTAGCACTGCTGAAAATCTTCACATATCCAAACACAGAACAGTTTAGCTATTGTAAAACCTTGCAACTGTGATTGTCTCAAAGGGAGGCAGTACCATCTATGGGGGGGCGGGGCGGGTTGGCTTTTCTGATAAAATACACTTCTTTCTCCTAGGCTGGAGAATAATGTCACCCTCATGAACCACATGTCTTTGATCAGGCATTGTGATTTTGTGATTCCATGGGGAAAAAAGCAACGCTATATATCATAAATCTCGAGACGTAGAAATCCCATTAGGCTATTGCTTTGCCATTACAGCTCTCTTCTCCTCCATGGTCATTTTTGTGTGTTCTTTCCTCCCTGTCCATTCTGGCCTTACATGTGAAAGCAGTTGTTTCAAAAAGTCTCAGATCCCAGATACACGGCTACTGCTGCATTCTCTCCCTTTGCAAGTGGAAAAATTGAGCAGGAAGCTGGGAGATGCTGATTGATGTCAGTACAGTGGCTTATATATTATTATGAGAACACTGACAAGTCGTTTGACTGGGGGAACATGAATTAGTCAGATTTGTCATCCTCACTATGGACTGTGACAAGAAACCAATGCACTGAAGTGGCCTCCATGAGGAAATGCCTTAAACACAGAAATTGCCTTCATACATTTTATTGGCAGGCCGCTGCAGTCATTGGCTTCTCTCTTCTCTCCCCCCGCCCACGACTTCAATACCTTTCGTGCCTCTCAAAAGGAAAATCTTCTCATGCTGATATAATTATCTGCCAGACTAAGAGGCTGATTCACGGACCTCTTGGATGCATGGAACCTTATAGACTTTGAGGGAGGGATCTGGTGCAGTCACCAAGTACATGTTTTATTTCTGAAAGGGCCAAGTTCAGTTCTGACTAGCATCTCAGGCTTCATAGTTGAGAAAGACCTGGGCAGAGATCCAATATTCTAGTTGCATAGTGTAAATCTACACTCATATCGTTACACAGTACTTGGGCTATATCACCCTTCTTTTGAATGCTGGCATTGTGCTACTGGTTGTGTATCTATCAATGTGGCTACTTATTGTCCTATCAAAAGCTGTGTGGTGTAGCAGTGTGAATGCTGGACTAAGGCTTTGAGAGACCAGGGTTCAAATCCCTGTTCAACCATAGAAACCCACTGGGTGACCTTGGGCAAGTTGCACACTCTCAGCCTAAGAGGAAGACAAGAGCCCCTTCCTCTGAACAAATCTTGGGAAGCAACTATTGTGATAGGTTTGCCTTAGCATCACTGTAGGTTAGAAATGACTTGAGAGTACACACGGCAACAACAACTATTGTTCCATTGTGCTGGCCAATCAAGCATACATGAAGACAATAATGAACAGAGATCCAAGAATAAAATGGAAAGGGGGTGAAGGAATCAAACAGCTCTCTAAGACCAACTCATATTAGTTTAGCATGAGCTTTCATGTATATCAGTCCACTTTTACCAGTGCACAAAACACAGGGCTTCAGTACGTCAGAATAAGTGAAGTGATATCCCTGAAAGCTCATGCTAAATTAAATCAGTTTTTCTTAGAAGTGCTACTTGATTCCTTAAGCAGCCACCCGATCATTTTATACTGAAACAGACTGACATGGCTATCCCTTTGAAAACCATCCAGGAACATACAGCTTCATGTGTGGCATTCTGCTGGTTATTCCAACTAAAGTAGACTCATTGCATCCCTTTTGAATGATGAGGTAATGTGGATAGTAGAAGCAACACACAAGTAGATCCAATTGATTCAGTGTCTCCCCTGTAGTTGAGACTATCAGTAAAGAGTTAAGCCAATGTCAAATGATCCCCTGTGTGGAGCTCTCCTTATGCAACCATGAACTGAATATGTCAGCTGTGGAAGGGTCCAAAAATGCAAAATCAAAGTAAGAAGTTCAGTGGTGGTAACATTTGGAGATATGTAACTTAGAAAAAAGAGTAAGAGGATACATAATAAAAGTATATAAAATTATACATGGTGTGGAAAAAAGAGGATAGAAAGACATTTCTTATCTCTCTATGATACTATTAGAATTCAAGTTCATCTAATGAAGCTTGATGAGTGGATAGATCTGAGAGTTGTCAGTGACTTATGGTTTAGGCAGTAAAAATTTTCTAGATGCTGGAGTGACTCCACTTTCCCACGCTGACAGTTGCTTCTCTGTTGCAGGAAGGACAATAAAGATTTTGGCTGAGATCCGACATCACATTCAAAATAACATAGACATAGTTATGCATGACCTAAGGAATTGACTCATAACCTATCTTAAACTCTGGGGAGCTGCTCCATTGACAGAGTTCTGTAGCATAGGTGAGCGGGGGACTTTGAGATGTCATGGCTAATCCCCTCCCACCACCAAGTCGTGGTGCAATGAGGAGAAGAAAGGGCACACTGGGGGCCCTGTCATCATGAAGGGCTACATGCAACCAAGCCAAAGACCTCTATTACTCAGAGTGGCTGTCTTGATGGGCTTCAGGGGATATTTACGATAATAACAATAGTACTACAATCATACATATGTAGCATATCTGAATATGGATCTCTGTGTTATGAACCTGTAAGTGCAATCCAGGATGTCAGCCTTGTTGTTCAGGTCAGGACTTTGCAAGGAAAACAGTATTTCCTTGATTTAGGTACCTTCAGAGTCTTGTCGCATCTGGTTCTGACCTCCTTGTTTTCACTTCTATCCTGATTGGCTTGTAACTAGGACCCTGGTTCCCATGCCAGCTGCTGCACCAGAGGATAGGACCCAAATCACTGGATTCAAATTACAAGAAAAAAGATTTTGACTATATATTAAGAAAATTGTTCTGATGGTAAGAGATATTAAACAGTGGAACAGCCAACCTTGGAAGAGGTTGGATATCCACCTATCAGGGATACTTCAAATGTAGATTTTTGAGCTGACAGTAGTTTGAGTCTAGATGAAACTTGGAACACTCTCCAATTCAATGATTCTGTGTCACCATATTCAACAATTCTAACTATATTTCAGTGAAATGCATGCTGGATGCACAAGCTGAGTAGCAGACTGGGATGCTGCAACAGCAAGACTCTGGAGTCAACTGCAAGTTTGTGCTTTCAAATTTGATTTTCTTGACTGTCGACCTCTTTCTTCTGAAACAGCTGGTGGTTACGGGACTCAGGCTTCATTCTTTATAACTAGTTGTAGCGGGGCCAAAGAGTTTCTGACTCTTCTGAAGGGTCAGATGTGAAGTCCTCAAACTCCAACATGGTGGGAAAAATGACCTTCTGAAACTGCGGAGGTGGTGGAAAGACTGGCACAGTGGTTTCTGGCACAGTGCTGTCATCTGAGGATAATTCTTTCACTTCCTCCTGCACCATGTCCTCAGTGTCCTTCACTGGACTGTAAGTGTGAGCAAAATGTTGCATGTGGGCCATATGTGGCTCAGGGCCAATTTGTACCCTTGGAGTGTGTGCCCCCACAATGCCTAAATCCCATTTAACACTTAAAAAAAGGCTTGGGGAAAGACAGGATTCTTTTTTGAGGAGAACTGGACTCCAGAAAATGTTATTCCCATCTAAAACAAGGTCCACAACCCACATCTTTTTTATTATATTTATTTGTATCCTGCTTTCCCCCCTTAAACTATCCCCTCCTTTGTGTTCTACTGGTGGAGGCAAATTATTGCACTCCAGTTATGGGATGCTTCCACTTGGAGGTCCAATTGGAACCAATGTTGCTGTCATCCTGGCACCATATCAAATAATGTCTTGTTATTAAAGTCTTTGGGGTGCAGTTGGTTTTATCCAATTTTCACATGTCCTATGGTTGGTGTTATTTTAAATAGCTTTAACTGGCCTCAAATGATAAATGATTTAATATATCTTTAGTCTTTCAAAATTATTGGCTGACATTCAGTATTGCAGTTATAGATCTGTGACCTAGAGTCATGGATATGTAGTTACTCTGCATTCAATAAGCCTATGTATTCTTACCGTAAGACTACATAAATGCCACCATAGTCTATCTTAAGAGGCAGCAGCTGGATTGGGCAAAGGAAGTCCTTTCTGCTTTGGACTGGAGCACAAGGAGGAAGATGCTATCCTAAATTGACTTTACTGCACGCTGTTCTGAAATTCTTGGATAGGGAGCGGGATATAAATGTTTTAATCAATAAAATAGATAGATGGGCTTTTTTTGCAACCACAGGTGAAGAAGGGGAACCACTTTTAGCTGCCATTGTTCTGTTGCAACAAGACTGAAGGAACAAGACCGATTTCAGACCTGAACCCATCACAGTGGTGGGTAGAATTCCTGGATCATCATAACAAATGGCAGCTATGTAAGTGCAACTCTGGCAACATGCAGAATGGGCATTATGTGTTCTGGTCCACATACCCAAACATTTGATTCACACAAATTTCCCTCCAGTCTTCCTTCCTACTCCTGTATAATGAGTGTCTTAAGAAGCCCAAGTCAACCCAGATGTTGCTCCCCATTTAAACCAGGGAACTAGCCAACACCTTAAACAGGCTGCCCCCTTTCCCTTTACCCCGCAGGTGAAGGGTTAGGTAATGTTGCAACCAATGCACTCAAATACCTTGAGCCCTAGGGGAAAATAAAATAGAAATCCAAATAGAAGTAAATAAAAATGATGCTTCACCATCTCCACTGAGAGTAGGAGCTGGGTTGTTTGAAAGCGGTTTGTCTTTAGAGCTGCTGCCAAAACTTATTAGACTGACATTTTGGAGATAAACTGCAGGAGTGCCCTACATTATTGAAGAGTGCCCAAGATTCCTCCTCCCCTCTTTGGAATCCACATCGGAAGAGAGCAGTCAGCATTACAGAGGAAAGTAGAGACATGAAGTACTCCAAAGGCTCACAATCATAGGATGGTGGTGTACAAGTCCAAAGAATTCAAGAATTCAAAGTGTTGCCTCAGCTGAGCTGTTTCTTAGGACTACAACTCCAAGCATTCTCCCAGTCAACAAGGACATTATCCATGCTGGCTGGGAAACTCTTGGCAATGTAGTCTTCCACAACAAATTCTCCAAAACCCAATTAACTCTTACCTTTCAAGCCAAAAATCACTTGGGACTAGATTGTTGGAAATAGCAACTGCAGTTTTGCCCAGCCATTATATTTGGTGTGTAAGTCAGTAAATTCCATTAAACTGGCAGGTAAAAGAGAATTTCCCTTATTTCAATGGCCCACCATTTTGCAACACTTTCCCACAGAAAATTCACTTTGCCCTTGTGTTACTTTCAGTGGCAGCTGATAACTCTGACATCAATCTACCCTGAGATTTAGTCCAAATGTAAAAGAGCTATCTAAAGTGTTTAATCCTATACCCCAAAGAGTTTCACCATTTTGGATACCAACTTCAAAGGTCATACTAGAACCTGAAGCTGATTCACCAGTCCATTGACTTTCAAGCCACCTGATGGTACTGTTTTGTTTTATTTTGTTGTGTGCGTGTTTAAACAAGCTTTTAAGATTTCATTGTTCACCACTGCTTTTATTTGTTTAATTTGAAGTTGGCTTGGTCTTCTAAAAAAGAAGAAAAAACCCCACTGCTACTCAGTTGCTGGTTGTTGTTGTTGTTGTTGTTGTTATTTTGGTTTCTGATAATACTGTTGATTTAGGCTGGAATTCATTTGGAGACTTACATCTTCCTATATGAACTTGAGTCTGCAGAAAATAGAACTCAACAGTTTTACCACATTCATATTCTGCAAGGAGCTGCTGTTCTCTTACTAGTAACAGCTGATCATCAGTAGAGATGCACAATAGATCTGATACACAATGAATCCAGTGCACAATTGGGCCAATGCAAAATGGAGTAACTCTTGCTAGGTTACCTTTATGCAACTTTGCAATTCACTAATAGGATTTCATGGCTCCTCTGCTATGCAGCTAAGTAGGCACAAAGTTATGCAACATAGACCACAATGGAGAATTGCAGCACTAGCATTTTTTTCTTCATGTTGCTATTAATGTGCAAACCAGAGGTGGACAATTTTGTGGTATGAGAAGTATACTGCTTTCTCCCCACATAAAGCTTCAGGAACCACATCCTCCCCCTGCTTCCATTGCTTGTATCCCTACCAAAATAGAGCTGCCATATTGGCGGCTCTATGGTGCTGGAAGTCGCTGTGTCTCATCCTGAACCCCAAAGCCTCATAAACTTTCAGGAGAGTTTCAGAAAAACATCTCTCCCCTACTTTTTTGGTGCTAATGAAAACTGCAGAAAAGGGACTAGTGTGTCTTTTTAGAACCATTTTAAAAAACCTATGATACATCTCATTGAAAAAAATAGGTAACCTCGTGGAAAGTGATTTTTTTTCCCATACAGGAAATTGTATTTTACACTAAGATATTGCATACAATGTAGCTCTTTTATGGAAATGAATTATGCCCCCCAAAATGTCCCAAAATGAGAAAAATTGTTGAAAAATATCTCTTAATTGCATCTAGTAGAAAGAAAAGTGTTGAAGTTGTTTATTCTTTCATCCAAGACTAGAAAAACATCTGTACAACTGAGTAGCATCATCATCTTCAGCAGCAGCACCTTCAGGGTCAATCGATAGGTTGTGTGTTTTCCACACTTACTGAAAGCCCTTTGTGTGCTCTTCCAGATTGGTCTAAGGAAGTATGAATTCTTGAGACAGAGTTCCTTGGGTTTTACTGGGGTTTTCTTCTGCCTGTTCTTGCCTCCATATCTTCTCATTCCATCATTTTGAGGGGCCTTGTAGAGATTTCTTGGATTTGTATTCTAGAGATGATGGTTTGTTTGTTTTTTAGACAACTGGGGCATAGTTTGCTGAGGTTGTCTATGATCTATTCTATTCTTTTTATCTATTCTATTCTATTCTATTCTATTCTATTCTATTCTATTCATATCCCTCCTTTCAGCCAAAGCAGGACTCAAAGCAGCTTACGATATGCATTAAAACAAAATAGCTATAACAATATATAATGTAAAAGTTAAAACAGTATTAAACAATCAATCCAATAAAAACATTTTTAAAACAAATTAAAAAATTGGCTTGAAGGCAAGATTCTCTCCACTCTGAATTACTTTTAATTTTTTCCCTTAGAGTTCTTAGAGTCTTTTCTCAGAGTGAAACAGTTTTGCAGTGAAAAGTGCCATTTTACTGGTTCGCTGATGCATTATAGCATTATGACTCTCATAACAATAACAACAACAACAAGCAGGAGGTGAAGGCAAGGATGTTTCCTTATTATAATACAATTCAGGTTTGAAAAGAAATCCACTGAGAATAAAATGTTGCAGTTGGTGCTGCGTAGAACCAGAAAATAATTTAGGACAACAAAAACATTATTGGAATATTTAAGAAAAATACCCCAAGACCTGCAGTAACCATTATTCCAACCTCCCTCAACCTCCTGACATATTTATTTTATATGGAGGCACCTGTGAAGTCTATATAGTCCTTTTAGGGAGCATATAAATAGTTTCAGTTAATAGTAAATAAGTATTGTCTGGTAAATCATGCAAAATCCATCTAGTTCATGTTTTCCAATTCCTAACATGCCAAGTCTGAATGATGCTTCTATGGTGAGTATAAGTATTATTTAAAATATTTATATCCTGCTTTATACCAGGAGATCTCAGGGTGGCGTTCAATGCATTCAACACATATTGAACAATATATCAAATTAAAACCAGATAAACCAATTCACCCTCCCAGAAGCAAAAGTTGAATAAAATCATGAAACCCCAAAAGTTTCAATAAAAATCTAGAATGAAGAGTGTGAGGTCCATCTACTTTCCACATTTGTCCTCAGCACCTGAAGCAGGTGTGGTCCCCACACCCCCTTCTTTTTGTTGAGAGATTCTTTGCCTAATTCCTGTCAATCTGTATTTAGCTAGAATTCCTTTCCTGTTGTTGTATGTCTTCTGGTCATTTCCAGCTTATGGAAATCATAAAATGAATGTTAACATGGGGTTTTTGTGGCAAGACTTGTTCAGAGAGGGGTTGCCGTTGGTTCCCTCTGAGGCTGAGAGAATGTGACTTGCTCAAGGCCACCCCCTGGGTTTCCATGGCTGAGCGAGGATTCTGACTTTGGCCTCCGGAGCTTCGGTCCAGTGCTCAAACCTCTACATCATGCTGGCTCAGGAACAAGGTAACTCATTGGAATGGATAATGTTCAGTAAACCAGAATCAGTTGGAAAAGGGGAAAAATGCACCGTGGGTGGTTTGATTCAATCAAAGAAGTCATAGCCTTAGTTTGTGAGACCTGAACAGGGTCATTGATGACCAGGATATTACCCTAAAAGGTGAGAAACCTTGAAGTCCACGAGCAATGTCAGCATCTCTGTAGAAATTGGGGAATTACAGCTCAAAGGACGCCTGCAAGAGAAGAGTAACGGCAGGATCTTTTCACCTGTATATACCAGTACTAATTGTAGGACTCCAGTTAAAGGTTTAAACAAGGTGTTTTATTAGAAATTAATAGACACACACACAAGGCATCAAGCAGTCTCATGAACCATACAAGGCTAGGGAAGGGAGAAGTGAGAAAGTTTGGATAGAGAGAGGTTTTGGGTGTAGAGGGTAATATTTACTGATCCTGGAGCAGAGGATCGAAGACAGTGGCTCAAAGAAGACTTGGAGGGCAGTACAGGTAAATGGGAATCTCGGGTTCAGCATTACGCCCAAAGTGCTTGCAAATTGCCAGGGTTGGAGCAAGGTTTTAAATACCCCTTTTCCTACCCTGAAGGGATCAGTGTTAATGGCTCTCTGGCAGAGAAAACAAAAGGGGTCCGGAACAAACTGATTGCCTTACTTTACGTGACAAGATGTTGATGGGAGTCCTGAGAGCCCCTTAATGTCTTGGTTCAGTAAGGTGAATGGGGAAGGTTTTGGTGCCTGCCTGTTATTTTTTCACTATTTTTTTTAAAATGCCATCAGATTAATGAGAGGGGAAAGAAGAGCACCCAGGCACACTTCCATTCTCCTGAGACTTAGCTGCTGCTGAACTTAATCCTTTTCCCCTCTTCCCTCCCCACCCCTTTCCCCTTGTGTATCATGTCTCATTTAGATTGTAAGCCTGAAGGCAGGGACTGTGAATTTAACTATTTTCTAACTGCATATGGGACCTCTTTTGCCCTAAAGGTTGACAGCACAAATGCTTCAAAAAAACAGGTAAACCAACAGTGAGAGAATGGCATCAAATCTGACAAATTTCATTCAGAATGCCTGTTTGAAAAGCCCTTTAAAAATAACTTGGGAAGCAATGAGAAAACATTGCTCATGCCATTCTCCACCCCTGCTGACCAAATTTCCCATTGTCATTCAAATACATTATGTTGCTTTTGAAACTTTGTCATGCTTTTGCTCCCTGTTACTTGGTGACAGGGAACAAAAGCTAATGGTTGCAACTCATAGCTGTCATGCCCTGGATAATTCACAATCCACAAACTTCACTCAGGGGTAGACAACAGTGTTTATTTGTAGCAAAGCAAGCAACACAGCACACTTTGTCCAAAGCTGCTGAGACTAAAGCATACATGGTGGTTACAGGCTTCAACACTTTTCTATACAAATTTAGGCATACAAAACTGTGAAGGGAAAGGATCCTAAATTTAACATCACCCTAAATCTTTAGACATTTCCTAGACTCACAATTGTTTACTCATTTTTCATCCTTGAGGCTAGAACATGTTTCCTTCCCCTTATCTCTGAACACTTCAAGTTCTCACAACACCTTTTGGTGCTTTCATTTCTCCTACTGTGATCTTTTCTCCCTCTATCAGATGCATGGTAGCAGTGGGCAATAAAGTGATAACCATTTTGATACACTGGAATACACAAGCAAGCTTCAAACATATACATTGCTTGCAGTCAACAATTGGCATTCAATACTTTGTAGTGCTCTGTTGAACTCTAGCAATGCCTAAGCTGGCTACCTGATCTACTCTAATATTTGAAGGGATACCATGTAGAGGAAGGAGAGGGCTTGTTTTCTGCTGCTCCAGAGACCAGGACAAGGAGCAATGGATTCAAGCTGCAGGAAAAAAGATTCCACCTGAACCTCAGGAAGAACTTCATGACGGTCAGGGCTGTCTGGCAGTGGAATATGCTGCCTCGGAGAGTGGTGGAGTTTCCTTCTTTGGAGGTTTTTAAGCGGAGGCTGGATGGCCATCTGTCAAGAGTGCTTTGAGGGTGTTCCTGCATGGCAGGGGGTTGGACTGGATGGCCTGTGTGGTCTCTTCCAACTCAACATTTCTATGATTCTATGTCTGGCAGATACCTTATGACAGGAGTCATGAATCTTGACACAGTGAGTGGTGAATCTGTACCAGATTTCAGTGCATACTTGAGAAGAGTTGTCGAAGGTGCTGAACTCCATCCCCAAACTGGGTTCACTTTGCATAGCTTCTTTAAAGTTCAGACTAAACCCTGAGGCAGTTTCTTTTCCCTCTCCAGCATGGAAGCCAATGGATGACACTGCTTCCATGTTTCAGAGTAACAATTTGCAATAGGGCAAGCTATTTTAATTTGACAGATTCACTCCCTACAGTATAAAAATCAAGGATTAAAAAGCTAAATGTCTGTGTAACAGGCAGAAGAATGTTAATATTGAAAGAGCATGCTTGGAGTTTATAGGTGTAGAGCCAAATAAACCAAAATGTACCTATTCTTTGAGGAAAAGTAGAAGGAGTAAGTGACATAGTCGAATAAGACTTTGTACAGCCAGTTTTAGAAGCATTGAATTTGCTGCGGTGTCAAATAAATAAATATAAAACTATGGACTGCAGCAGATTGGGGCCACTTATTAGACTGAGCTGAAGAAGCTGTATTCTTGCAGTCTCCAGTCTGGGTGAGAACACTTTGTTTACCGTATTCTGATCCTGGGACAATAGATAGATTCTATGGCTATAGTAATGTTTTCTAATGTATTGGGAATGCTGAAATGCAATGTGTGCAAATGCCTGTATGAGATTTGCCAGTGCTCTTGAGAGATGCCATATAAGATGTGATTCTCATGTATTGTAAATATCATGTAAGTTGCTGTTCCTTACCACTGAAATGTCCTACATGTTCCTGTACCTTCTGAGAAATGCTCCTTATAAGAAACAATTGCCTAGACTATGTAATGTCTATTGGAGCAATGTATCTGGACTGGGAACATTTATGTGATATGATGAACCTCCATAAGAAGTGTGGAACTTCATAAGCTAATTGTTCTATTTGATAAATATGTAAAAGATTATAAAGCTGCATGTTTATTCTCCTGTTATGTAAATTTCCTGAAAATCCAAAGTTTAAAAGATTCTTAATGCTGGTGTTGATCTTCTTATTAGACAATGCCATTATTTACAACCATGGTTGCTCAGGTGACGAGGATAAACTTTAAGGAATTCTGAGAGCCACTGTGGTGTAGTGGTTTGAATATTGGACTCTGACTCTGGAAACCAGGGTTTGAATTCCCACTTGGCCATGATCATAGAATCATAGAAATTCAGAGTTGGAAGAGACCACACAGGCCATCCAGTCCAACCCCCTGCCATGCAGGAACACCCTCAAATCAATCCCGACAGATGGCCATCAAGCCTCTGCTTAAAAACCTCCAAGAAAGGAGCCTCCAGTACACTCCGAGGCAGCAGATTCCACTGCCGGACAGCCCTGACTGTCAGGAAGTTCTTCCTGAGGTTCAGGTGGAATCTCCTTTCCTGCAGCTTGAATCCATTGCTCCTTGTCCTGGTCTCTGGAGCAGCAGAAAACAAGTCCCCTCCTTCCCCTACGTGGCATCCCTTCAAATATTTAAACATGGCTGTCATGTCCCCTCTTAACCTCCTCTTCTGCAGACTAAACATACCCAGCTCTCTAAGTCTATCCTCATAGGGCATGGCTTCCAGGCCTCTCACCATTTTGGTCGTCCTCCTCTGGACTTGCTCCAGCTTGTCAATATCCTTCTTGAATTGGGGTGCCCAGAACTGGACACAGTATTCAAGATGGGGTCTAACCAAAGCAGAGTAGAGTGGTACCAGTACCTCCCTCGATCTAGACACCATACTCCTATTGATGCAGCCAAGAATTGCATTGGCTTTCTTGGCTGCCGCATCACACTGCTGACTCATGTTCAGCTTGTGGTCTATGAAGACTCCTAGATCCCTTTCACACGTACTGCTATCCAGCCACGTGTCCCCCATCCTATATTTGTGGATTCCATTATTTCTGCCTAAGTGTAGGACCTTACATTTCTCTCTGTTGAATTTCATTTTGTTCGCCCTGGCCCAGCTCTCCAATCTATCCAGGTCATTTTGCATTTTGATCCTGTCCTCTGGCGTATTAGCAACCCCTCCCAATTTGGTGTCATCTGCAAATTTGATGAGCATGCCCTCTATTCCTTCATCCAAGTCATTGATAAAAATATTGAACAGCACTGGGCCTAGGACAGAACCCTGTGGCACCCCACTAGTCACTTCTCTCCAGGACGAAAAGCAGCCATTTGTGATCACCCTTTGGGTTCGGTCGGTCAACCAATTACAAATCCAACTAACAGTAGCCCTGTCCAGCCCACATTTTACTAGCTTCGTTGCAAGAATGTCATGGGGAACTTTGTCAAAGGCCTTACTGAAATCGAGATATGCTACATCCACAGCACTCCCTTCATCTATCAAGCTAGTAACTCTATCATAAAAAGAGATAAGATTAGTCTGGCATGACTTATTTTTGAGAAATCCATGTTGACTTCTCGTGATTACCGCGTTGCTTTCTAAATGATTAGAAACTGACTGCTTAATGATCTGCTCCAGGATCTTTCCGGGTACTGATGTCAGGCTGACTGGGCGATAATTATTTGGGTCCTCTTTTTTTCCCTTCTTGAAGATGGGGATAACATTTGCTCTCCTCCAATCTGCTGGAACTTCTCCTGTCCTCCAAGATTTCTCAAAAATTATAGCAAGCGGTTCCGAAATGACCTCTGCCAGCTCTTTTAATATCCTAGGATGCAATTCATCTGGCCCTGGAGACTTGAATTCATCCAATGCGGCCAGGTATCCCTGTACCACCTCTCTACTTATTATTTGCCTCATTTCCTCTGCTTCCTCCCCTGCTCCCCAACCGCCAGGTTGAGTGCTTGTATTCTTCTGGGAAAATACGGAGGCAAAGAAGGTGTTAAGTAGCTCTGCCTTTTCTCTCCCCCTGTGATAGATTCCATTAGATGGAAACAACTTGAAGACAGACCACAATAACACATTGTCTCATAATATGTCTGAAGTATAGCAGCCTGAATTTACTCATCTTTGTTTCTAGGGAGAATTTGAAGTTGATTTGATCTCATTTGTCTTTTTAGCAATCCATGGTATCTGTAGAACTCTCTTCCAACACCACAGTTCAAATGAGGTCAGTTTTTTTCACTGTCCAGCCTTCACAATCACACATAGTAGTCAGAAATGCTATAGCAAGGATGATTCTGACTTTGGTCGATACATGATAACACTTTTTAAATACCCAAAGGAATGGTGCATGGGGGGGGAGTTATGTTCTAGATGGTAGAATTTTATTGATGAACTTTAACTCGCAGGAGGGGAAATCTTGACTGAAGAATACAAGAAACTTAATGATTAAAAAAAGAAATACAGTGGCCAGAATCCTTTGTCAGCTGCTTTGTTAAACTTTAACTAAGTGAACTCTCTCTGCCTGACCCCTACTCACCAAATCTGTCAGAAACATCATTCATCCATGCTCAATTGCAAACAGAATGAATCTCCTTCTCACCATGCAGCTGATGCCCAGTAAAGGAGGTTGGGGGCAGAGTTATGATTATGGCAGTAAGGCCACAATCATGACCAAATAGTGAGCATGAATACAAAACAGTTACCTAGATTTACTCATCCATTACTCTTTCACATTAATGATGGCTACTTAGTCAAAGTTTTGACACTATTTCAATGAGTGGAACTTGTTGGGAGATTGATTTACAGCACCTAGCACAAAATCCTCCCAGTAGCCGCTGCGCTCTGAACAAACGGTGTCCCAGAGGAAAGAATTAAAACATCCAGCAGAGTATCAAAACAGCAACAAGCGTGAGCAGCAGTAGAGCGTAACTTACAGCATCAGCTCTGACCCCACTCTACCCACTGATTAGTAACTCTAATACACAGAGTTGTCATCCAAAATGCCTGGAAGATTTTAATCTTCAAGTTCCATTATATACACATCTGTACAATCAGGATACGCAAATCCTCAGTCATAGGTTCAGCATCACAGACACATCAGGCAGACGTTTGCTCAGACAGAGTTTCAGTGTCAGAGGGTCAGCGAGTAGGCAGAGAAAGAACCAGTCTGAGCTCCCCTCTTTTATATACACCTGCTGATAGATCATCAGCTAGGGACTATGGCTGAGGCAACCCCTTGCCATGATTTCACATTATCATGACACAGCCTTACTGTCCCTTAAGGATTACATAATGACTTGCCAAGTCATTCTCCTGGTGTATCCCACATGCTCATCAAATGTATTCTCAAGTTGGGCAAATGTCACAGCATTTCTATCCAACAGAACTCCCACCACCACCACCACACCTACTTTTCCTGGAATCAGCTGCATGCAGAGAAGGAGATCTATTCTGTCAACAGTTGGAGCATGAATGAATGATGTTTCTAGCAGGTTGGAAGAGGTTACTTAGTTACTTAACTATACTAAGTATACTTAACCAAGCAGCTGATGCAGGATTCTCCAGTTAAACTGAATAAACAATTAAACATATTTTTTTACAAAACTATGGCTTCTCACACATTTAGGGTCTTCTGGCCAAAGCTGGGCAGCTATCTATTAGTGATGTTTTAGCTGTGGATTTTCGATGTCCATATGAAAACTGGTAGAGTCTGCAGTGGGTCTTAACAACAAGATCCTTGGTTCCATGCCAGCTCTCCCTTACTTGTCTACTTCTAAATTTTTCCACCAGCTCAGGAGGAATTTCTGAGCGAGATGAAATGGTTTCTTCTCCATGACCTTGAAGCAGAGCAATTTGTGCTTAGGAAACACAGTGGTATCATTTTTGGGCAGTGGTGTCATCATTGAAAAAGTTCCTCCATCACCATCATTTATAGCCAGACTTTGTCCAAAACAGGGACTGAAGGAGGCTTGTGAATTCACAAGAGCAATCTAGTGAAAACATACAAAAGATCAACACTACAATAGGATTAAAATTTATAAAAGAGAAAAAATAAGCAGTTTAAACCATGCAATAAAAATGCTCTTTAAAAACAGTTTTAAAACAGTACAATTAAAACATACTGTGCCCTGTTAAAAATCCTTTCTTTGAAAACGTGCAGATCTCAAAAGCCAGAAGGAGGGAAGGAAGGAAGGAAGGAAGGAAGGAAGGAAGGAAGGAAGGAAGGAAGGAAGGAAGGAAGGAAGGAAGGAAGGAAGGGTTTGCCTTCAGATCAAAGGGAAGTGAGGGGCATTGTTCCTATTGCATTAGCAACATAGTTTGAGAGCCTTGAGATAACCAATGCGAAGGCACTGTCTTGGGCCTTCACCAGCTGTGGTTGTTAAAGTGACAGGATGGAGACAAGGATCTCCATCTCAAGGCTAGAGCAGGGTTATGTTAGAAGATATGGTTTGTCAGATAGCTTGGATCACAGCTATATCGATTTTGGAGGAGCATGGATTAGCTCAGAGGATAAACTGATATTTTACATCTGCTACTTACCGTAGTTACATATGCACAACTAATATCTCCTGGTCCAACTTCCAGGCCCACTTCCAGCCAGCAGCCACGTTGGGTGAAGGAGGTTTATTCAGCTGCCAAATGGGGTGCAAGGAAGATCACATTTTCAACCCCCTCCCACCACCAAAGGAAGCTGCAATAAGGAATTGAGACAGAGGCCCTTTCTGCATGAGGCGAGTGAATCGCTCCATGCCACTAATTACCGGCTCTTCTTGTGTCCGAAGTAATGCAGACTTTGCCTTGAGCCCTTCCGCAGGGCTCCTCCATTAGTGCAGGGTGAACTGGAGCAGTGTGAGGTCTGTAGACCCACGCTGCTCCAACTCAAAATGGTGGCTTCCGGTGTTTACGTAGGAGTTGACCAACCGCTGACGCTGGCCACATCCACAGCCCGCCCTCCACTGATCGCAGGCTCGTATTGGTGCGAACCTGCACATCTGCACAGGTAAGTAGGAATGCAATGGTATGTTTCAGAAAATGTAAAGACCGGATTTTTCTGGAGGACCATTGGGGGCGGGTTGGATAGGACTGAGGTGTGGAACTAAGTTAAATAGTCCGCACCTAGTCTGATCCAAGGTGTGGACGACCTCTGTGCCAGGACGCCTTGGCCCTTTTTAACTGCCTCGTGCGGAAAGGGCCAGAGTTCCCGCTTTTGATTGATTTAGTCTTGCTTGCTGGTAGGAGGAAGCTGAAGATGTGATCCTCCTTGAGCCCTGGTTGGGAATCAAATAGATCTCCTTAACCCAGTGTGGCTGTTGGCTGTCAAGGTGGCCTGGGGGGAGCATTTATGTAGCCTTACGGTAAGTATTCTCAATATGGAGAAGTTACGGATCTGTAACTCTGGGTTATGCATCTGCAAGTACAATACAGAATTTCATTAAATTATTGTTTACAGATTCCACTACTATTAAGAAATTTAGAAATCTGCTGTATACTATTCTGCTGAGTATTTATTTATGTGTTACATTTCTATTTCACCTTTCCTTCAGTGAGATCAAGATGGTATACCTGGCTACCCTCCTCCCCACTTTGTCTTCACAACAACTCGATGAGGTAGGTCAGACTGAGAACAAGTGAATGCCCTGAGGTGACCCAATGAATGTTATGACTCAACAGGGACTAGAACCTGGATCTCTCAGTCCAGCACTCCAACCACTACATTGCTGATTCTGTACTATATTTCACTGGCCCACTGACTTTCATGGGTGTCACAGCCTTTCCCTGAAGCATAGCTAGTATGTTCCATGAAATAGTCTTTGAATTTTTAAATGGAAATCTATAACTTCCTACGACCCAGAAAAGGAACATTAGATGTAATAAATTCATACATCTTTATTGTCACCTCATAATTTTAACTCCTCAGAGATTAACATTTTCAATTTCTTAAGAGTCAGGACTTGCTTAATAAAGGAATTATTTTTCTCAAGACAGACACATATTTAAACCAGTCCAGTAATAGATACAATTATTAGGTAAAAGCATAGTCTCTCTCTCTCTCTCTATGGACTTTTAAGGGCTGTGTATTAAACTTAATTTTGAAAGATTCTCTATGGCCTAGTTCTTGTTAGGGAGTGAAGCAGGATGTAAAATAAATAAACAAAAATATATACACACTAATTATATACCTGGAATGGGTACAGTTTAATGAGACAACGTGAGTTACGTTCAATTAATAATATCCATATGAAAATTACACTGTTTTGCTTCCATTTTGCATTTTTTTACATTAGAGACCACCAGATACATGTTCACATCCAATACTTAATATTTTCCTTCCTTCCTTCCTTCCTTCCTTCCTTCCTTCCTTCCTTCCTTCCTTCCTTCCTTCCTTCCCTTTACTTATACTCCACCTTTTTCCCAGACAAGAACTCAAGAATTACATTTAAAGCACATACAATTTAAAATGTACAAAAGATGAGGTTAAAACAATATTAAACTAAAAACAGAATGAAAATCATTTAAAATATTACTTTAAAACAGAGATTGAAAACAATACAGCGCCATAAAAACCCTTCTGTTGTTACCAATAGAATGGAAAGAACAAAATGGCATAGAACAATCTTCAGCTGTTGTTGAGAAGACATCAAGGAAGAATCCATCCTAACTCCCTTAGGGAGGGAGTTTCAAAGTGTGGGAACAGCCACAATGAAGATCCTCTCCTGTGCTCCCAACCATATCACTGAAGGCAGTGGGATGGAGAGAGCTGCCTTCCTTGAGCTTAAGCAGGCTCATAATAATAATAATAATAATAATAATAATAATAATAATAATAATAATAATAATAATATAATTTATTTTTATCCTGCTTCTCCCAGTGGATCGAGGAGGCATTACAACAGTATATAAATACATTAAAAACACTAAAATGTAACCCATCCTCCCCACCCACCAACCCTTCTAACCCCCTAAAACACATTAACTATTAAAACAAATTAAAAACAAATTAAAACCAAGAGGACAATTGATGAGAGGCGGTGGAACACTAGTCTGGGAAGGCTTGTCAGAAGAGAACAGTCTTGACCACTTTTTTAAAGCGGTCAAGACTGGTAATATGCTGGGTCTCTTCCGGCAGGCCATTCCATAACTTGGGAGCGACAGAAGAGAAGGTCCTCTGGGTAACTGCAGCCAACCTAGTTCTGACTGGCTGCAGTAAATTCTTCCCAGAGGACCTTAGTGTGCGAGGCGGATTATATGGGAGAAGGTGATCCCGCAGGTAGGCTGGCCCCAAGCCATGAAGGGCTTTAAAGGTAAGAACCAACACCTTGTACTGTGCCCGGAAACTAATAGGCAGCCAGTATAAAGACTTCAGAATTGGTGTTATGTGGTCACTTTTAGATGTTCCGGTGACCAACCTGGCTGCCATATTCTGAACTAATTGAAGTTTCCAGACTAAGCACATGGGTAGATGGGTAGATACTTCAGAAAGGCTAGACCTGAACTGTTTCATGCTTAAAGGGCAAGCTTATGAATTTCTGTCTTTGGTTCCTAACTTCAACCATTCTGCACATTTTCTACCTCATAAATGTAGACGCACAATCCTTCCAGACACAGCTTATCAAAGACATGGCAGAATATTAGGCTTGGTCCTCCAAAACACGGATGGAGCATTGGTTCCAATGAATATGCAAACTCTGCTACACCTACATCCTTTACATATTTTTGGTACCAATCCCCCATCGGTGTATTGGAGTACCAAGTTTCCCACTCTGTCATCTACCAAAGGGGGATAGACCTCAAAGTAAATTGCTTGATTGTCCCAGACCATGGAAGCCCAGTTGATATTACCTTTTCATCCCAAGGGATTTGAATAATGCAAAAAAGGCCTTTGGCAAGCAGATGTCCATGAATAAACTACACACTTTCCCAGCTCACTCATTGTTCACTCCATGGCAGAAAAGGAGGGTAGGAAAGCTCAATGCTACAATAGAACAGTGGTCCATGTAGCCCAGTATTGCCAACTCTGACTGGCAGTAGGTCTTCAGAGTTTGGAGCAAGATTCCTTCCTAACTCTTTCTAGGGTTACAGAGCTGAGTAGCTGATTTAGAACTCTGGCCATTATCTTTAGAGACAGAAGAGGGATTGAGAAATCTTCTATATAATGGGAATTGGAATCATACTGCCCTGCACTGCAACTTCCAGCAGCCCAAGCCACACAGCCAATTGTGAGGAATGCTGGGAACTACACTCCAACAACATCTTGAGGGTTGTGTGATTCCCACCCTTGATAGAGAGTATTGAGAGGCCTAAATCCAATTTCTAGTATTAATTATAGGCAGCATGTTGAATCAGTGGGATTTATATAAATGTAAACTTACCTTTGAGCAACTAATTTAATTGGCATACTCTAGTTGGAAACAGCAATTAGATTTAGGCCTTCATTTTAATTATTTATTGTTATTTATAGCAGTAACATTTCAACATTTGATGATGATACCACAGTGCCTTCTGTCTGATTGAATAGATATTCTGGCACTAATTCAAAGATCTATTAGGAAGTGGACTGAATCCCAAACTAGATATGACTGACAATTTCAGTTCAGTTCATTCTAAATAAGAAAGTACTAAAATTTGCAAATTTCCATCATATGTGGGGTGGAAAGCATTTGAAGTTATCTTTAAAAAAAATCTGCAAGAATCCAAAACTGACTAATCATTGGTTCATATTCAGACCTGTGAGTGCTAGAATTCTTGTCAACATCTGCTTTTTAATTTTCACATATTCAGCCTTGTTAGTTAGTTCTGGAGTAGGGTTGACATGTTATTTTCCCCCGAAGCGCTCTTCATTTTTAACAGCTACATGGGATGTAGATACAACACAGTGCTGTCCCTGTTGGGAATGACCATTCCTATTCAGATTTTCCAAAAAAGACAGGAGGTTAGGTTCCCAGTTTTTGTCTGCTTGTTTTGCAGAATTTGCCAAAATTTGCAAATTTCATCATATTGGGACAGGAAGAACTTGAGGCCGAAAAAAAATTGAATGTGAGTGAAGCAGACAGATCATTCCATTTCTTGTTATAATAATCATGCCCTACCTTTCAGGGTTATTGTAAGGTTTTTCACCATTGACTGTAACTGGTGGTTTAAATGAATGTAAGCTTAGAAGGACACTGGGAAGACAAAGGCAAATATCATAAAGGCAAAAACATTTTGGTGCACCAAGGTCCTGCTTCAGCAGCTGGGGAGGACTAAATTGTCTCTGGTGGAGGTAAATGTTCCCATTAAAACAGAAAATTGGTGAGGAGTTCAGAGTTTGAAGCAACAGTTCATTGCAACCTCTTTTTCCAATGGCTCTCTTGAGATTGGACAGCAGGCAGTCTTGCAGTTAACAGAAATAAGAAGATAGTTTTGTGACATCTCTAGAGGATGCCAAGACCAGTGGTCTATGAATCACCTCTTAAGTATCAAAGGGAGGGAGCCAGAGAACAAGGAACAGAGAAGGAGGTGACAGAGGCAAGCTCTTTGGAAGACAGCATGTCCTTTTTAAAAACAAGACAATGTTTTCAATTTTTTCAGCTGACATTACATTTTCTGAGACGTGATATACGGCACTGCATCAGTCCAAGCATTACATCATGTTGACCAAAATGCATGCACATTTGCCCTTGGGTGTAGTCAGATGCTTCAGAGAAAGAGATGGCTGCTTATAAATCTACATAGACTCCTGGTTCTTGTGCACTGGTGGAGAAGAAGTGATATGCTGCCTGTATGATCCTGCCTGAAATTTGAGAACTTCAGCAGACGAGCTATTGCATATCCCACCACCCCAAAAAGTTAGGTTGGTGGATGTACAAGACAGGGCCTATTCTGTACTGGAGAGATTCAAAGCCAGACTAGATAGTACTCAAAATACCACACCTGTGCAGGTACATCTGTATGTTTTGGTTTCTTCCAAAGTCTTTTTTTTTTAAATGTCAAGATCTTTTCATTCAGTTTATGAAGAAATCTTCAGATTTTGGAAAGTTTCTATCAAGAAACAAACCAAAGAAAATTCTTACCCATTCCAGTGACATGCTCTTACAACTGTGTCAATTTAAATCAATGTATTTATTTATCTTTAAGACAGAATCCAGTTCCTGTTTACAATCTGACTTGAATTTGAGCTGGCTGTGCTAATTATACTTAGCATTTGTGAGGAACATTTCGAATATTCTAAGTGCTTCATGTAGGTGATTGGCTTAGTGGCCCAATATCATCGTGGGTGACAGAAAATTAAACTGCAAGATATGTGATGTATCTGGCTGCGGTGCGATTTGAATCGGGGGGGGGGGTTAGGTCCACAGCTCTCACACTTAACCACTTCATAAACCTCATTCCATCACACCTATTATTATTATTATTATTATTTATTTGTATCCGCCTCTCCATATGGATCGAGGCGGCGAACAACTTACAAATAGCATGTATTTCGATACATTTTTCTATACATGCCCCCAACAAGCTGGGTACTCATTTTACCAACCTGTGGAAGGATGGAAGGCTGAGTCAACCTTGGAGCCTGGCAGGATCGAACTCACAACCTTGTGGCTTGCAGTACTGGCATTTAACCACTGCGCCACCAGGGCTCCTTGAGGCTCACATGGAGAGCTGACTGAAGTAGAAGTACTTACTGGCAAATGTAGCCAGGGGAAGGACTACATCACCCAGAATCCCCAAGAAAGACAGCATGGGTGCCAGTTGTGCTGGTTTTGTGATACTGGAAACTGTAGACCAACAGAGTAGTGTTTGTAAGTTATGGGAGCAGGGCAGAAATCATGTTCAGGTTAGACCATGGGCCCATTCACACTACACGACTACTGCATTATATTCCATTTTCATTGCAATATCATATAGAATCCTGGGATTTGTTGCTTGGTGAAACACTAGGGCTCTCTGGCTGAGAATTTTTAATAATTTCCCTAAATTCCAAATCTCTTGATTTCATATGAAATGTGGCAGTTAAAGTGGGATCATAGCACTTCAATTGTGTAGCATAAATGGGCCCCATCTCTGTCAGAGACCTGTGCAGAATGCTGTGGGGCTGTAGAGTGGCCAACTGTCCACTATTCTACTCATCCCCACTTCTTCCACCAAATGCGAGGACCTCCTCTTGTCACACTGTTATGGCATCAAATTTGGGAACTTCTAGATGCCCTTATGGTCTCTGTGTGAGACTCTATATGCATGCTCCCACCACTGGACACCACCACACTGGAACCACGGCTGCCACTGCAGACACCTTGTATCTGAACTCATCCACACCAGTAACACTACTGTGGCTTTTTCATAGACATCAATGCATAATATAAAAACTTACTAAATTGAAATTCAACATTCTTGTATTTGCATACCTTCAAGTCCTTTCTGACTTATGGTGACTGTAAGACAAACCATGGAGTTTTCTTGGCAATATTTCTTCATAGGAATTTTGCCTTTGTGTCCTTTTGAGACTGAGAGCATGTGACTTGCCCAAGGTCATCCAATGGGTTTCCAGAGTTATAGTCCAATGCTCAAACCATACCATTCTGGCTCTCAGGGTTAACATGGAGACTGCTTATTTAAAACATCTGAAACCTGACTAATCCTAACTAACTCTAACTTAAATCTCTCACTCAGATTCCTAACCTCACCGCCCATCTCTCTCTCTCTCTCCTGCCAGATCACTTACTATATTACATTTTCTAGACATTACACCATCCTTGAGTGGGTATATAGCACCTGCTTAAATTCATCCTCACATTTTTGCAAAGGAAAAAAAAAAGTTAAAATGTTTCCCCCTACAAGACAGAGAAGTCTTTTTTGAAAATTGTTTTCCTTGGAGAAAACTGGCATTATTTTGTGGGTTGCTTTTTCTCATTTAATGTGCACCCTTTGAAAAAGTGATATTCTGTGGCCTTGCTGGCTATACAACCTAAATGTCACTAATTGTATTCCAATGTCTTATTCAGTTATTAATACGTGAAATTTTTTCCGCATGGGAGCAGGGCAGTGACCTCCCCCCTACAACATTGCTTTCTTGATGTGGAATAAGTGACCTAAAAACCATAGGTTCCTGTTTTCATGGAGTCTTGAGGCCAACCTATAGTAAAATCCCAACATTAATTTTTAAGATAGCCGCCCATTCTTGGTTTCAGCCTTGAAGAATTTTATGCAAAGTTGTTTACAATTTGGACAAATTGTAGAAAACACACTTTGGTGTCTTGACTTCACCCCAGAACTGTTAAAAGTTTGCAGTCGTAGCTTTGACATGTTGAGATGGAGAGGACTGAGAAAAATCTTGGTAGAATAGAGATTCTTTCTTACCTCTACCACCTGAGCTATGGAATGGGCACATACATCCCTGATGTGCTTTCATATCTGAGCTCAAGGAAAATGCATTTACCAGATGCTCTCTTTTTCCTTCTTCATCATCTGCCTCTGAGATTTGCCCAGCAGCAGGGGGAACAGCTACACATTCTCTGTGAACCTGACTGAGATGTAAGGAGGAGCTGAAAATAATGAAGGGAAGAGAAAGTGTAAGTTGTTTTTCCCAGTGACCTCTCCCACAAGCCACTTCATTAACCTTGACACTGTCTGACCCTATTTTACTGTTATATCATCCTAACTCTTTATTTTCTTCATAAAACTCAACTGGATCAATAGCGTTTGTCTCTGAGCACTCAGTGATGGCTGTGTTTCCAGCCATAGCTGTGATGTTAATAAGGAGGGGAAGGTAGATATCCAGAGGTTTTTCTAGCACACACATTCAGACACACAAGGGGAGATGATTGCAGGCCACATCTGATTTTACCAAAAGAGTTGTGGATCTGCTTCCATCTAGGTCCGTTTCCTGTCCAAATCCTTCAGGGTTGTTCTCTAGAGCAGGGGTTCTCAAGTTTTGGTTTTCAGGGTGTTTTGGACTTCAGTTCCCAGGATTCCTGACTATTGGCCAAGCTGGCAAGGTCTTCTGAGAGTAGAAATCCAAAACATGTGACTGACCAAGAACCACTGCTCTAGATTTCTGTCCTTCAGATATTGTTGGACTTCAGTTGCCATAGGCTCCAACCATAATAGTCAGTGATGATGGGCTTTGGGAGCTGGAGTTTCAAACCTAAGTATTGGGATCCTGTTGGTGTCATACACCTGTGTAAATTCCCTTACACATGTGGTTGTCCTTTCTGGCCCCTATGAGATAAACATATTCAGTGCAGAATTGTGTAAGTAGAATTGTACAAGTGTAACCATTTCAAACAGGCCTAAATCCTATTATTACTCATGAGTAGAGGAAAGCCATGGAATTGATTGGACTCATTCTTAATAACTGATTCAGTTCTAGTTAGCACTAAACAATAGGATTCCAACCATGCAGTTTCCCATTTTTGGATCTTGTGTCATCCGTACCTTCAAAGCACCACTTGGTTCGCTGGGATTGCACCAAGAGCTGCTATGCATTCTCCATTGCACAACAGGACAATAAGCAGACACATTGGCAGACACAGAACTGGTTGCACAAAGTTGCTGTTCAGCAGAAGAGTGGTATTGTACAACCATCCTGTGGGTGTAGCTATACAATGCACAGGTGAGATATTCAATCTCAGACAAGGGAATGGGGCAAAGGTTGATAACCCCTACTCTAGGTCATGTTCTCCCCAGCTTCCACTTCAATGTCTGTCATCCCTCTTGAAATTGGGTCAATGCCATGGCTAACCTAAGAGCTCTTGTGGGACCTTGGGGAGCCAAGTCACAACTGTTTCCCAGGCTTGTATTCTTTTTCCTTTATGACTGCAGGCTGGAGAAAATATTTTGACCCAGGCTGAATTTCTATGACCCAGAATTTCTCTCACCCAGTCTGAAACCATCCTGATAGTGTGGTTTGGGGCTTCTGCTATTATCTCCATGGGTGGAAGAAAGAAGCATGCTGTAGCAAAGAGGAGTCAAAGTTTTGCCAGAATGAAAAATGGGCCTGCATTCCATTCCGTTCTCTGCCAAATGCGGCAGATCTCAAGTGACTTATTTCAGAGCAGTCAATGGGGCTGTTCTAACAGAAGTGGTCTCAAGATTGCATCCAAAGCCTTATAGGTCAATTTGTTGCATTTTCAAAGGCTTATGAGCAGACAGCTTGCAGGGGAAAGATAAATGGATGCCTTTCAAAAAATATCCCTTCAGGTAGGATCAAAGAGAATCAAATCCAGTGATGAAGGCTGAGATCCCATACATAGTTGTTCAAGGGTAAGCCGTGTTCAACTCAGCTGAATTAATTTTGAACATGCATAGGATCAGAGTGTAAGAGTGTTTTTATAGTTGAGAGTTTCAAAGCAAGCACATGCAGGCACACTTCAAAAGAAGGTCACGCTGGCATCCTGTTAGTGACATACACAAATGTGAAGTTGGCATATACCTGTCAATACTTTTTTTTTTTTTTTGGATCTTGGTGAAGGTTGGTACATCCTCCCTCTGCAATGACCAAAACCTTTCCCACCAGACTCACCATTTAGCTACTGTAGCCCCCACAGCCATCCAATAGCTGGTGGAAAATGGGAGGAATAAGAGAAAGAGATGGCTATGTCCCCATGTCAGGATGCAAAACGGTTACATCATCAGTTGAGATCTCCAGAGGACTTTGGCAGATCCTAATGGATGACATCAATGTTTTGTGTTTGCTTCCCTGAATACCCCCATCCCAAGCCTCAATCAGCCACTGAATTTTTTGCGGGGGAGACTTCAGAAGCTAAACAGTCAATCCAAAGAGGGGACTGAGTGGACAGACATAGTGTACTTCTGCTCCTGGAATGTTTGTGCTGTGCTCTACATAGCCAGCTTTCATTTTCTTTACGTAAAGCATAGGTAGACAAAGCCATTTGGTGTAGCTGTACTCACCAGGCAGCTGCCACGTTGCACTGGAATTTGGCAATAGATGTCACTGCATGACCATTTTCAGTTCTTTAAAAATCTCTTTTGGGTTTAAACTAATGTACAGAGGGTGCATGTGCCTCCTTTTAAAGGAGAGATGTGCACATAGGGGCTCCTAGGAGGTGTGCTTCTCCTTTAAAACTAGATATGCATTCCTGGTTCTTTTCTTCAAGCAAATACAACTAGGATTAATACTTATCCCACTGCTAATTAAAAATAGATATAGGCTAGAATTCACTATCACAGTTGTGGATGCATAACCTAGATTTACACCTTATGTATTCACAATTGCAGCACTATTGCCACACTCATAAAAGTCCCCCAGTCTTATTTTCCTTGACTTGCAGGTGCTGTGAGCAACTGAGATCTATTTTCATATCAGTCAGGAAACAGCATGCTGACATTCCATTGCCCTCCTGTCTGCAGTCTCCAGTGTGAGGAGGAATTGAGACAGGGTCCTGCTTCTGATTGTCACAGCAGTGCTCACTGTTGGGAGGTGGGTATGCCGCACCTCAATCATCAGGACGACAGACCTCTGTTGCCTGCAGCTGCTGATGCATGGCACTGCAAGATTCGGGGGAGGGGTCAGCAAGGAGTTGCTATTTAATTAAGTATACTTAGTTAAATAGCTGATCTAGGCTCACAGTCATTTTTTTTTCACCATAAAACTTTGGTAGTGAGGTTTTGGGGCTGCAAAAATGAAGAGGATCACCTCTAGCCTGTGGACCATCTGTTCTCATCTCAGTGTAAAGAACTGCAACCTTATGCTTGAGACAATTACTATGAGACATAAAAATAGCTTGGTTAGAGGAGACTTTGCTTCCCATGGCCAGCCATATGTCCTGACATACAGATATTGCATTTGCTCTCCTATTCCTCCCCCCACCCCATATTTACTACAGAGAAACCTGGCAGGGGTGTGTGCAACACATGTTGTGATCCTACTTTCAAATCTCCTAAAATCTCCTTTAAGGAAAATAACAGTCTGTTTTCATCTCTAACCTGCTTTTGACCTTTTCTATGCTATGATATAAACAGCTGATCATTATACAGAAGAGAACATACAGTGGAGGCATCTCGGATGCAAACGAGCATTGTGGCCTATGTCGATGTTTCAGTAGTAGTAGGAATAGCAAAAGTAATATTGGTAATAGTAATAAAAAGTAGTAGTAATCATAGTAGTACTCGTACTAGTAGTAACATTAAGTAAGTTCATGGATACTCACCTTTATGGGTAAAATCCTCATATTCACATTGCACTGGCTGAAACAAGAGCTGAAGCAACACCTGTGAGCATAGCCTAAAGAACATATAAAAGATCTATTATTCTCCAGAGTTCAGAGGTAGAAGGTAAAATCAGAGGCTTTTTCCACAGTAGCCTGTTATAGCGCAATGATTCCACTTCCAACATCCTATGGAATCCTGGGGTTTGCAGTTTTGGGAGGGGCCGGCTGGAATTGGAATTGGAACTGCAATCCCCAGGATTCCATAGGATGTTGGAAGTGGAATCATTGCGCTATAACAGGCTAGTGCGGAAAAGGCCAGAGAATCATAGAAATTTAGAAACAGAGTTGGAAGAGACCACAAATGCCATCTGGTTCAACCCCTTCCCAGGTAAGCATATATGGTACAGCACTCCTGAAAGACTCCACACAACCTCTGTTAGAAGATCTCCAAAGCTGGCTTGCCTTCATCCTTTTCACTCACTGCTCCATACTCTTGGAATTGCATCCCTGGCCTCTTTCTCTTGTGATTTTTTTAAAATCTCAGTTAAAAACTTGCTTTGGAAAGCTTTTGGAATTTTCATTTAATATTTTTTTTATAATCTTGTTTATTTTAATTACATGCATTTGTTAGTTTGCTTTACATTATATTATATTGTTTGTTTGTATTTCATCTGAATAATTTGTTTTACAATTGTAATATATAGTTTTATATTTTTATTATTCATTCCTTCCCTCTGTGTGTGTATACATTTTTTTAGACTGAACGCCTTTGGCAGGACCCACTGTTTTTGGTGGTTTTATTTATAAAGTGCCATGTACATCAATGAAGAGGTGCTATATAGATAAGCAACAACAACAAAATAGCAACAACAATAATAATAGGTGATTTATTCCATACATGTACAGATCCAAACATGTAGAGAAATGGAAAGTAGCCTATGCGGTAACAGAAATGCAATGACATGATGTAGTAATAGGCTGATTAGGACAAACCAATATGCCACAAAGACCTGAGCAAGCTTTCTAGAACTTGTCCTCTGGCTGAACTTTAAACAAAATGGAAGTGGGTTAGAAGGAGAGGGGGAGATAAAAATACAGCCATGATCTTTTGGCTCCTCAAATCTTCAGTGAATAAAATGATTGAGTATGGGAGAATGCTGTAGTCCAAGGGTGTCAAACTCAATCTCATCTAGGGCCACATCAGCATTATGGTTGTCCTCAAAGGGCCAGTTGTACCTGTAAGACTATGGCCATTTCCACACTAGCCTGTTATAGCGCAATGATTCCACTTTCAACATCCTCTGGAATCCTGGAGTTTGCAGTTTCGGGAGGGGCTGGCTGACCCCTCCCGAGACTGCAAACTCCAGGATTCCAGAGGATGTCGAAAGTGGAATCATCGCGCTATAACAGGCTAGTGCAGAAATAAATGTATGGCCTATATAAATGTATCTTCTCTTTTATCATATTAAATAATTGCCTCTGCATTTGATTATTACTGGTTTTAATAATAACTAGCTCTGAAACTTGAAGTCTATGAAAAATAATGGCAAGCAGATATTCAAGTGTACAATTATTATAGGATTGATTGAAAAATGAGTTTTGAAAACAGGAATTTATTTTCCTTTTTTTAATCATCAGGTAATCATTACCAAGCGCTGTTTATTACATTCACTTTGTTTAACTTTTTGGTCCCAGTTGAGACCTTCTGTGTACCTCTTTCTGCCCCCTAGCCCCTCTTTGTGTCTTTTTTAGCCCCTCAGACCCTCTCTGTGCTTCTCTCAGCGCCCCCCAGGCAGGAGAGTGCTGCAGCTACAGGAAAGGTGTGAGGGCCACTTGAAATGGCCTGGAGGGCCTGATTTGGCCCACGAGCCTTGCGTTTGACACATGTGCTGTAGTCAAAATGCTTCACTAAAACCCTTTCCACAACCCACCCATTTTCGGCGCTGGGGTGTGGTGCTCATGCGACCAACCTCCGGAAAGAGGCTTTCGCGTCTGGGGCCCTTCGGCTCCGCATGAGCTTCCTGCTAGCACGAGAGCCCCACCTCTTCCTTTCACAGTGCAGCCTGGGACCTTCCCAGGCTGCGCTGAGACAGGAAGCATGACCGGCTCAGCTCCCGAGGCTCCACACGCAAGGTAAGTTCACACAGGGCCCCAGAGCGATGTGCGACCACGCAGCATTTTCTGCTTCAAGCTGAAAATATAAAAATGTGTGCACGGTCTGTGTCAGGTCCTGGAGCGTCGTACAAATGTAGTGCTTCGTGTGGACCGCTCCTCATATTTGCATGATGCTCAAAGGGCTCTTTCGCCTCGAAAATGCCGTGTGAAAAGGGCTTATGTGCAACACATTAAGGTTTCTGTCCAAGGTTCTGAAACAGCAGTGCTCGAATGCAGCTGTTACTAGATATTGTTTGCCAGTTTTGTGTATACAGTTGCCATCTTTAGAATGATCAGGCTTTCTGGAGAAAGGCAAAGAAAGACTTTGAAAGAAAGTTGTTATTTGCATTAATTATAACCATCTCTGCTCCAAGCAAAGCCCAGATTCACTCCCTGTAAGATTTCTCTCTTCTCTCTCTTTCAGCATTAGCTTATCACATCATTAAACCATTCTCTTGCTTCATGGTCCAATGTGACACTTCCTTTCATCGTACATTGCTTCTTCCAGAAACTAGGAAGCATGCTCATGTTTACTAATAAAGTCTGGTCCAGTTCTTTAACAGTGGATATTGCTTTACTCATCTCTTGCTTTCATCATCAAGTACAACCCCAAAAACACAGATCCCTTCTTTGTACCTTCATACAATAGTTGTGCAATGTACTGTTTCTTTGCGCAGTGCAATACATTTTCTTCTTCTTCTTTTTTTTTTGCACTTAAAGGTACATATTATCACCATCAGCAAAGCCAAGTCCAAATAGTCTGATATTTCTGAAGCCGATTAATTGCTGCTGCATAAGTTAGCATTTATTTATTTAGCTTATTTATTTAGAAACAACTCTACAGCAGAGATTTTGGCATTAATACTATTGGTAAGTCTCAACTGGAGTAGACTGATTGAATCAAGTAATGAGTCAATGCATAGGTAAACCTCATTGATTCAATGAGTGTACTTTAATTAATTAAGATTTTTTTTTTAAAAAAATCACATTTAAAAGGGATCTCAGTTGTATAGAGTGTAACAAAAGCAGAAAAATGAGAACAGATAATTAATTTCTGACCTTCACATTTATCTAGATGATGTGGGTTAGGACACTGCAGAGAAGAATTCACAAAACTGGAATTCCTGGTGCATCCCTGTTTCATTCCTAAAGCATCCCTAATGTGGTAATTTTAAAGTTAGCGGTTGGGATAGAGTGTACAACTCAAATCATTCTGTCCCTTTCAATGCAGCATCCCTACTGTAGCCACACTTCTATTACAAGTTTTCCATCTTTGCCCCAGAGAATACCTGCATTAGCCAATAATAAGAAAAACAGGGAATCCAGTGACCCCCTTAAAGACTAACCCATTTATTGCACCATAGATTTTTGTGCATTAGAGCCCATGTTTGCATCTGACAGATAGCCACCCGCCCATGAAAGTTTATGGCACAATAAATTTATGAGAATTTAAGGTGCCATGAGATCCTGTTCATTCTTCCTCTTAATATTTTTATGGGGAGATTTCTTCCTTCCATTCAAGCATGTGCATTTCTCATTCCTTTGGAGTACTGCACTATATATTTCTTTGCAGGGGGTGCTTTATTTGAAGAGCCCAGAATACTTTTCAGAAAGGCTGCACTAGTGTGTTTTCTTTCCCCAACTTGGTCTGAATCATAGTCTAGCAGGACTCAGGTTGCAGAAATGAGAGGAAGGAAGCTGCTACATTTTTTCTGAAGAGCTGTGAACCTGAACATCAGAATCATGCTAAGCTGATGCTGTGTAAAATCTATATAGGAGACAAGTTGCTTTTATAGGAGACAAATTGTAATGAAACTTGGAATACAGTGGGCCCTCGGTGTCTGCTACAGTTTGGTTCCAGAACCCCCCGTGGATACAAACATTCATGGATGCTCAAGTCCCATTTGTACAATGGTGTAGTAAAATGGTATCCCTTATATAAAATGACAAAACCAAAATGTACTTTTCGGGATTTTTTTTTTTATTTTCAAGCCATGATTGATTGAATCCATGGACATAGAATCTGTAGATTTGAAGGGCCAACTGTATATGGATACAATTTGTCTAGAATCTCAATAGGCTCCTGAAAAAGATTTCATTCTTGCAAAGTTTGTCACATGAATATCAGTATACTTGTTTATGTTAAGCAAAGTAGCATAATGCCTTATCAAGTGATAATCAGAATATGATGTGTACAGGCTGCTTGTGCATTCTGTTTATATAGCTAGCCCAATAAAGGTACTCTAAAATCATATAGGCTCTGCACCTAAGAGGGGAGACTGAGGATCGGTATGGTAGCTCTCAATCCCCTCCCAGGCATGTCTACATTGCACTCTTTGGTCTGAATCCAGTTACAATCACAACTAAAGCCACTACATCAATAAAATGATGAACTTACACCTATGTGAACTTTATTGATTCAGTGTGCCTACTCTAACTCAACAAAATAATAGGAAATGGCCTGCGATTGAGATCCTGTTCTATGCCTGCATTGAAATCCACTGGCATATGTCATTCTGATTGCTCTTCTAGATTGTGGGAGAGCTGAGCTTTACGTCCAACTATCCTTTAAGCTGGCTTGTTACTCTGCAGAGCAAAGTAGAACTGCTTGAATACTAAAATAGTGGGTTCCATCTTACGCAAGCATGTATAAAGTACAGCTTCTGCCATAGTACAGCCACTGTGTATGCTGTGTAATATCCTAATAGGATTTCAAAGGAAGCAAAAATAAAATCTGCAGAAGAAACTGGAGACACTGTTACCATACCCTACCACTCCTCCTGCGATATATGTGCTTTTCATAAACAACAACAGCAACAACAACAACAACAGCAACAACAACAATAATATTTATTTCTATCCCGCCACTCCCCATGGATCAAGGCAGCAAACAACAATACTACATTAATTACATTAAAAAACATTTAAAAACATACCCAATCCTCCCCAACCACCAACCCACCTAAAACCAACCCCCTAAAACACACAGCAATTAACAACAATCAACTGACTATTAAAAGAACAGCAAGACAGTTGGTGGGAGGCGGTGGAAGTACTAAACAAGACTAATTAATGACTGGAGAACATGATTGGGGTCATGCTAAGTACAAGCACATTAGAAGGACTTCAGAAACAGTGGAAGACTTCACGAAAAGGGGAGTCTGCTCATATGAGATGGAGACGTACTGGTGGTGACTTGCAATGTCTTCAGAACGGCTTAACAATGCGTTCTGGACAATCCTGGACTA
Source organism: Ctenosaura bakeri (assembly GCA_948474755.1). Lineage (NCBI taxonomy): Eukaryota > Metazoa > Chordata > Lepidosauria > Squamata > Iguanidae > Ctenosaura > Ctenosaura bakeri. The sequence goes on from CAOLHI010000801.1 coordinate 732,190, forward strand.
GACTGGATATTTCTCAATGAGAAGAGTATTAATGGCAGACATATTTCCCTATCTTAAACTACTAATCTTCCTCTTCAGTGCACAGCAGATAATTCTTCTTGGGGATAAAAATGATCTTTTTTTAAATTATTCTAGAAGGACACAGGTTCAATTAAAGACAATGGTAAAGTTTAGGAGCCCATTAGAGTCTTAAGATCATCTGGAGAGGCCTTACTCTCTGTCCCATCACCTCCTTGGGTGCATTTGTGGGAATAAGGGAGAAGGGCCTCTTGGTGGCTGTTCCCAGACTTTGGAACTCCTTTCCTAGGGGGCCAAGATGGCCCCATCCTTACTCTCCTGCCAATGGCAGTTTTTGTGCTGTCAGGCTTTTATAGGCCTGGGCTCTTAAGGCTATACAACTCTATTTTTAAGGTTGGTATCATTTTTAATGTATTTTAAATTTATTCAATGATTTTAATGATTAATGTTTTAATTATAAAATTGTTTAATTGGGTTTTTTTAAAAAAAAATTACATTTATACTTTCATATATGTTTTAACTTGTACTATCTTAATATTAGCTGCCTTGAGTCCCATTGTCAGGAGAAAGGGGGGGTACAAATAATGAAATAAATAAGTAAGAGAAAGTTCAAAGTTCTGGTTAGAGTCACAAGTAACTCAATGGCACACTCTGAAAGATACGTCAACACCCTCTACCATACAAAGGCATTGCCTTTGTCCTGAATCACACCTTTACCAATCATTTGGGTCCAATCCAGATGCCGCTCCTTCATCCCATCCATTGGCCATCTTGAGTGAGAGGAGAGAAACAAAGAACCACAAAATGAGAAGGAAGACACATGTGACCCTCTGCTCCAGAGAACTTCAGAGCCACAAGTAGGTGAGAGGACAAACTGCAACCCTCCCAGGGGAAGCCCTGAAAAAGTCATACAACTGTGATAATTGTAGGGGTATAAATGGCAAGGTGTAGGGGAGAGAAATGTGATTGGTGGCTTCCATATCAGTGGAGTGATGAATCTACTTGGGAATAGTCCCGCATTTTAAAGGAGTCATCCAAGGTGCTGAACTCCATCTCCAAAACAGATTCAGCACCTGGGATAGCAACTTTAATACAGAATTAATTCATGGTCCTTCTGATGCGGGAGCCATCAACTGCCATCGGTGGGAGAATGAAAAAAGAGATAACATAGAGGTCATTGCTATATGGCTGAAAGACTAGGCTGAGCAAGAAGAGAGGGAGCTAGATGTTTACTTGCCCCCCCACACACACACACACTTGTAAAGCCAAAGTAAAGAAATTCCAGCAGGAACATAGAGAATTACAACAGAGTCTGACTTTAAGCCTCCCAAGGTACCAGCAGAACAGTTTATTTCCATGCCATCTTGTTCATGCCCTGACTTCTTCTAGTCAGATTTTTCTTTACATACTTACCTTAACCAAGAAATATTTATCTGAAATATGGAAAAGGCCTTTCTTTCTCACTACTCCCAAACTGTGGAAATCTTCATTTAGAAGTTGCTGTCACCACAGTTCCTTGCTTTCTAATGTCCAACTAAGACATTATTATATTCTGGCAGATGGGCATTGCCTAGTGCCTCAGTCTGTGTTCATCTACTACACTTACCTTATCTTGTGTTATGGCTCTGGGAACTGGAGTTTCCATGTCTGTAAAGTGTTGAATCCACTCTAGATTTTAGTCTTAACTTTAAGTGAGATATCCATGATGGTAAAATCTGTTCAAATAGGATTGAGTCTAAAGTTCAGACTAAAAACCAAAACAGATTCACTGCTCTCACTTACATGGAAGCCACCAGATGCTGCTGGCTATTGTTCTGTTTTTGTTAGACTGATTTGCAGGATCTATTGCGATTTTTTGTTGTTGTTGAAACTATTATTTGAGCATTGTTGATGCAGTGGAAAGGCAGAATGTGAGTCTTTCCAATCAATCAATGAATCAGTTGATCATTGAGTCAGACTACTTTCTACCAAATCAAACAATAGGCTATCTAGCTATGTATTAGCCACAGTGACCAATAAAGACTCTCAACAAACAAACAACAAACAAACAAAAAAACCCAAAAACAAAGCCATCACAATGGCAGTTCTCAGGTTTTCTACCAAGGATCCTTTCTACTTGGAGGTGCTGAATATTCAAGGTGACACCTTCTGCAAATGAAGGACGTGTTCAGCCACTAAACTCCAGCCCCTCCCTTTGCCCTCTTTTAAGGACTCCTGTACCATCTATTGTAAAGTGGCTCAGAAAGTTCCCCCTCCTGATTCTCTTTGATTGTGATGCTACATCACAGTGCCATTTAAGGCAGAATATGCTTTCAGGACAGCCTGAGGCTATTGATGACCAGCAAACAAGTGGACAGACATGGCCTTTATGGGGACTCAAGGAATCATGCCTCTTGAGATCTCTCACAAAGTAGTAGAACAATCATAAGACAGTGTGGAGAAATTATGCTCCCATGCAGGGCTTATTGATATGAATGGGAGGATGGACCAATTACATCTTTTCTTTTCTTGTTTTTTAAAAAAATTATTGTGGGAAAGGTGAAAGTCCACTGAGATCACAGTCGGGGCACCTTTTAAAAGAGAAACTCCTTACCTGTGGCACAGCATGGTCCATGATGCTCACTCAATAATGCACACAGACTTGGGGAAATTGTAGAGATTCCTTTTGAACTCAGTTGTTCTCCTGCTGTGGCCTTCAGGCTACTGTTGAGCTGCAGAGCATTGGCATGGCCTGGAAGATACTCCCCATGTGGCAATGGCATATCTTCTATTCCTGGCGCTAACAATTCACTATGCCAGTTACAAGAGCTTTGTATCTGACTCATGTCTCAGCCATGAATGTAGCATAGAGGATTGTGATGACACACAAATGGGAAGGAGAGGGGAGAGTACTTAGGTACAGAAGCAAAGTCATTGGTAAGTAAAAAATAAAAACACAAAGTGCAGGTGAAGAACTATGGGTAAATGTCACAATCTCAGAAGCAGGTGTGCAGGAAATTTGGTTTTTAATTGATTGAATGTATATTGTATATATGTATGAATAAAGCTGTGACCTTTAGTTCAATCCATCTAACACATTTTCAGTCTTGATTCCTGATTATAGCAATAATAATAATCTTTGGCTGGCATCCTGTTAGTGACATATGAATGTGTTAAGTTGTTCTACTCATGCAGGGTGAATTATTCACCATAGCGCAATGGATATATTCTGCTGACAACCATGGAAGTGGAGTTGTGCATACAGCATTGTTGCACATTGTAGTTTCACACTGAGTATTACGCATTGCGGTTGTGTATTGCACACTGCACAGCAACCTGTAGTCATTGATTTACATTGTGCAATGTTGCCATTCTACATTGGGGCTGTGTAATGCTGGCATAGTGCGTCTCCCCATGCAGATATTTACGCTACACTAAGGGCATGTTGGATTACAGCTTTTGTCTGGAACATGGCACCAAAATAAAGGACTTTCTCTTTTAATGTTTTATAACAAATAGCTCAGCCTATATATCTGGCTACAGAAGTAAGTGTTCCTGGAATGTAATCACACTTGTGATCTAGTACAGAAAAGGAAGTAGAAATCATGGGTCTTTGGATATTTAGGATGCATTAGTTATTTGCTTATTCTTATTAGGCCATTTCCTCACTAACTGTTATAGTGCCAATATTCCACTTTCAATATCCTGTGGAATTCTGGAATTTGTAGTTTACTGAGGCCAAAATGCTCTCTGGCTGAGAATTCTAAAGGCCCCTCCCTAAACCTCAAACTCCAGGATTCCATAGGATGTTGAAAGTGGAATAATGGCACTATAACAATGTAGTGAGGAAATGGCCTTAGTTTTTTTTTTTTTTTTAATAAGTGTTTCATTTTGAATCATCTCCAGCATTGGAGGGGTAGCATAACAAGTGTTCCAAATAAATAAAAACAATGTCTTGGTGATATATGTATGCATAACTCAGGGCCACACATGTTTCTGTCTTTTTTTGAATGGCACACACAGAGCTATTCACTAGACCCTTATGCACTGTCCAAAACCTCCAACCCAGCAGTTGTTGAAACCTATGGGGTCCTACTAGGCTCTTTAATGACTCGGGGAGGTGAGAAGGGAGACAAAGAAATAGGAGGTGCTGTGGCCCATCCTGCTGCAATTCTCTACCTAGAAGGAAGAAAATGAGGTCACTCTCTGGTATTCAAAATCCATTACCCACTGCACCTCTTCACACAACAGAAGTCCATTTGATTTCCTTTCCTTGATTACTACAAAAAGTCAACATTCATATGGAAGAAAACAAAGACCTGTGCTGACATCCTGCTAGTGAGATACACATACTCTAGGCAAGTATGGCCTTTTTTGAATGGTGTGCAAGAAGCTTTTCTCTACCCTTTTGTGCTCTGTCCAGAATCATCACAGACCCCAGAAAGTAGCCATGCCCCATGAGGCTCTTGCTTCAAGCAGTGGGAGGGAGGAGACTGGACAATGGGGATCAGCTCTCAGCCTCTGCAGTTTATGTGTGTAAGAGAGGAAGGCAGAGGAACTACAATGCCTTCATTACACTGCCTTTCTCACATACAGAAGCTGCAGGGAGTCAAGAGGCAATGAGAGCTGCTGAGTTTCTTTCTTCCCTCCACGCTCCCTTCCATGGTTGTTTAGTGGCTAGAGAAGCAACCCCATAGGAACTGACTTTTAGGTGCTAGAGACATGGAGCTCTTATCCTCCATGGTGCACTTATCCTCCATGCCTGCCATTTTGAATCTTGCCCTGGAATTCATACAGATCCAGACTCAAAATAGAAAATCCCCAACAAGTGGTCTAAAACAGTGGATCTTAACCTTTTCTTTATCAGGGGTCCCCTTTAAATATCTTTTGTTGCTATGGACCCCCCCAAGATTTAACTCAAACCTAAAGTGTATCAAATATTTAAAATTGCTCATCAAGAGTCTTCAAATTGGGAGAGAAAGAAGAAAAATAAATAAATGCATACTTCCCTCAGAGGCATGGGGTGGTGCAGGGGAAGGAAGTCTTTTCTCCTTCTTCTTTCGTCCTGCTTCTTCTGACCAGATTAGAGCTGGAGTGGACTGAACAGGAATGCTTTTGCCTTGGTTCCTGTTAGGTGGGCACTCTGTTATGGGGAGGAGACAGGTCAGCAGCCCCTGAGACTTTGCAGATGCCCTGTGAGGACAGCCCAGCCCCTTGCTGAGGATCCACAGACCCTGGTTAAGAACTGCTGGTCTGGAAGACTACGCTAAAACCATCCAAGATACAGCACTTCAAGGTCCCTGGGTGGGGTAATGCAGCACTCTCACTGCTGACAAATGCCTGTCTCTGGTATATATAACACCAAAGAGAACCAAGAACACCTTTTCCTTTAGTTCCTGCCCAATCAAGTTTTGCACTGGTGTTACACCAATGGCAGACCCCATCTCTGGGGGATATAACATTGATATCAAATATGCCCACCATGCCAGAGAGGTTGCCAAGTGGGTCTATAGGCAAATAGGTCAAATGACCAAAACTAGGTCAAGACAGGAAAATCCCTAGTCACATTTCCCAAGGAGACATCAGGATAGACACATCCACATGAACAAAGGGTCCTCAGCCACAAATAGCCAACTAGAAGAGATTACCGGGTTTTCCTCAGGTTGAGCCACTCTGACTTCAGAAAATCCTATGAGGGCAAGGTCCATTTACATGAACCAATCATGCAAACCATCAAGTTACTATTGTGCAGCATTTTTCTTTCTCTTTGGCCATTGTTCTTCCCAGGAGAGGGCCTGCCCTTGAGGTACGTTCTGCCCTATAAGTAGTCCCCATTTTTGAGAGTCTTTTCAGAGAACTCTGTTAGTCGAGAGCTCCCCTCATCTGCCTCTCTTCACTGAGCTCCTTTCTCGCCACTTCCCAGACTGAAGACTTCTGGACAGGTGCAGTATCACCACCTCTACAACCTCTCCACTATATCCCCTATCATTTTTCACCTCTCTCCCTTCTCGATTGGCCTTGTGAGCGTGAGTGAGTGTGTTAGTGCATGAGATCAAATTTGTTAATAAAAGCCATTACTTAGTGTGATTGTCTCGCTTTTTGCTTGGCCTGACCCTGTAAAAATTGGGTACAAGATCCTGCTGGGTTACCCTGCCCCTCGTTTTCCTGTTGCCAGTGTTCCAGTAATTTCCCTGTCTTTGCATTTTTGGAGCTAATTAACGTATCCCTCAGGGGACCCTCAGAAGTCAAGGTAAAACTGGAGCCTTTCTGGGGAGAAGAATATAGGCTTGTTCCAAAAGGGCCTGTGGGGGCAGCAAAGGTATCACAGGGAGAATTTCTACTTCTCGCCCTTGGGAATGAGATCCTAATCTATACCATGAGTTGGCCTAATAGCTATAGGTACGGTGGGGGACACTCTCCCCTCACTAGGATTAATATATTATTCAGCCGTCAGTCTGGTTGGCTTCTGGATGTGGAAAAATGGCACAAACTTATTCTTTGCTTTAGGCAAGAAAATGTTTTGGGTCAACCCTGTTTTTCCTTTTTTTAAAAAAAAATTGATTTGTCTTGATATCATGCAGTTAAAAACACTCTCTTTCTCCTTTTCTCCACTGAAGAATGAAAAAAAAAAAAAGAACAAGAAATCAGTCTTCTATTTTGTTACTTGGTACTTAAAATATTCTTGGCCTCACCCAGGCAGCTTTTGGTAACTGTATTCTCTCTTCTTCTCCCTACAAATACCTATGTAGTCCTTATGGATCATGCCTGGCACTGTGACAGAGAAACACTTTCACTATTGTTACTTTAACTGAATGAAAGCGGAAACGTTTTTTTTTTTTAAATAACTTTCTCAGCACAGAAAAGCAGCCCACTCTCAGTGATTTTGCAAGGATTGCCTTGCTACAGAAGGGATGAAATTGTTTGCCTGCTTAGCAAGTATTGTTCTTAATAGGTGTTCTTTGTGCTTCTTTCCTAGTTGGCTATGATTACTTATGAGACTGGCCCTCAAAATGCCCTCACTCTTAGTTAGCTTTTGTTAGATCTCAGTCAGCTCCCACTGATCTCAGAACAGCAACATCATGTTGTGACATTATTACATTCATTGTACGATCCCAATTTTGCTATGATTCCCCTCTGGGGAATGGGAGGAAAAAATAGCATTGGAAGAACAGCACGTTGCAAGGACGGGGAAATAATACCTGTGAATAATTGAACATTTTTAGTGCTAGGAGATATTTTTCAGGAAATTGTCCAGCACTCATATTAAAAAAAACAATAAAAATATTGCCATAGTCATAAAAGTCCTCCAATCCTGCTTTACCAAGCAGCACCACTGAAAACAATGGAGGACTGTTCTCCATCAATTGGGGCAAGACATTTCCACCCACTTCCATAAGCAATCTCCAGTGCAGAGAGGATTTGCAGCAGGGATTCTGCTTCTGATTGTCACACTGGAGATTGTTAGAGGTAGGCAGGTGGAAACATCACTAGGCTGAGCCCAACTGGCAGAAGAACAGACCTCTGCTGCTTCCAGCAGCTGTTGCCTGGTAAACCAGGATTGGGGGTTGGGCCTGGAGACAATACAAATAATATGATATAATAAGCAGCCTATAAAATTAATAAGTGTTCTCAGAAGGTAGGTGGATAGGTAGACAGTTATGAAAACTAGACTTTCATTTCAAGACACTAAGATGTAATGGGCTGCCTGCAATAGTTGTTTGTATAGAGAAAAACAAAGATCCAATTTCATGGGAGTACAGACTGAGAATGGAATGTCCCTAATAATTGGTCCAAAAGGCCATTCTTAAGCCTGAGGACTCTTTAACAGGCTTCAGAGTTTTATGGAAGTCACTTGATTTCCATTGTTTGATGACCGAAAATGTCAATGTTCATATGAAGAAAAAAGAACTGAATTTACATGACTACAGACCAAGAATGGAAAGTCCTCAGTAAGTGGCCCAGAAGGCCACTCTTAAGCCTGAGGACTCCTTTAACAGGCTTCAGAGTTTTATTTATATCCACTTTGAATAAGTGGAGCTGAGACTTAAGATTGACAGATTTAATGACAGCAAGCTGGCACGCATCCAAATCTGCAAATAGAGCCACTAAAACTCTTTGCAGCTATAAAATTTGTTTAATGCAAGAAATCATAACCTGCCTCTTCCCACCTCCTTCCTCTCCCACTGCCACTTCTTTCTAGCCTGGCATTTTTCTAATTAGCAGGAGGAGAAATCTCCATTTTATCCCTCTGGAGCAGCCAATGTTTTATGGATTTTTTATGATGAAAAATGGATGCAAAGATTTAATTTAATTCTATCTTTCTTTTAAGTGGAGTTTTTAAAAGCTAAAACTTTGGGGGACACCTAATTCACGCATATGACACCCTGTCCTCCATCCTAATACCCCTCACGGCCTAGTGACATTGTGATCGAGTGATATTAATGCTTTAGCACACAGTCCAATGAACTAGTGGTTGGACATTTTCAGGGTTTCTATTGGTAGGTATCTGGTGCATTTTTCTTTATCATGCAAGCCTTTCTGCAAAACAGTTGCCCAAGATGTTTTGCAAGTTTTTTTGCAAACCGTCATGCAAATAACTTGCCAGACTGTTGTGCCACTTCTTGCACAATTCCGCAATGGAGACATGGCAGTTGAAATGGTATTAAGCCTCTACAACTGTGTAATGTTGTTACCACACCTTGCACCTGTATCACGTGGCATAGCATGATTGGCAAGAAATATCATTTCATTGGCATGAAATATTATATAAAATTGGACACTTATGGCTGGGAAACATGCAGCAAGCAGGATGCGTTATGCCTCAGCTAGTTCAGCACAGCCTCAGCATAGCCAGGTCATAAAGTCAAGAAGATTTAGGTGGGAAAGCCCAGAGTAAAACAAGAGTTCCAATAATCCTATCAATAACCAGACATCTAAATACAATAGTCAGCAAAACTACCCAGGTGTGGCAGGCAAGCACCCCTGCTGTGCTCATTTCCTGCCAAAACCTTCCCCATTCACATTACCCAACCAAGACATTAAGAGGTTATCAGGACTCCCATCAAGGTTTTGGCACTCAAAGTGAGACAGTCAGTCTGTCCCAGACCCTTTTGTTTACTATGCCAGGGAGAATTAACAGTTGCCCCTTTAGGGTGGGAAAAAGGGTATTAAAACCCCAACTCCAGACCCGGGTAACTTTGCAACATAATGACTAGCTAGTGCTTTGGGTGTCACACTGCATCCCAGACTTATTCCCTTCCCCAGTGCTGCCCTCAGACTCTTGTGTTTGAGCCATTCATCTTTGATCCTCTGCTACAGGACTGGTAAATATCATGCTCTACACTGCAAATCTCTCTCTATCCAACCTTTCTCTCCTTTCCCTTTACTAGTTTTGTATGGTTCATGAGACTGCTTGATTGCTTGTGTGTGTCTGTGAATCCCCCAATAAAACATTCTCTTGACTCTCAACCCGCCATCCTACAGTTAGTATTGGTACACACAGGTAAAAAGGTCCAATCCAGAATTCTTCTTGCCAGAGTTTCTCAACAGTTCACATGTTTTTGGCCATTTTCTGAATATTTTCAAATATTCTTTTCATACATAGCAATGTGCAAAAAAGTTGCACCAGTCAATGCCAGCAAGAAGGGTCTAGTCCAAATCTTGGGTTATCAGGAGAAACACTCCATACTAGCAGCCCACCTGACATCAGTGGGGAGATCATTCCATAAGATGTGTGTGCTATAAATGGTCAGCACCAATTCCATTTCTGGACTGAAGAAATGGAAGGAGATATGGGAGAATGATTTCCTAGGAATGGAGCATTGCATAGGAAAACTTCAGGCTTGAAGGATCTCTCCCTCTCCCCACCCCTGCCCCCTCCACCCTTATATCCTAGAATCCACCAGCTCAAGCCAACCTGAGACATCTGATTTAGAAAGACTTTGAAAGACTAACAGTTAAAATGAAATTATTCTGAAACTTTCTCTGAGTATCAGAAATGGGTAGAATTTGCAGACCTTCCCTCCTACAGAAATCCACATGTGGTTACACCAAGCTTTCTTCTTCAGCAGTATAAATCGGAACTGGCAGGGGATGGTTTGGTTATTTGCTACTATTAAACAATTGGGGGGAAGAAATCTTTCTCAATCAAAGCAAACCACCCAGAATTCTCCCAGGAGGTCCAGATCTACCTTGTGCCCAGCCTTGCTTTCAAGTAACATCCCAGATCCAAAAAGAGACTTGGAAGGAGGGGGAAAAATCACTGCACTCTTTAACTGTCAGCCTTGCTGATTAAAATTGGCTTTAGCTGATTAATTTGCTGATTAAACCGATTAAAACTCCCAACCCTACTTAATGCTGAACACTAGATATAAGAGCCCTGCTGAAAGAAGAATTAAATTCACAGCATCTCATCAAGCAGTGGCAGAGGAGTAACAGAAGTGTGCAAAAGGGGGGGGGGAACATAACTGGATTATGATAAGCAGAGGAAAAATGCTGACTGTGGTTTTTGTCTTCCCTCTTTTTTTCTTTTAACTCCTAGGTTTATTCCCCACCTCCTTTGAACTCTTTTCCCTAAAGAGGCATGAAAAATTGAGAAGTGTGGGGAAAACACAGGATTGCCTCTTGGAACTCAGGTGAAAAATACATATGTAGCCTTTTATTTACCGAAGCCAGAAATATCTATAATGAGATGAGGGAGTCTTGACTGGTTCCATTGCTTTACTGTACAAATCAGAGTCAGAAGCCATTGAAGAATGGTTTACCCCTTCTTCATCAGCTTCTAGTGGGCCCAGTCTCAGTGAGGTGGTGAATCTCCTCTGGATTTTAGTATGAACTTTCAAGGAGCTATCCAAGATGTGGGAGCCCTGTCCCCACCATAGATTTGGCACTTTGTATAGGTCCTTGAAAGTTGGATCACTCATTGAAAACCCATCAGGACCACTGGAGCCCAATGTTGGGGAGAGGGCTCAGTACCACGGACAGTTCTGTGGAGATTCAGACCAAAACCTAGAATGAATTCACCATACACTGATTTGCAAGCCACATGCCTTCACTACCAGGTTCTCACAATGACATCCAGTCCAATGTACAAGAGGTGCGATGCTGAAGAAGGTCACCAAAATGTTAGCTGCCAACTTTTTAAAAACTATAACTCCTTCTGCTCTGCCATTAATCAGAGCCTGATCTCCAACTGGGAAGAGCAGGGGCTGCACTACCATTCAGCATACCCATGCAGTCATGAATGGTGGCAAATGGTGATAGGGCAGTAGTAGATACTCCACTGTTGTTGTGTGCCTTTATGTCTAGAAACCATGCCCTAGCAGGACCAGCTTAGGGAACTGGGTATATTTAGCCTGGAGAAGAGAAGGTTAAGTGATGACATAATAGCTATGTTTAAATATTTGAAAGGATGTCATATGGAAGAAGGAGCAAGCTTTTTTTCCCACTGCTCCAGAGACTAGGACATGGAGCAATGAATTCATACTACACGAAAAGGGATTCCACATTAGGAAGAACTTCCTGATGGTAAGAGCAGTTCAACAGTGGAATACGCTGCCTTGGAGTATGATGGAGTCTCTTTCTTTGGTGATATAAATATTTAATAAACATTTAAATATTAAATAAATATTTAAATCTTGAGTTAAGTCTTGGGGGTTCCCAGCAACAAATTATATCGATGGGGGCAGTAAAGAAAAGGTTAAGAACCATTGATTTAGAACACACTTGGGAAAAGTACAGTCTGCGTGCTTCAGGTAGCCCTTGGCTTTTTATTTAGCTCCCAAATGACTTCAAGCACTCTGGAAGGGTAGGGAGGCAAATTTTGCTGTGTTTTTGGTCCTCCCTGGGCTGTGTTAGGCCCCAAACAGGCCTTTCTTCAACAGAAAGTGGCCAAGAAGTCAACTTCCAAGTCACTTTCTATAATAATCCTCCAACATTTCAAAGATGCAAACTGGGACATGTGTGGCCAAGTGACATCAGAGTGTGGTCAAGATGACAAAAGTGGTTAATGAAGAAGCTAGGAGAGGTCACATCAGTGTGCTTTTGGCTGAGCCAACTGGGAAGGACAGCAAGGGCCTTGAAACTGCCTAGCCAACTGAGAAGGCACAGATGACCATTTGGGCCCTGTCACACCACACAGTTATAGCACTGCTTTTCCATTTTAACTGCCATGGTACCATCCTATGAAATCCTGGGATTTGTAGTTCAGGGAGGGATACTCAGCATTCTCAGCCAGAGAGTGATAATGCCTCCCCAAACTGCCCACCCCAGGATTTCATAGGATAAAGTTTGAGCAGTTAAATTGGGATCACAGTGCTATAATTACATTTAACCATCTTTAATTAATATTATAGTACAATAGATTGTATTTTCATCTAAATGTTAATAGTTCTTTCTAAACGTATGTCTAAGGGTATATCCCCTCAATGGGGATGAGGAAGGTAGCCACCTCTACAACATTGACTGGAGTCCTGTTGGTGATATATAAAGGCATAATGCCAATTTATGCCCATGTACATCCTTTAATGGAGATTGTGGATGGAGGTATTTAGTACTTCTGTTCACAATTATCACCCTTCCCCTCGCCACCAGCCCTTTACTTACCAACTTCTTGCCAGGATGCCCCCCCCTATTATCTAGTGACTGAGAGAAGACAGGGTGGCCAGGCAATGGTGAGCTATATTTCTGCCACCAACCAAAGGAAGAAACAGATATCCTACTGGAGTTCCTGTGGGTCCTCCAATAGCTTATGTATAACAAGCCTAGCCACTCCCTTCATCTTCCACAGCTACTATATGTCCACAGGGTGAGTGTGTTTCTCTAGTACTGGACTGGAAAGTAAAGAGTATGGAGAGTGGAAGGGGTATGTTGTTACACCTAGAGGAGCTTTTCATTCTGACAATGACAATGTAATCTAGGATTCTGGCCTGTGTTATAAAAGTGGCTACAGTTTTAACAAGAAGACTCTCCTTCTCTGGATATCTTCAAAACAACAGAATGGACAACTACTTGCTAGAGATGCTCTAGCTGGATATCCTGCATTGAACAGGGGGTTGGACTTGATGATCCATAGGGACCCTTCCAACTCTATGACTCAATGAATCTGCCATCCAGTTCATGGAGAAAGGGACATTTCAGAGGTTGGAAAACCTCTTCTAACAACAAAGGTGGGAATGACCAGTTGAACCCATTCATAACTATGCCATGATGATCTGGGTCTCCTTTCTATTCTTGGTGGTCCTATTACCTTCATGGAGACATTTGGTGAAAGTATAGGACAGGACCTTCTTGTGGTTTTTCCCAGGCTCTGAAATTCCCTTCCTAGGGAGGTTAGATTGCCTCTCTCTTGTTGGGCCTCAGCTGGTGGAGACTGTTTTTTTTTTAAAAAAAAAAAAAAATCTAACAGGTTTTCAGGAACTGATATCTTACTAGGAAAGTGCTTTTAACTGTGTGCTGTGCTGTTTTACTTCTTGCCTTTTAAATGGATTTTAGATTGTTTTTAATTATGCAAGTAGTTTAATTTGCTTTTTTTGTTTTTTGCTTTATTTTATTTCACTGTACGTATGAATTCATATATATATATATATATATATATATATATATCCAGTAAATCCTCTGCTGTCCCACTTTCTTAATTGCTTTTAAAATGTTCCAGTTTTGCTCTCTTCCTCCCACTTTCCTCCTTCATCTTCAGCTTTCTTCAGTTGCTACAAACTGAGTTCGAAGGGCAGAAGTAGCTTGTCAAATAACTCGGGAGGAGGGAACAGAGGAGAATCAGCAATCCTGTCCTTTATCAACTTACTACACAGACTCCAAGGTTTCTCTGTTTAATATAATAGTTTTGTACCTTCTTCTTCATTAGTACCTTTTGCCTTCTTGTTGCCTGGTCACATCTCTTTGACTATTCTCTGATATGGGTGAGCCACACATTCCCCAGTTTTCACCTGTGAAGTGTTGGATACACATACACACAAAATGTGCATCTGTATTCATTTTCCAAGACACTTTGAGTTGCAGCTCTAGGGAAAAGATAAGATGTAAAATCCTCCTCCTCCATTTTCATCACTTTTCACCATCTGCCAGTGAATCAACTGAAGGCAGCAGCTTTAGCCCTGGGGCCATTGGGAATTATTTTCACTGCATTGGAACACTGGCGCAGTGGCTCTCACCATCTAAAGATACAGTAAGAAGATAACTCCAAGAATGAGAGAAATCCTAGGGGCCCTTTCCCATGACACCTTTTCAATGCTATGATTCGACTTTAACTGCCGTGATACTGTAACCCCACTTTCCTGACCATCTAATTAGAGAGAGAGAGAGAGAGAGAGGCAGGCAGACAGACACACACATATATAGGCAGATATATTGAATTGGCATGAGATAGAAATCACATACAGTGACTAGATAAGGCCATGTGGAAGAGGACTGACCGGAAAAGAGGTCAGAGATGATCTCAGAGTGTTACCCTGTATGTTGGGGGGGTCCCTGGAGGGGCGCCCAAATTGCCAATTAAAAATACAAGTTGGGGAAATTTAGCTGGAGCACTCTCTTGGCTAAGTGAGAGGAAGGGTAACTTTAGCAAGGATCTTTAAACCCAATGTATACGGCTTCAGGTCAGGAAGCAGGCAAACATGTTTAAAATTAACCAAAAATAAAAGTTTTATTGAAAGGTGAACAGCAAACAAAACAACACACACACTAACTAACTGGAAAGTAGAATTGGGGAGTGTAAGAATGGGCAATATGACACCTGGTCTCGTTGCCCTGGAGAAAGAGAGATGGGATTCTGAAGAAGAAAACTCAGCGTGGCTGGCTGAGGGGAGTTCCTTAGACAAACCAGTAGTAAGATGGGATGGCAGTCCAAAGTAGTCCAAAGACCGTTTGGAAACGTGGGGTTTTTATAGGGGAATATGTGCCTACCGGCTATGGCAAAACAGGTGAGAACAAAAGGAGTTTTAGCGCTGGACAATGGATTTGGCAAAGGTCAAGTTTACATGATTGGATTTGCTCTTGATGACAATAGCGTGACCGGTACATTGATGGCCCAACATAAAGGAATGGCTTAGCTGAGAGCCGCACCATTATTGTAAGGTTTGCAGATGGAAGTTCCCTGAAGCTACGAGCGAGGCTGGAGTTGCTGGCCTCAATAGGGTCTGGAATGTAAAACCATTAGCAGCCGCACTCTGTCCGTGTTTGTCCAGAGAACCTCGCAACATGTGGAGTGGGGTGGCTGGAAAAAGGTCAAACTAAGGCCGAATGGCTTGATATCAAAGTGATATCTGGGGTCCTCACCCACAATGCCATAGCAGGAGTAATAGGAGCATGGCTGAGTTCAACTTAATGGCCCTTGCAAGGAGAACAAAAAGGAATCTTCTGAAAGACCAGAACCTCCTGTGGTTTGCATATCCTCTGGAAAACCAAGCCAGGAAAACTGGCTACCCACTTAATTTGATTCCCAATTGTTGGAAACTTCAAAGAAAGAGTTTTTGGTTGATTGATAACTCCAAGTCAGGAAACCAGGAAGATTTCAAACAAATCCTCACACCTATCCTTCTCCTGATCCCTGATCATTTGTTTTTTCCCACGAACAGGGTCTGACCCCCAGGCATGTTCGCCTATATTTACATTCCTTTTTTGGGGCTTAGCTAGTTGTTTCTCTCACTTCCTCTCACTGGCTGGCCATCTCTCTCTCTCTCTCTCTCTGTTTTACTGAGCTGTCATGCATTTTCCCGAAACAGCAGCCTTCAAGATCAGTTGTAGTATATTTGTTTTTGTCCCTGCAACTCTTCCTTTTCTTAAGGTTTTCAAACTCAGTAGTCCTTGTGTGCGTGAATGCTTCGTGTGTGTGCGTGAGTATTTTTGCCAATTTTTCCAAATAAAAAGACCATTTTAAAGGACACTTGACTTTTCTTTCTTCCTCATGAAGTTTGACCCCATAGACATAGGATGAAAGATCTCACAAGTTGCCCTGCCCTTCACTTAGCTAAAAGCAGTGCTCTGTTAATTTCCCCAACCTCTTATAAAATTCAGATGCCCCCCCCCAGGACCCCCAGAAGCCAGAGTAACAGTACCATATTATGAAAATGCTGGGATTTGCAGTTTAGGGAGGCACACTTAAAATTCTCAGGCAGAGAGCTCTAGTGCTTCCCCAGACTACAAACCCCAGAATTTCAAAGGATGGATTCATGGAATCATAAAATTAAACTGGAACTATAGTGTTATAACTGTGTAGTATGAAAGGGCTCCAGGTCAGAGGTGTGTAACAGGAGAAAAAGATGCTGAGATTTCCAGGAGTTCAGAAGAGGGGGAAAAGAGACCTGTATTTTAAAAGACAAATGTTGCCACTTGTTCCTTTCCTGGGAAATCACCAGTTCATGTGGAAAAGAGGCATGTTGTTTGCAGTATAGGTACACCAACAAAAATTTCACACTTTGTTAGCCCGAGGGTTCCCAGAAGGCTTTTTTGCATTGCTGGGGTAGGAGAATGGAGGGAGACAGAGAGAGAAAAAAATGACCTTGCAGAAGCTTTGCTGATGTCAGTCCAGGAATAAGGCTGAGAGACGTCATCTCCTTCTCTATGTTCAGCACAGAACTTACTGTCTGCAGCTGAATGAAGCCCATTGGGAGATTCTGACACAGTCCTGACATGCTGTCACAAGGAAAGTTGGGGTCAAGTGTAAAAAGACTGTTAGGAAAGGTTATTGCTATGTCAACACAGGCATCATTGAGCTGCATGTAAAAAAAGATACCTTCCTTACAAAGTCAATTGAAGAAGGGTGGATTTTGTAGCCCGATCTATCCCCAAGTTATAGGGCAGGTACAATGCAGATATATCCTTGGTTTTATAAATCTTTGGAACAACCTTGGGATCAATGATGGGCAACTTTCTACAATCCAAGGGCCAAATACAATTTCAGAGAACATCTCAGGGGCCATATTCTATTCCTAGGGAAAAGGTGGGTCCAAAAAATGTCGGTCTATGTCAAACTGACATTGCCAGAAACTAAATATTAGGATTAGCATTTCAGCCGGACGGCCCCTCCTGAAACTGCAAACCCCAGGATTCCATAAGGTGATGAAAGTGGGATCATAGCGCTATAAGAGTTAGTGCAGAAATGGCTATTGACAGGGAAAACCTATCAATATTTACTGCATGATTGTGCCACCTAGGGACAGGAGAAGGATGGGACATGACATCATACATAATCATCATCACAGTCCTGTCCTTCTCCTGTCCCCATTGTGGGATGACAATGTCCTGCAGAAAGAGCCTAAGTCTACAAAAGCGTATGCTACCAACGTCTTTCTCTCAGTTAGTCTCAAAGGTGCTGTTAAGATGCCTTTGACTACTGACCTAGACTAACACAGCTATGTCTTTGAATTCTAACACATCAGACAGTACACCATTATACACCATTATAAACCCTTACAGTCAATTCTATTGGAACAAGAAGGTTTTCACACACTGGCAGAAGGACAGCAAAGAGGAAAGAACCATTCCTCCCAGCTTCCCCAGGGAGGGAGTTTGAAAGCCTGGGCATACCTACCAAGAAGGCCCTCTCCTGTGTTCCCCATGAAATATGCCTGGGAAAGTGGTGGAACTGAGAAAAGGGCCTCTACCTAATTGCTTAGAACCTGGGTGGCATCATATAGGGAGTAAAGATAGCTTAGACCTGAACCACATAGCTGGGAAATAGCTGGGAAAATACCAAATGTCAGCATCATGGCAAAGCAATGTGAGCTTCTAGAGAACTCCAGAAGGGTCAGATTTGGCCTCAGACCCCCAAGTTTCCTACCATAGGTGTAAAGGAAGGCTCCTATTTCTAAGACATAAGCTTCAAGCCTATCAGGAAACCACACTTTCTACCATAGAATCTTGTCATGGGGTAATACCCAATCTTCCCTGTCCCACCAAAGGTGGAATTGGGCTTGGTAGATGTAGCTATTTTCAAAATATATCACTAAACAGTTGGTTTATTCTAAATGGACACCCAATATGAACACTGTCCTGCTCTTGACATCACTGAGAGCACAATATGGTTAATCTATCTACTATATAAAAGTAAAAGTTTGTCTATTTATGAGTTTGTCTGTTTCTCTGTGTCAGGCAGGTGAAGACCTAATATGATTGGCTGTGTGAGGCGAGAAGACCTCACATGATTGTCTGACTATGAAGATTCTATGGAATCCTGGGGTTGGCAGTTCAGGGAGGGGCCTTTAGAATTCTCAGCAGAGAGCTCAGACTGGTTGCTATGAAGATGAGGTCTAGCAGCAAGAAGGAGGGCAGTGTATTCCTTCAGGAAACTAAACTCTGTATGTTAATGACTCTGAATACAGATTGGATTGGGGAATATAGAGAAAAGTTACAGGTACTGGACAAGGCAGTTTGGGGAATTAGAGATACAGGATATCGAATCTGTGTATTTCAACCTCATCTAACTCCTAAGGTAAGGTATTTCTAACAAGTATTACCTATGAGAATATAAAATCCTGGGCAACGCCAGGTAAATACGCTAGTCTAATATATAAAAGTTAAAGTTTGTCTATTTGTCTGTGTCAGGCAAAGATCTCATATGATTGGCTTCCTAAGAAGATTCTATGGAATTCTGGGGTTGGCAGTTCAGGGAGGGGCTTTTAAATCTAGCCAGAGAACTCTTGGGCTGCAGGCTGGTTGCTATGCAGATGAGGCCTAGCAGCAAGGAAGAGGGCAGAGTATTCCCTCAGGAACCCAACCTCTGTATGGCCATTTCCACCCTACACTTTATAGTGCTATTTTTCCACTTTCAATATCTTATGGAATTCTGCAGTTTGTAGTTTAGGTTGGAGCATATAAAATTCTCAGCCATAGAGCAATTTGGCCTCAGTAAACTACAAACTCCAGAATTCCACAGGATCTTGAAAGTGGAATAATAGCACTGTAACAGTGTAGTGTGGAAATAGCCTATGTTAATAACTCTGAATACAGATTGGATTGGGAAATATGGGGAAAAGTTACAGGTACTGGACAAGACAGTTTGGGGCATTAGGGACACAGGATCTCAAATCTTTTTAACAAGTATTACCTATGAGAAAATAAAATCCTGGGCAATGCCAGGTGTGTATGCTAGTCTCCTATGAGTCCCAGCCCATCACTTGGGTTCCACTATGGTGAATGTAATGACCACAAGTAGACAACTAGGAGGACTGGGAGGCCATATACAAATACTGCCTGGAATGCAGTGTGGGTCTTCCATCTATGTAAGTGGACTTACATCTGCAGGAAATAGAACTGAGTAGTTTTACACCATCTGTATTCAACAAGGGGCTTCTGTGACATTACTACATAGGGGACCCCATGAAGTGATCAATGTCCAATGGGTTCTGAAGTGCAATGGCTACTGATGCACATTAAGACTGATGTGCAATGGACACCAACGTGCATCAGGTTAATTGCCCAACAGATACATTGGGTGCTCCCAATCTCCATCCAGACATTGACTAGGGGGTGCTGATTCACACAGGTAGAGCTTAATGCATATTAGAACACTCTTGCCAGTGACCTGATGCGCATCTTCACAATTCACTGGAAGAGTTTAGTAGTGCCTTTGCTACATAGCTAAGTATACATAAAATCATGCAGTATATTCTGTGATATAGAATTGCAGTCACCATAAATAAATAAGAATGTCTCTCCCTGTCTTAAGGGAACTAGATCTAGAGCCTGGAAAGCATCTTTTAAGAAATAATTAATTACACTTATAGTTCCAACACACACACACACCCATTTATTATCATGATTGTTATTATCATTTTTTTAAATAAAAGCAGAATGAGACTTTCCATTACGGAGATGTACATAGAATCATAGAAATGTAGAGTTGGAAGAGACCACAGGGGCCATCCAGTCCAACCCCCTGCCATGCAGGAACACCCTCAAAGCACTCCCAACAGATGGCCATCCAGCCTCTGCTTAAAAACCTCCAAAGAAGGAGACTTCACTACACTCCGAGGCAGCACATCCCATTCCATAGTTGTACACTCATGGAGTTATATCTCCATTGCACTATTCCACTTCCACAGAGAATCCTGAAAGTGTGAAGCTAAATGCACACTACATGAAATGTGCAATACAATGTGCAAGATGCAACTTTCAATGCACAATGTGCAGTGATTTATTGTGATGCACAATGGCAGCACATATAGTTCACAACCTTGAACTGAATATGGTCATTAAGCATTGGTGAAAAATGTGCAACCACTTTTGCTGGGGATTTTACAGCTCTGTATGTCACCAACAAGATGCCAGGTGAAGCTTCTAACTTTCCTAGTGTTCAAAAGAACCTAAACTAGTTACATTATGGTTATTTTGAACCATTTTAATATTGGGTTTATGGTACAAAGTACATTCTTCTCGAATCTACCTCACTGTTATCACAACACCCACAAAAGAGTACAAAGCGGGAGCATAAACTGGCAGGCTGAACCTGTCAGATACTTCTCCTCCACCCGTTAATCATACTTTACCTGCTACATATAAAAGTGAATAAAAGTTACAGTTACATTCCGGAAAAAAACTGAGTTATCTCTCATTCTGTTTCAGTTGTGATGTAATGCAGTCACACCTTTGCTATTGGAAAATAAAATTAATTACAAATAATTATTTATTGGCATTTACAGGTTCTACAGTCACATCTTTGCCATTGGAAAATGGAATTAATTACAAGTAACTAGTTATACTTACATATTCTGCTGATTCTCCCAAAGAACAACAGTCCCAAGGGGTTTTGATACATGAAACACTGCTTAATTGGTCATCTGTCCCTTTGTAGTGTAACTCCATGCACACAAACTCAGAAGCAAGTCCTCAGGATTTCACAGAGACTTAATCCTAGTTCAGCATGCATAGGATTGAAGAATTATAGTGTCAGAGATTGGCAAGAAGAACTAGACAGGAAAGTAAGCAGAGATTAGGAATATGAAACTCTCTTATTCTCATTCTGGCTCTGTTTCTCTGAATCTGACCTGCATTTTCTTCCTGTCCTTGTTTCCTATTAGGCTGTGAGAATTTGGTTGGCATCTTACCGCCTTTTATGCACACACAAGTTTCCTTATGAATACAATCATATATTTTTTGGGTAGAACATAATGCCTAGCATTCTATTTTTGGCATATGCATGTGTAATTCACACTTTGCATGTGGATCAAATTATTTTCCATAGCACAAGATATATTCTGCTGATTGGAGCAGAAGCAGAGTTGTGAATGCAGCAATATTGTACATTCTGTTTATGTCACTGTGGATGCTCGTTGTGCATTGCACAATAGCACTGAGTCATTGGCATGTGTTGCACAACGTTGCTGTTCTTTATGATGCGTAGTGCTGGTGCAGCATATATCCACATACAGATATTTATGCTATGCTGAGAGCATGTTGGATTGCAACCCATATCTATATTCAGTTCCAAAGTGGAATTCCACAACTGTTGCACATGAAGTTATACATTATTAGTGCTGCATAACTGCCCATCAGTGTGTTCAGTGCACAACTAGATTCACCAGCATGGTGGAAACAGCAAGCACATTCATAGACACACAATTGGTTGAACAGTGCTAGTATTCAGCAGAAGGGTGCAACTGCTTAACTATACATATGAATATAGATTTAACACTACACATCTACAATGTAGGAACTCAGCTTTTGTATTTTATTCTTATCCTGAAAAAATTTGTATGCATTCTTCCTAATTTGTACATTTAGTTGTATGTTTTACTTAATTTACACAATATATCTGAAGTTTGTTTCTCACCATTTCACCCCAGTTATGCACATTGAATCCACTTGGATTCTAAATTCTGTGTCTTGTTTGGTGCACAAATTTGTTTTCTGGAAATGCCATGTAAGCTTCCCAAATATAGAAATATTCATTGCAAAGTATACAGCTTCTTGCAACGATTCTCAGGAAACTGTCAACCACAATGACATCTCTTCCCATCCCTGGTAGGAAGGATAGAAATTGATATTTTTCTAAATCTCAGCTTCAGATCCTGTTTGAGGTCTTCCCTTTCCCAGAAACAAGCCAAGAGACACATCCAATCTTACTCTTCATTTTACTTTTTTCCAATGAGTCATGGTGCATTCTTGTATGAATGTTGTGTGTCTCAACTGATGCAACAGCTTGTTACTCAAAGTGTCCCAGAACAGCTTTCAAATATCAGTTGAACTAGAGTGTGTACTTGATTGTTTACAAAACCAACTCAATATGCTAAAGTTAGCTGGAAAGTGATGAAAGTGAATACTCCAGGAATTAAATGGTCCATGCTAGAGCCATGAGTTTCTCTTGGTTCTTTCTATCATCTTTGCCATTATCACCTTTAGATGCTGCTTTCTTCTGCTATAGGAATGTAAAGAACATTCCTTTCCTCTTAGAATCATAGAGTTGGAAGAGACCCCAGGGGCCATCCAGTCCAACTCCCTGCTGTGCAGGAACATTCATCAAAGCACTCTCAACAGATGGCCATCCAGCCTCTGCTTAAAAACCTCCAAAGAAGGAGATTCCACCACACTCCATGGCAGCATATTCCACTGCCAGACAGCTCTGACCATCAGGATGTTCTTCCTGAGCTGACAAGAGAAAATGTCCAATGAAAAATTATGATATTGCACTGAAAAACTGTGAACCAGCATAGGAATATTCACATTTTGGGACTTTGGAGAGAAGGTTCATACAAATTTTGGTGAAAAAATGTTCTTGCGCAAAATAATTTTGTTGTTGTGGTGGTGGTGTACCTTTAAGTTGTTTCAGACTTATGCAACCCTAAGGCAAACCTACCATGAGGTTTCCTGGCCTGAGAGTGTGTGATGTGTCCAAGGTTACCCAATAGGTTTCCATGGCTGAGTGGGGAATCGAACCTTGGTCTTTCCCCTAAACATTTTTTTAAAAAAATGTACAATATTCTACATGAAATTTCAAGAAATAAGCCCTAAATGCAAATATATACATAAATACATATAATGCATACATTAATTACTGTAAAAAAAAATTCTCACAGTTTCGCCCAGCAAGGGAAAAGTTTTTGATATTTTTGTTCTTGTGTAGAAGAATAAAATAAAAGAAGCTATTTACTCTAATAGCACACTGCTAGGTAACAATTAATCCAGGTCTACAATGAAGCCAACTCACAGAAGCTAAGCAGGGTTCACCCAGGGTCACCCAGGACTATCTGGGAGTCCCATGCAAACCACCTGGGTTTCCACAACAGAAAGGTAGAATATAACATGCTTTTCCTGGTTGGTTACATCCAGCAAGGAAAAACAGCTGGATGAGTCTAGGAGATAGTCATCTCATCAAGAGAGGAAGCGATTACAACCTCCTTAAAGAGTACAGTAGTATACAGCACTATCATTCCACTTTAACTGCTGTGGAGTTCCATCCTCATATTTGCAGTTTAGGGAGGGAAGCCAGTGTGGTGTAATAGTTTGAGTTTGGACTACAACCCTGGAGACCAGCATTCAATTCTCTGCTTGGCCATGAAAATTCACAGGGTGATCTTGGGCATGTCACACACTCTCAGCCCCTGAAAACCCTTTGAAAGTTTCACCTTAGGGTCAGCATAGGTCAGAAACAACCTGAAGGCACACAAGAACATCAGCAATTTAGAATTCTCAGCCAGAAAATTCCAGTGCCTCACTAAACTACAAACTCCAGGATTCCATAGGTCACAATCATAGCAATTACAGTGAGATCAGAGGGCCTTTCCGCACTACATTGTCATAGTGTTATTATTCCACTTTCAACATCCTATGGAATCCTGAGGTTTTCAGTTTAGGGAGGGGCCTTGAGCATTTTCAGGCAGAGAGCTCTTTGGTCTCAGTAAATTACAAACCCCAGAATTCCACAGGGTGTTGAAAGTGGAATAATAGCACTATAACAGCATATAGTGGAAAGGTCCATAGTCCCACAATTGTGTAGTTTGAAAAGACAGTTGATTACATTATAGAATGAACACTTTTAGATGAGATGCAGGGACAAGCATGTCAAGTCTTTCCAGTCTCTTGGAAACTTTCTGTACCACTGAATGTGAAGTCTTTCTGGAGGAGCTCTCTATTATGTGGTGTGAACAGGGACAGTTTTACAATGGTCCTGCTCCTACTTGGGTGTCTATTTCCAGATGGGGAATTCTGTTTGATCCCAGAGCATCTTTCCTTCATGTTCTCACAGAGCTTCATCATATTACCTACTGTTATTTAAGATCCCCGTGAAAGAGCTGTGCAGGTTCATTCAGGGTGTTAGAGTGTAATGTCACCACTATAGGGATTATCATCAATATGCTGATGACACACAATTATATTTTGTTACTTCGGACCAGGCCTACCTGGTGATAGCACTCGATCTCTCTTTTGATATCAAAACTATTCGGCCTTCCTCTGCCACCCCGCTCCACATGTTTGCGAGGCCTCCGGACAAGCACGTAAACAGGCGTGGCTGGTAATTGTTGGACATTCCATTCTCCACCTAGGCAGGCAGAACAGAGCCAATCTGTTGCTTCAGGGACCTCTCCTGCAAACACTCTTTTGCTTAAGCGTGATGCTAACAGAGGTGCCCGCTCCGAGCCAATAGTCTTACAAAGCCGAACTAAGTACTGTGTATTTGCATACTGGCTACACTATTGTTGATTAAGTGCTAAGCCGATCATGTTAAACCTGACCTTTGCCAAAGCTAGGGAGCTCTGGTGGTGCAGTGTTGTGCAGTACTGCGAGCCACAAGGTTGTGAGTTCGATCCTGCCGGGCTCCAAGGTTGACTCAGCCTTCCATCCTTCCGCAGGTTGGTAAAATGAGTACCCAGCTTGTTGGGGGCATGTATAGAAATATGTATAGAAATACATGCTAATTGTAAGTTGTTCGCCGCCTTCGATCCATATGGAGAGGTGGGATATAAATAAATAAATAGATAATAATAAGGCTTTGTCCCGCTCCAAACTCACATTGTTTTCACTGGGTAAGGCATGGCCTGCAGTCATAATTCACCCCATATAACTACCCCCCCAATTCCAAGATCACCTTGGATCGCTCCAGACTTCCATCCCGCCTTGCTGCCACTTTGTCTGGCGAGTTCCCCTCGGCAAACCACACTGAGCTTTCTTCCTGCACCCCACGAACTCTATCTTCAAGCTTCTTCAGGACTACGAGAAAGGTGTTGTATCACCCAGTTCTCCGAAAATCCCTATTTACAATTCTTCTATTAGCTATGTGATTGTGGTGTCTTTACTGTTTGTTTGTCTTTCAAAAAAACATCATTTTTGCTATTTTAAAACTGTCTGACTGCTTGACTGACCTGACCCCGTAGATGCTGGCTTGCAAGATCCCTGCTAAGTTACCCTGCCTTTCGCTAGCTTCAGTGAGTCCTCCAGCTAATTCTCCCCAGAATTGTGTTCGTTTTGTTTATTTGGGTGCCCCTCCCAGGACCCCCAGAGAACAGGGTAACAATTTCATCCTCTCTTCAGAGCCAGGTGATGTTGCGGATGTGGGAGATGGCTGATTGGGAAAAGCAGGGATGTAAATCTTGACTTTTTCATTTTTGCACACAAGAATGAAAAGTATCAAATATTTTCTCACCCCCCCAAAGGCACCACCTTTCCATGGAGGTGGGACTGCATGCTCCTTTGAGGCAAGAGGCTATACAGATGGTAGTAATGCTATTAGTAGGGTCGTGTTAGTCGGAGAGGCTTTTGCTGAGGAGCCAGACTAAAGGTGCTGAACAGCCCCTCGGTAGCAGCAATAGTGTGAGGAGAAAACTGGTGGAGGAGCTCTCAGAGACATCCACTAACTATTGTAAGTATTGCACGGTGGGAGGCATTGGTAAACCATTTCTGAACATTTTTTTACCTTGAAAACACTATGACCAAAGGATCCAAAATTAAATAAGCGATAGTGCTGGAATATGAGACTCCCATATCAGAAAGCATTCAACCAACTGCTGGGAAGGGACAAGATAAGTAGTAAAGAGAACAGAGCTCAATCACAAATTAGTGTGGAAATGGGACACTGCAGATGTTTTTGTAAAGGCAGGTAGATGTGGCCTTTACTGTGATTAAACTGACATATGGATCCCCTGTAGTTGCATTTTCACTCTACCCATGTGAAATACCTTTTTCCAGTCCAAACTATTCCCAAATCCAGTAGAAGACATTATGATCTCACCATATCTCAGCTTTCTCTGCAAACACAAATGCATCCTAAAGTGAAATGGAACATTTTCTCATGTCTGCTACACCTCATTGGCTGCTCCTACTGCTGCCTGGGAAACATAGTGTCAAAGTCCAGGGCGGGGGTGGCAAAGCTTAGTAGATACAGGCACTGGGGCTGGGATAGGGAACAGGCACTGGGTCAGGAGACCAGAGGTCAGAATCCAGCAAGTCCAAGGAAACAGAGGTATACCTGTGTCAAGAGTCCAAACGACCAGAGGCAAGTCCAGGAAGCAGGCCAGAGTCCAGGGGTCAGCAGTCAGAATCAGCAGAGTCCAGAGAGGCTACAGGCAGCACAGAAAACCATGTTACTGTGGCAAAATCCATGTTACTGTGGCAGAATAAACCCAGCCATTATATAGCTGGCTGCTGGATGCTCCAGCTGCCCTGCATCTGAGCAGCCAGCTGGGTCTGAGGTACTGGGCAGGATTCTGCAAAGAATAGAGTCAATGCCAGGATCCTTGCAGGCAGAATCCTTCAGGGACTTAGTCACAGACCCAAACCCTTACACATGGAAGCGTAATGATATGTTCATGTCACACATTTTTTTTTGTTGCATCAAGAATGGGGAGTGTGTGGTCTTCAGGTGTTCTTGGATGGTAACTCTTACAATCCCTCATCATTAGCTAAGCCAGCTCAAACTGATGGGAGTAGTAGTTCAACAACATCTGAATGGCCAATGTTCTCCATCCCTATATTATCAAGAGATGGAGGACTCCCCCCTCAAGCCATTCAAATCTTGTAATAGCATCATCTTCCTTCATCCTCAGTCCTATCATTGTCCAGTGAGACTTCCTTTGCAGTTGCTGTTGTTAACTGTGATCCTGTTGACTTCAACTTATAGAAGTCCTATGAATGAGAGCTCTTCAAGTCACCCTATCATCAATAACCTCGCTCAGGTCTTGCAGACTCAGGACCATGGCTTTCTATCCACTTGTGATGCACTCTTCCTCTTTTCCTATGGCCCTCCACCTTGCCAAGTGCCATTATGTTTTCTAGTGAGTCATGTTCTCTGCAGAGGAGGGTCAAAATCCAATTTCAAGTCCCAAGTGTGGAGTAGACCTATTGAACCAATTGGCAAATTCTAAGTCAGAACTTACATAAATCCTTCTGGAATCCCACTGGACTTAATCTTAGGTGTACATAGGATTTCAGGCTGTGTTCAAAATTGATCATCTATGACTGAGCACTGGGAAAGGAATCTTAGCAGGGCATTTTTAAAGAAATTGTTACTGGAGGTCCATTCTCTTTTTTTCCAAAGTTTCATAAGTTGAAGCTTTTCTACTGCACACAATCCAGACATTTAGCTTGTGCTGAAAGTGATTTTTTTAAAAAAAGAAAAGAAAAGAAATAAGTTGATGCAGAAACAGGGGTGGGAATCACATAGTTCACTGAGTAAATTGCATGTGTCCATTTGTCTTCACTGAGTGTCCAAATGTAGAATTGGGTCATTTGGATATACAACTACAGTCAGTTCTCCACATTAACTAGAGTTAGGAGCACAAGACTGCCGCAAAAGTGGAAAAAACACAAATATCAAAAGTGCGTGTGTGGGTGTGTCTGTGGGAAGGGGGCCAAGGCATGGTGGGGAAACTGGGCACCGAGGGTCCAAAACAAATCAGGGAAAGGAGAGGGAAGGAATATGAGTCAGCATGGTGGCCCTGTACTTCCTCTCTCTTGCCCATCTTCTTCTTTTGGTGTGTGTGGAGCATTGGGAGAGGGCCTGTGATGCTGAGAAATCAGGCTGTGATCCATTCTCACTTGACCAGGCAGCAGCTGGTAGAGACAGAAGAGGATGAGAGGCTCCATGGCCTGATCACAGCCATTGAGAGAGAAGGTTCTCCTGGAGAAGAAGGAGTTGAGATGGGAGAGCAAGGGGTTGAAGAAACCTGCAAATAATCAAGTCCATGAAAGTTAAACCCACAAATGTGTTGGGCCAACTGTATTACTTTAGTGCCTTGAAATTAGAGCCAAAAAGTTAATCATAATAAGTTGGGGTGCCTTACTGGCAACCTGCCATTCCCCCCCCCCACAACCAATGGAGAATAGTTTGCTCAAACTTCCCCAATGAACCAAAAGGAAAAGGATAATGTCAAAGAAAAATGTAGATCAGAACAGAAGTGGGAAGAAGAATGTAAATGACAGCTATTTCCTGACAAGGACAGCTGTTTGGAGAAATGTCAGATGTGACAGAAAGAATTATGTTTCCATACTTGAGGTCTGGGTGAGATGACCTTTCTGCAGCCAACATTTGTCTGTAAGTTGCTTTCCATTTTCCTGCCCTACAGTCCTTGACTTCGCTATTCTCAGAGGCCAAACCCTCTCTTAATTGTGTCAGAAACAAAGCTTCTCTACTGATGCTGCCCAGTGCTTAATTCTGAGCACAGCTTGGCACTGCAACTCCCAGAATCCTCCACTGACCACATTGGCTGGAGAATTCTGGACATCACAGTCAAAAAGGAAAAGAAAGAGGTAAATTTACCAAGTTCTGATTTTGAGAGGAAAAGATGCCAGGACTTATAATTCTCTGGAACCTTTGGTCTGGGAGTCTGTCACCATAGTAGCTAAAGCACGGGGAGTGTCTATCATAGAATCATAGAGTTGGAAGAGACAATAAAGGCTATCAAGTCCAACCCCATGTCATGCAGGAATACACAATCAAAGCATTCCTGACCAGATGGCCATCCAGCCCCACCATACTCTGAGGCAACATGTTCCACTGTCAAACTGCTCTCACTATCAGGAAATTCTTCCTAGGTGAAATATCTTTTCCTGTATTTTGAATGCATTGCTCTGGGTCCTAGCATCTGGAACAGCAGAGAACAGACCTGCCCAATCTTCCATATGACATCCCTTCAAATACTTAAACATGACTTATCTTGTCACCTCTTAACCTTCCCTTCTCCAGGCTAAACATACCCAGCTCCCTAAGCTGCTCCTCACAGGACATGGTTTCCACACCTTTGATCATTTTGGTTGCCCTTCTCTGGACACATTCCAGCTTGTCAATATTCTTCTTGAATTGTGGTGCATGATTATCCCTTGATCATATGAGAAATACTGATTGAAGCTGCTCAGTCACCTTTGTATCAATTTTATTACATTCTAGATTAAGCCCTGATATTATGTCTTCCAAGAAGGATCTGTGAGCTGCAGAACTGGAGATATGGGCTCAGTGGTGGAACTAGGAGTGTGTGGAGGGGAGGTGGGAAGGGCAGGGCTATGGTGCAAGGGACGTGGCCACTGTGCGTGGGGCAAGTGGGGGCATTGCTAGGGGCCCGGGACACGCCAGAAACATTGCCACCCAGCATGAATCACACCCTGCCCCCACATCCATATGTGACTGTATGGGCATGATAAAACTGGAAACAGAAATAGTAACAGTTACTGGCTTGGACCACAAGTCCCAGAATTCCACTGGCCAGGGCCATGCTGATCAAGGGGTTTGGGGAGTTACAGTCCAAATAAATATCTCTCTCCAGCTCCTTTGATCCAAACTCTTCTCTCAGAAAATACAGAAAAATATTGCAATTACATCTATAGTTGAGTGGGGTCCAATATGGCTCTCCAGTCATCCTGAAGCAGTTCACACTTGCAGGAAGAGAAAGGGCTTGAAGATATTTGCATGAGCAGGGGCTGAAAAGGATTATTCCCTGCTTTATATTTTAACCCAATATGCTGAAGAATTTCAGGGGTGTAAAAGCTTACCTCTCATACAAGGGTAAGTTCTTAAGTGCCCTAAACATTAATTTCTGAGCCTGGCTTGAAAGAATTTGTTGGCATTCAATTGTGTGGTCCTGTTCAAGATAGGAGCCTGAATCCTATTGTTTGTACCAACTAGAGCAGACCCACTGAACAGAGTAAATTTGCCTACCTGCTGGTTCGTCATTCAACAACTGATTCAGTGGGTCTGCTGTAGCTGGAACCCATCAAATAGATTTAAGTCATTATCTTTTTGTGGGTTTTCACCTGGAAACAGGTCAAAATGACCCCTAAACCAGACACAAATGCAGTGATTTACATCTTCCACTAAGTTCTGCAAACTTCTGAAAACCCTTTTCCTCCACTAGGGATGTATTTTTTTCACTAAGCAATAAGTAATTTAGCAGTTTTCTTGCTGCTGTGAGAAAATCCTTAAGAACCACATAGTTATCACAGACCATTCACATTTCGGGGCTTATTCTGAACAAAATTCACAACTGGTTCCTTTGCACCAAAAACAACACTTTATGTGCAGGAAGCCACTTTTTTCCTGTGCAGAAAACAGCAAAAGATATTTCCTATAGTGCAAATTGTCCCAGGGCACAAACAACCACATGTCAATTTTGTGCAGAATAAATCTTGTTGATCTTGTTAATTTTCTCATGTATGAATTTTAAACATCTTTTGCCTGACAAGGAAGTCAGTTGAGCTTCAAAAGTTCACATGATGCCTTTTGTACATTTTGGTTGGCCAATAAAGTTATCTGTCTTTTGTGTATGTTGGATTTTGTCAGTCCAGGGTATTGATCATGAGTATTGATCATTTTTTAATATTTTCAAATATTCTTTCCATCCCTAACTCTAAGCATAAAAATGGCTAAAAGTCAGCCAAAAATGGCAGCCGAGAAGTGATATAGCTCCTGGTGTGACAGTATGACCTGTAAAAGGGAAAGGGTTGCAGAGGTGAAAGTCGTGTGACCTTTGTAGCATTCTACCCAAGTTGCCCAACTCTGCAATGTTATAAAAAAGTGACTTTCTCCAACCTCTGTTTCTGAGCTTTATTTCAGTTCTTCACTTTTATTTTCCAAGTTTTACCCAAAATTCCAGGACACAGCCCATCTGAGTGAAGACAACATGCCAGATTTACAAGAGTAGTGCAGCGGGATACTCAAGTAGCTTGTTTTAGGATTGGCAAAAGAAAGAGACAAAAGAAGGAGAAACATGGAGAAACCAGGCTGAGTTTAAAATCCATTAGTCAGATAGCACCTGATGTTCTTAAGTGCTATTCCCCTCACACTTCAACAGACATAACACTGTGTTCTGAGCACACTGGCCAAGTTTGCATTGCCACAAGCAAAAAACTGGATCAGTTGCTGAAAATGTAGCTTTTCTGATTCATCTGACTCGCTGCACTCACTCGTTGTCAGCCCAAACCTTCAGAAGTCTCTGTGGAAAGAAGCATTATCTGAGATGCAATTTTATCATGCCCTCCAAAGGAAGGAAAAATCCATTTGAAAAACAAAACAAATAAACCATCTCGGGGTTAGGGAAGATTTATCCCAGCCAAGAGTTTAATCCAAAAGCTCTGATGTGAATACCCAGCAGATGCATGATATAGAAATGACAGGCAGACTTCCTGATGGCAGAACCTTCATATTGTACCCAGACAGAATTCTAAATAGTTTAACTGGGTGGTGAGGAAATGGGTTGCATAATATGGGATGGGAAATGTGAGGAGGTATGAGTTCAGGTTGAAAGCTATGGCTAGCAAGTACCAGTAGACATGACTCCAAGGCAGAGGGGATAATGTTCAAGTGCTGAGGTATGGGAGCTCTGAACTTTTGAGCCTAGCATTTTCTATTTGCTATTTTTCTGCAGGGGCAGCTGGTAACTTCCATGTCAGTGGGGCAGTAATTCTATTCCAGGTATTAGTCTGTAAGGACAGTGTTCAACACTTGGATAGCTCCTTTAATGTTCAGACTAAAACCCAGAGTGGATTTATTACTCCACTGACATGGAAATCACTATCAACACCAAGGCATGGCAGGCAACCAAGAGCCAGCTAATAGGTCTTTTCCCAGATAAGGCAGACAGGCAATAAATCAAAGGGCTTTACTTCAGCAGTGGGTAGATAAGGCAGCAGTAAACTAAAGAGACTTTTGCAGCAAAGATATTCCCTGGCTGTTACATCACAGCCAGGCAAGACAGCAAACAGAGTCCACATGCCACAGAGTTTGTTCCTCAGCCAGTCAGGCAGCATTTAAGAAAGCAAGGCAAGGGTCCCCGATAGCCCAGCAGGCACACCCAAAATGGACAGTTGTGAGCCAACAAAGACCCAAGGCTGAGTGAGTGCTTTTATTAAGCAGGCCCTCACCCAGGTGCTACCTCAGCTGGAACTTGATTGCTTGGTGTTTCCTATTTAAACACTCTGACCTTCTGAGAGCACTCTTTTGCTCCTGATGCTGCTGGTAAGTAGGCACCTGCTCTTGAATCTCTGGGTCTAAGGCAGCCCCTGGCTCTATTGCTGGGGCTACTGGGGCCAAGGGCTCTATGTCCAGGGCAGCCTCTGGGGGTGGGTGGGCTGTGCAGCAGGCTCCATGGCAGCCTCTGGGGTGGGCTCTGCTGGTGCAGCAGGCTCCATGGCTTTGAAGTCCTCTGGTTCAGACTGAGAGCTTGAGTCCTGGAGTGCCAGGGTCCTGACAATCACCAGCTATCACTATGGCAATGCCCTTGAGCCAACTGAGATATTAAGGATCCTTATATGGCTATAATTATGTAGTGCAGCTTTGGGTTCAGATGCTTGGATAACTCCAGACTGAAGTGCCGAGTAGATTCACTGTTCCACTGACACAGTTGCCACCAGCTGCTGCTGTTTTCCTTGCTGATAGGTAGTTTCAGGGCATCCTTTTATATCATGGATGAGAAGCTCTGGCTCTGGATGGATAAAACTACAAGACAGAGAGACTTTCCACACTATACTGTAGTAGTGCCATTATTCCACTTTCAACATCCTATGGAATCCTGTGGTTTGCAGTTTAAGGAGGGGCATTTAGAATTCTCAGTCAGAGAGCTCTTTAGCCTCAGTAAACTATAAACCCCAGAACTCCACGGGATGTTGAAAGTGGAATAATCTAATATATAAAAGTCAAAGTTTGTTTGTCTGTGTCAGGCAAAGACCTCATATGATTGGCTGCCTAAGAAGATTCTATGGAATTCTGGGGTTTGCAGTTCGGGAGGGGCCTTTAGAATTCTCAGCCAGAGAGCTCTTGGGCCTCAGTCAACTTTGTCTGTCCTGAAAAGGCTGGTTGCTAGGGAGACGAGGCCTAGCAGCAAGGAGGAGGGCAGTGTATTCCCTCAGGAATCCAACCTCTATATGTTAATAACTCTGAATACAGATTGGACTGGGGAATATGGGGGAAGTTACAGGTACTAGACAAGACAGGAATTAGAGACACAGGATCTCAAATCTTTCTAACAAATATTAACTATGAGGGGAAAAAATCCTGGACAATGCCAGGTATATACATTAGTAGCACTATAACAGTATAGTGCAGAAAGGCCCAGAGTTTCTGATCAATAAACAAACCTTGGAAAAGTTACTTTTTGGGCTATAGTTCCCAGAATCCTACTTTTCCAGCTCTTTCAGTGATCAAATATGAGAGACTATACATTTTTAACTTGCAGCCTGTGAAGGTGTGATTTGGAATGGTTGTTGGGGATATCGTTGGGGATGTGTTGTTCATTGGAAGTAACACTGATCATTCTCTCACATAACACATTCATCTGGTGCGTGCTGATGGGATAGGAGTAGGGAGTTAAGGAATGTTCGCAGATATTCTGATGTTTGGTGAGAAAGGTGTCTCAGTTAGTAAAGGCATTCCACTGGGCGGGGGGAGTCAATTGCTGCAAGTTTTTTCTCCTGCACAAGAACAAAAATTGCTTCTTTTTTTTTACTTAGGTGGTAGCAAAAGTTTTATTTTCAGTGGGTGTTCCACACAGAATACAGGTGCTATTTAGTACAAACACATTGCAAGTTTTTATGACAAAAGTGTGAAAATGTTCCCAGGTACAAAATATAACTGAAAAATGGTTTTGAAAATCTCAGAATCCCACCCAGAGAGCAGAATGTTTTTCAACTGTTTTGTTCCTACATATGAGTATAATATAAGCAGATTTATATCCCTAGATTGGACCCAAACTGAGGTCATTGAAATAACTCTCAGAATGAATTTCACACTCTTTCCTAATGTATTTTGCTCCCCTGTTTCATGGTGATGAGTGCCCTGGCATGTGAGTATATAGTTCAAGGGAATAAACAATGGAGAAATGAAGCCAGAACAGAGCCAAACTCAGAGGACAGAATCATAGAATCATAGAGTTGGAAGAGACCACAGGGGCCATTCAGTTCAACCCCCTGCTATGCAGGAACACCCATCAAAGCATTCCCAACAGATAGCCATCCGCCCTCTGCTTAAAAACCTCCAAAGAAGGAGACTCCACCACACTCCACTGAGGCAGCATATTGCACTGCCAGACAGCTCTGACCTTCAGGAAGTTCTTCCTGAGGTTCAGGTGGAATCTCCTTTCCTGCAGCTTGGATCCATTGCTCCTTATCCTGGTCTCTGGAGCAGCAGAAAGCAAGCCCACTTCCTCCTCGACATGACATCCCTTCAAATGTTTAAACATGGCTATCATGTCTTCTCTTAACCTTCTGTTCTGCAGACTAAACATATCCAGCTCCCTAAGCTCCTCCTCCTTCCAGACCCTTCACCATTTTGGTTGTCCTCCTCTGGACATGCTTCAGCTTATCAATATCCTTCTTGAATTGAGGTGCCCAGAACTGGACACAGTATTCCAAATGAGGCCTAACCAGTGCAGAATAGAGTGGTGCCATTACTTCCCTTGATCTAGACACCATACTCCTATTGATGCAACCAAGAATCACATTGGCTTTCTTGGCTGCCACATCACACTGCTGACTCATGTTCAGTTTGTGAACTACCAAGACTACTAGATCCCTTTCACACATACTGCTATCCAGCAACGTGTCCCCCATCCTATATTTGTGCATTCCATTTTTTCTGCCTAAGTGTAGGGCTTTACATTTTTCCTTGTTGAAATTCATTTTGTTAGCTTTGGCCCAACTTTCTTGGATCCATAAGAGCAGAAGAATGGTCATGCAACTCAGGGTCTGAGCATGAAAAGCAGTCCAAAAAGCAGTTTTAGAAGATTCCAAAGCCAGGTAGGGACTCACCGAAGAGAACAGTCCAAGAAGCAAACTGAAGGTCAGGAAATGAGACAGCAGAGACTGTAATGTGATGCTGAGTGGAGATATCAGAGCTGTTGTCTTGCAGTGAAGAGATGGCCTTGGCTTTGCTAATTTATAGCTAGCCATAAATCTGGACAGCTAGCCTAATTATCTCAGCATTTTCTTCTTAAAGTATCCCTGAGGTATTTCCTGCTGTTTTGTTGCTGCAGCTTTGATCTCTCTTTGAATTCCTGACTCCTGTTCTTCAGGATCCACATGGGATGGTTAAACACTCTGCTGTCAGGACAGCCTCCCAGAGCTCCAAGGCAGGTCTTACAGCCACCTCTAGCAATTACTGGAGCCTGTCATTTAGACTCGTCATTACAGGATGCCTCCTCCTGGTAGAATATGGC
This sequence comes from Ctenosaura bakeri, assembly GCA_948474755.1. NCBI lineage: Eukaryota > Metazoa > Chordata > Lepidosauria > Squamata > Iguanidae > Ctenosaura > Ctenosaura bakeri. The sequence continues at coordinate 767,769 of CAOLHI010000801.1, forward strand.
CCTTTCCTTAGGATGAAGCTCTCATACCTCATCCTCTCACAATCCCAGCAGCACTCCTCTCCACATGCAACTGGCTGCCTGCAGAAGGAAGCAAGAGGGACACACTCCTTCCTTCCACACTGCAGTCGGCCTTCTTCCCATACTGCAGTGCGGAAGGAAGAGAGTCATTGCACTTCTGGCTCTTCTGCATGGCTGGCTTCAGTGGAAAGCTCACGCGACTGAGTGCCATTGACAGAGTTTTTCCATCAATGATATACCCCACAATCAGGCCAGCTGGTGATGTGAGAAGGGCAGGACTGCCAATGATGTCATGCAGAAGTGCCATCATGGTCCCGCTTCTCTCGCATCTCCATGCTGGGAGGATACCGTCCTACAGTAAGGGCTTATGTTAAGTGTACTCATTTTTCCCTTTGAAGTGTAAGGATCAAAACTCACTTAAGTGGCAGAAAATACTTACTAATATTCTTTTGGTATGACCCCCCCTTTTTTTTTGCTTTGGTTATTTTGTCAACAATTGAGAAAAAAGCGAGCATCCAACTGGATTTTTTTCTTCTTGGGCACTTTAAAGTCCAATATAGTGCTGACAGAATGGAGTAGAATGGTGGTAACCAACTTGTATGTATGGCAGAGATGGGAGGAAAATTCACATTTTTTCATCTGTAATGAGAAAGGATCCTAACACTTCAAGATATACCATCGATCATAGAATCATAGAATCATAGAGTTGGAAGAGATCCTAGGGGCCATCGATAGTTTCGTCATGATAGTTTTTTGATGAAAGAGCAATGCTTTTCCTGTCAACCATTAGGTAGAGCCAATTGATTCAATGTGTATATTCTAGTGAAGGCTAATGATAGGATTTTAAGCCAAAATTGCCATGGGATTTTCTTTGTTTGGCCAAAACTAATTTTTGCAAAAAAAAAAAAAAAAAAAAGGTCCAAAGCATGAATGATCATTGAAAAATGACCAAGAAGCTCATGTAACCTCACCCAGAAGAAAGAAAACATTTGAAGCTATTTATGTTTGTAGGTTAAAAGGTAAGGAATAAAACCTGACATCCCTAGTGCATTCAGATCATGAAGAATTAGGCTGACGTGTAAATGCAACAGAGCTTTCTCTGTGGTGGCACTCCGGCTACGTGACTCCCTACCTGTGGACATTACACTGGCTCCTTCTATTTTGAGCTTCCAGTGGGCAGCCGAAACACTCTGCATGGCCTTCAATGCTTGAAACTCCTTAAACTGTTTTTTAAAAAGGTTATTTTAGGATTGCACCTAGATTGTTTCTAAAAGAGCATTTTAATAGGTTGTTTTTTAAAAAAATTCCAGTTTGCACAGTTTCAACTGCTTTCACTTGTCCATTGCCTAAGGGGCTGGGAGGCACTATAGAAATATCTTAAATAAATATATAAATGTATGCATGCATGCACATATGCGTCCATGCGTGCACACACTTTCCCCTGCTCAGACTGCATTCAGTAGTCATGGTTCCTTCTGGATCCTGTCAGTCAGCCTTCATTAGCATATTAGGCCCCCTCCCATAGGAAAGTGATGTCTTCTTTTGCTAAGTGGATTGTTTATTTCAGGCAAACTCTCGTGTGCTATGTATTGACCTTTTGGGTTTTAATTTAGATTTGCTGTCCTCACCTGGCATTTGTTATTAAACCCCTTGAAGATCAAGCAAAGGTCACCACCATCCTATCACATGTATTTTTAAGCCTTCGTGGATAATGCTGAATCAAACTTATGGTTTTGTTGTTCCATTTTTTTTCCAGAAAAAAAAAGGGAAGGAAGGAAGAAAGAAAGAAGCATTATCATATTCCGAGGCTGTACCGAGCAGCTGACAATAAATCCAAGGGAAGTAGGTCCCGAATTTTTAAAGAGGCTTCCCTCCGGGAATGTCAATTACTTTTCTCTCCCAACACTGCAGCCATTGTCTCCACCATGAAATTCAGCTACTGTTTGAAAAATGCAACTGCTTTGATATCATCGTTCATTTTGTGCTCAGAGCTTGACGGGGCGGGGAGACTTTTTTTGCAAATGACTTTTAAACACAAATTCTCAGTTGGCATAAGCTTGTATAATGCCAGCTCTGATCACAGCTTAGCGGTGGTGGTGATTTTCTAAAAAAAAAATTACATTGGGGACAAGGAGGCCAAATTGTTTTTATTATTTTTTAAAATGAGATGTGTCCATGAGCTTTGAGCAAGGAGAGCTAGTAGCATGCTAGATTCGGAAGCTTAGGTTTATATCTCACATTTGCTTCAGTGAACTCAAGGAAGCACACAAGGCCATTTCTACACTACACTGTTTGCTCACTGAAGTCCTGTACAACACATCACACTCCTAATAAATAGTGTATTAGCACTGTTACATTTGTGTGTGTGATTTCGGTTCCTGACACCCTGTCTCTCTCTTATGGACTGATCTACCTCATGGGGGTGTTGTGAGGATGAAATAAGGAGGCCAAACCATCTAAGCTGTCCTGAGCAACTTGGGAGAAAAGTTAGCATCAAAACGTAATCAATCAACAAATATCAAATAGTGCTGCAACTGCATATTCTTTCAGACATTAGCCCTTCCATTTCAGACTGACTGCTAGTGCAAAAGCTTTGAACCTGAATGTTAAATTTGGAAAGCTGATCCAAAATGTTTGCATGCCCAGGGACTGTTTGGAGAAGAGATGCTGCAGTCCAAAACCACAGAGGCAGTTTAGGGATTTGGGGATCAATGTTGCTTCTGCTGTAGCATGAAAATAGCTGACACAGTGGGGAATTTGTTAAAATGTGAATCAGGCTGAAAATCTCACTTGAATGCTTGTAGGGCCTGCCCAAGGATATTGAACATGCCAATATTTGGATTCTACCATCAGCACAAACAGCACCTAGTGCCCATGATGTGTGGCCAACAGAAATGCACTTCAGTGTACATGCATCAAATCTGTAACTCTGAGTAAATGGAGCTGTCTAAAGCACATTACAATCACTCTCTTATGTATAATTTAATGTAACAGAGCTGTCTTAATTTCTCTAAATTGCAGTGACAATCGGAGTGCTTGCAGGGATATTGCTAATCATTTTTTTCCCGCTGTTGATCAACAATGAGAAGCTTTAATTACCTGCTCAGAACCAGTGTCGTGTTGATGGATGAACCATAGATGGGTATATTTAAGAATGCACAAGCAATCTATCTATTTGTATTAACACTGGTTAGATAGCATGGCTGAGAATGAGATCGGAGTCCGATCGGATGCCTTTGGAGTGACAGTTCAGAAAAAAAAAATCCAGGCTGCAAACTGGAATCCATTTTACTTGTTTGCAGGAAATTGAATGGACCCATGAAGCTAATGAAAACAAAAAGTGCAGAACTAACCCTTCTCCTTCAGCAACATATTTTAAGGGTGTTGAAATAAAGAAGTGATAGATAAAAGTTTCACTATTCCTAGGCTCTTTTTTTCCCAAAAGTTTGAAAATCTAAACCTGTTATCTGTTGAATCAGAGCCACTCGGGCCATTGAATCCTAGAGTTGGAAGGGGTGCAAAGGCCATCTAGCCCAACCCTCTGCCACCCAGGAATAAACAGCTACAGCACTCCTGACAGATGCCCATCTGTGACAGACCCTGAGGGCATGGCCAGTCTGAGTGACAGGGCAGCCCTGGCAACAGGTTGCCATGTAACCCAAGTGGTTTTGGTTCAGAGAGAAACCCAGTCCACTGGTGCATGTGAGGCCTGAACTTTCTGGGGAGGATCTGTATATAAGAGGATGACTTGCTTTTTTTTTTTTTTTTTTTTGGAGCTTCTTCCTGCAATGAGATTTCCAGAGGGTTTTGAGGGAGAGCTTTGTTTGTTGTTTGAATAAGTGGGGTTATCTTCTCAGGGGTCTAGTGAGAAACAGAGAAGAAACCAATCTATTTCGAGTTGGGTCAGAAGAAGTGACCTAACCTTGCGAATTCAGCCTTTGAGCAGAAAAGGAAGCCAGAGGCTTAAGGGGTGTAGGAAAGCTCTGAACCTGAATACTTCGTTAAGCTGAAGAAACTGGTTAAATACCTTGGAAGTTGTATTTTGCCTGAATATACTTGTAGCACCTTTTCCCTTTTTTTCCCCTTTCCCTGTTTGTTATTTTAATAAAGACTGCATTCTATTTTTATAGTTTCTGATTTAGCAGAGTACTTTTTTCATCAGTTTCAATTTTACAGATACACGCTACCACAGATTATTAAATCTTTCTGAATAAGACCAGAGAGGCTTTACCCCTTGTTCACTAAGGTGGTGGGTTTAAAAGGGCAAAGCAAGGGTTGTATAAGGAGGGTGGCAGGGTGCTACAGTAGGCTTGGAAGGGAGCTGCCATCTCCAGTCTCAGAGAAGGAAAAGCAGGCCTGGCCCTCTCCTCGCCATCCAATCTCATTTTAAAGATCTCCAAAGTCATAGAGTCCACCACCTTCTGAGGCTGTGTATTCCATTTGTGTATTCCACTGTCAAACAATTCTCACAGTAAATTTCTTCCTAATGTTTAGATAGAGTCTCTTTTCTTATAATTTGAATCAATTGGTTCATGTTCTAGTCTCTGAAGGAGCAGAAGACAAGCATTCTCCATCACACCCCTTTAAATGTTTAAAGATGGCTATCATGTCACTTCTCAGTCATCTCTTCTCCAAACTAAACATAACCACCTCCTTAAGTCTTTCCTCATAAGGCCTGATTACCCTTTGATCATCTTGGTGGTCCTTCTCAGGCCATCTTCTAGCTTGTCAATATCCTTTTTGAGATGTGCTGCCAATAGGTGGACACAGGATTCCAGGTGAGCAGTAATCAAAGCGGAAGAGAGTGGCATTGCTCTTTCCCTTGATCTGGACATTATGCTCCCATCGGGGCAACCTAGCTTTTGGCAGTGACTTTTCTTTTTGTCAATCTAACTGGGTTTTGTTTTGTTTTCCTCCCCAGCTTTCAGGGGCAGGGGTGGCCCCCAAAACATTTCCTGTGCCAAACACCTATGTGTGGTTTTCTAGCAGGATAAATACCAAACTGCAAACAGTTTTCAAAAACTGTGCATATTGTACAGTTTTTGAGAACTTTCTTTCAATGGGGAGGGAAATGGTAAGAGTTATTTATTTTACTGTTATGAGGATTTAGCATCCCTAGTTAACAACATTGGCGACTCTGAGGCCACTTTTCTTAGCTTCTAGGGCTAAGAAGCTAAGTTGGACCAAACCTAAAAGAACAGAGAAATGAAACCAAAGCAGAGAAGAAAAGCTAAACCAAGCCAGAGGTTGTTTCTGGTCCACTTCTAGTTTCATTTTAAAAAGCAGGGGGAGAGGGAGCCCTTAAATCTGTAATTGCTCAAAATGATCAGAACTGAAATAATAGGAGGTTTTTAGCTGGCAGCATGTGACCTCTGTTGGAGCCTGTAGACAGCAAAAACATATGTGGCCCACAACATGTACTTGGCCCAACCAGGTATAGTCTATAACTTTAGTTTCTATAATGGCCAATCTGATGAGTCTGGGAAACCCACAGACAGGGTTTAAAAGCAATAACCATCACTTGTATAGAGTATCTATCAACAGGAGAAGCCTGGATATGGAAGCTCTAGTTGTGTTTCAAGAGTCTTTATTTGCTCTCCTGACTCCTCTGTAGTCTATTAACTGCTATATTTGCTTACCTGGCTTTCAGCTTGTATTGAACCTCTCCCTGTCTCAGGACTTCATGGCTCATAATCTAGTAGGTAGATCACTTCCGCACTTGGAAAAAAATTACTTCTTGAAATTACTTCTCCTAGAATCATTCCATCAAGGGGCCATACCAGCTGGGAGAAAAAGTTGCAGGCCAAAATACCTGCTGTTCCACCTAAATCTGATCTCAGTTCTCCAGGACATATGCTTCAATCAGTGGTGGCTGGCGACTTTCCATGTCACTGGGACAGTGAATTCCTTCTAGTGTTTAGTTTGGCCATTAAAGGAACTATCCAAGGTGCTGAATCCTATCCCCAAAATAGGCTCAGAACCTTAGATGTCACCTTCAAAGTTCAAATTAAAACCAAAAGTGGCTTTATTGCCCCAGTGATGTGGGAGCCACCAGCTGCCACTGGCTTTGGTTCATGGTTTCTTCAGCTAACTGGGGCTCTGACTTGATTGTTAAATACAGCTCCAAAGTTACATTCTGGACCACGGATGCCTGTCCAATGCTGAACTGTGGCTTCTTTGTTAAATGAGTCCAACAAACAACTTGATAAGGGAGAGCAGGGACTGTCATGGTGGATTCAGAAATGAACTAATGAGACTTCTGCTTGATACATAAGACCATGGGGAGGCTCTGTAGAAGAGAAGGCAAAGAAGAAGGCTGTGTTTTGCATTTCTGGGGAGATGATGGTGGCAGTCAGAAGGTACAGAGTGCTGACAGTGCAATCAAATTTGACTGGCTGGGATTCATTCCTGCTCAATGTAACCACCAAAGGATGCAGTAATTTGGTCATTTTTTTTTTCAAATGGAGAACAGCAAGCCTCCCTTTTGATTTACCGTACTGTGTTGTAAGTAAGGGAATTGCCCCAGTTTGAAAGGAAGTTAAGTACAGCCCCTGTTTGATTGCCTGGATGCTGTGGCCCACTTTGCTTGTGATAATTTGCTAGCTGGGAAAATGGCTTAACCCTTCTCTTGTCAGCCACCTTTTAATCAGGCACAGCTTTTCTTTAATAGCTTCAGCCTCCTCTGTGTGGTTCTGGACCTTTTGTTTGTTTGTAAGGTACACACAGTTCCAAAATATTGGCAGTCATTGCATTAGGGGGAAGAGCAGGATGTTTGAAGAGAAAAGCAGCAGAAAGAGAAAGAATCAAGCACCCATTTTCTTTCCCCTATTGTAGCAAAGTGTGTCTCCCAAGAACGATTTTCAACAGGAAATAGATGGTCAAGCCAATGGCACACATGTTTGCTGGTTAATGTGGACCTCTGTGTCCATCAAGAAAAAACAACATCAGTTGACAATTTTTTCTTTCTCTCTCTGTTTTTAGCCCTGTGATATATCTCACTTACCAATTACCAATTCTACCTGTATTAGATAAAAACTACCCATTGAGTTGTTGGGGTACAAGGAAAGGAAAACATACGGTATTTCTAAATGACTGTGGATAGCGATTCACAGTTTTACGTAGATAAGGTTCAGGAGAGATTTGAAGAACTGAAATGGTGTCAAATTCAGGTACCAAATTCAGGTTTTCAAATTGTACAGTCCACAACATTATTTCAAACGTACCCACAGTTTTCCTCTTTGAAATTGAGAAATGGTCCCTATCACAATTTGAAAGTGAAGCATTTGAGTTTTTCTCTTCAATTTACTGAATTTCCTAAATGACAGCTGGAATCTTGTCAGTGCCTTGTACATATGCAGGTTTATTTATGCATGTGGTTGTACTTTTTTTGGCCATTGAATAACCCCGATATGTGGTTCATGGTTGTGTAAGCAGAGTTCTTCAAGTGTAACTATTGAGCATAGGGTTGCACATTCCTAGACAGTGCATAACTATATGTCAGTACCTCCAATATACCACTTGGTTCACTGGGATTATGAAAACAGCCATTATGCACTCCTCATTGTACAATGAAACCATAAGCAAGTACATTTGCAAGTATTCAATCGGTTGTGCAATGTTAAGATTCAGAAGAAGCATGGAGCAACACAACTTACCATTTAATACACAAGTGTAGATTTATACTATGTGAATGTGATCTTGGCTGCTATCGGATGTTAGCGGTCAGATATTGAAAAATATGGATTATTATCCCATGTTGTCAGATACCATCAAATAAAAGCTGTATGACTCGGCATAATGCAGTACTTCCATGTGTGGAACTATGTTGCACTGAGACACTTACTGCCTCCCAGACCTATCATAGAGTATCTGAAGACTCCAACCCAAGACTATTTCTGCTTCAAGAGATTGTGGCAAGGGATGAAAAAAGCCTTTGGCTATGATGCAAAGCAGATGTGATGACTCTGATGTAATATTACTTTATTACATGTATTACAGGCTTTGCATCTTGCTACAGGGCCATAGCCAGACACTTCTATCCCGTACTCTCTTCCAGTACCCACGTGTGAGGAGCTTCAACAACTATACTGTAGGTCTGGGGGGCTTTGGTCACTAGAGGATGAGAAAGGCAATACCAACATCTGTAGGCAATTAAGAACAGATATATGCTTATGTTTACCTACACTTGAGTATGCCATTAACAGGATATTAGCTACTGACTGTTGCATATGCAATATATATATAAGACAGATATGTATACACATACATACATATATATGTTGTGATTGACTGCTATTGGGTAATCATCAGATATCAACTTCCTCTCATGATTATTAGATTTTCAAAGGAAGCAAAAACGGGGGAATACCCAATAACATTCATAGAAGAAACAAGATATATGACTCAAGATGTTCAATTGATGGATATTTTATTGGTAAAAAAACCCATCTATGCATTCCTTTCTCTATATGCTCTCAATATGTTTTTTGAGGGCTACATAAAATCACAAAAAGAGACAACACTTAAGTACATAAATGCATAGCAAATCAGCATACTATATTACATTGCATGAAGTCATGATTGCATTTGGACACTGTCTATGGCCTGTACGTATCTATTTGAAATTAAACTTCAGAAATATGTATTTACATACCCTCCAACTTTCTCAATTTGGTAGGGACAAGTCCACATAAAACTCCTCCATCCCACTTTTTCAGCTGCTTTTAAAATATCCTAGTTTCTCTCTTCTCCCACTTTCCTTCTTTATCTTCAGCTTACTTCAGATGCTGCAAATTAAAAATGCAAAAGCTGGTTGCACTCAACTCAGTGGGAATGGGGGAATAGAGAGGAGAGGTTGAACCTATTATTCCCAGTGGGCTGTGGTGAAAGCAAGCTGCTGTAGCCCCTCTAAAATTGTGTGATCCTACTCATTATTTACATTGGCCATCTTGACCACACTGTGATTTTACTTGGGTGCATGTGTCCCATTTTTCATCTGAAATGTTGGAAAATATGGGAACATGTGATGAAGACTGAAAGCTTTTGTATGTCAACAGAAGAGAAGGCTGGGAGGGAGGGAAATGTTGTTAGATAACATTCAAGGCCTCTTCAATGTAGCTGGGATGAAGCAAAGGGTCTATTGGAAAACTCAGAGGGAACTTACTGGCCGGTTTGCCTTCCTCCCCTCATCTTCCTCTGGTTTTAATTCAGAACAATGACGTCCAGGTTATAGCAATAGCAATATAGCAATATAGCAGTTACATTTCTATACCATTTATCAGAGCTAAGCACTCCCATAGCAGTTTACAATGTATTTAACTAATTGCCCCAACAAGCTAGGTACTCATTTTACCAACCTACAGAAGGATGAAGGATGAGTCATCCTTGACCTGTGCAATGTTGTGGCTGCAGTACCAGCATTTAACCACTGTGCTACCTTAAATAAGTCACCTGTTTCTTCTCTCCATAGATCCCTTCACTGGCTACCAGTTCAGACCAGGGCCTGTTTCAGACTTTTGGTCCTGGTATTCAATGCTTTGTGGCAACTTGGCTAGCGTGGTATGCTCCATCTAGGAATTTAAGATCTACAGACAAAGGATTAGTATTTGTTCCACCAACGCATATGGTTCTGTCAAGCATGCAAACCTTTCAAGATCTGACTTTACCTTTGCAGAACGGTCTTCCTTTGGACCTCAAATTGGAGGAGGGTCTCACTCGTTTTTGTAAAGGGCTGAAGAACTTCCTCTTTGATTCACCATCTTAAGCTACTGAGTTGTGTTTAAGATGCTGAGACGGGTAACAACTGATGGGGTACTGGGGATTTCATTCCATGTGTTGCCACAGTGTTAAGTTTACTGTCTTTGTCCTTGACTGTATATATTGATGTTCTGCCTTTTGGTAAAAAAAGGTGTTATATATAAATAAAGCATTATTATTAAAGTGGAAGGAGGTCCACATCCTCATTTAGGCCTGTAGACAGCAAAGATTTTATTTTTAAAATACACTCTGCCTCTTGCATAGAGTCACCCGGTGGGTTTCTATGGCCAAGTGGAGATTCAAACCCTGATATCCCAGAGTCCTAGTCCAACAACACTCAAACCACTAAACAACGCTGGCTGTTTTCCGCAAAAGCATACAAAATATTCAGATAGCTAGAGAACATCTGCTAAGCATTTGCAACCCAATTTATAGAAAATAATGGGTAAAATACTATTGTTGTGGGAGTTGGTTGCAGCCATGAGGAGTATGGTCTTATGAGCCTTGAACACTGCAATGAAATCTATGGGTGTTACTGGTTCATAAATCCTAAAAACAAAAATGAGAGAGATGTTTTAGTAACCGCATTGGATTCAAGACTGCAGTGCCACTGCACTTACTTCTACCAGTTTAAACACACACACACACACACACACACACACAAAACAGTGCATAAGTAACTTGATTGTGGGGCAGTTTCCACAGTAAAATGAGGAAAGAGAAGTTGGCAGGCCTCCCAACAGAATTCCTTCTGTCTGAAAGACAATGATTTGCAAAACGATCCTGTGATCTCTAATGCTAGTTTCTGCAGTGGTTTTATTCACTCGTTCAATGCAAAGCATAATCATTGCCGGAAACATCTGCAGAAGCGTGCGCATAATGGAGAGGCATCAAATCAATGAGTCAAAACATTAGAAAATAAAAGCCAGCTGAACAAAGCATCCCAAAATTGTATCGTCTATCACCTAATACTAGATTTCCATCCTCCTTATTGAAATAATATATCTACTGGCTCCTTCCTACACATCGCTTCTCCCCTATTTGTATTCTCAGAGTGTGCAGAGGGCTGGTGAGAACCTGGGTTTCTTTGCAAAATGGAGCACATGAGGTTGATGCTGCCCTGTGTACCCTGTGTGGAAGGGGCATGGGGGTGCGGCAGGAGACTAGCTATGGAGATGGCAAAGTGAAGATATTACCCCTCCCAAAGGAAATTTGTTCCACCATGAAATTTCCCTTCAGTCCAATGCAATTCTCGGCTGCATCAATAGGAGTATGGTGTCTAGATCGAGGGAGGTACTGGTACCACTCTACTCTGCTTTGGTTAGACCTCATCTTGAATACTGTGTCCAGTTCTGGGCACCCCAATTCAAGAAGGACATGGTCAAGCTGGAGCAAGTCCAGAGGAGGGCGACCAAAACGGTGAGGGGCCTGGAAGCCATGCCCTATGAGGATAGACTTAGAGAGCTGGGTATGTTTAGTCTGCAGAAGAGGAGGTTAAGAGGGGACATGATAGCCATGTTTAAATATTTGAAGGGATGCCACATAGAGGAGGGAGAAGGCTTGTTTTCTGCTGCTCCAGAGACCAGGACAAGGAGCAATGGATTCAAGCTGCAGGAAAGGAGATTCCACCTGAACCTCAGGAAGATCTTCCTGACAGTCAGGGCTGTCCAGCAGTGGAATCTGCTGCCTTTGAGTGTAGTAGAGTCTCCTTCCTTGGAGGTTTTTAAGCAGAGGCTAGATGGCCATTTGTCAGGAGCGCTTTGAGGGTGTTCCTGCATGGCAGGGGGTTGGATTGGATGGCCCGTGTGGTCTCTTCCAACTTTACATTTCTATGATTCTATACATTTCTACCATTTTGAGGTTGAAGGAAAATTGCATAGAGCCAGGGACAGAATTCTTATTCGGATGGGCTATGTTTTCATTTGGCCTGCCCCATAGCTACACCTCTGAGGTACGTAGGGAGGTCATAAATAAGTGGTAGCTGGAAGCTCCTATGTCATTGGGACAGTAAAATTAACTCTGGGGCTTAGGCTGAATTTTAAAGGAGCTAAGATGCTAAGTCTGTTTGGAGAGAGGGTTAAGCCCTTTGGAGAGCACCGTGAAAGTTCAGATTAAAATGCAGAACACCTTCACTGTCTCACTGATGTGGAAGCCTCAACCACCACTGGTTAGAATTCGGAGAAGAAGGCAAAAGTAAAAATCAGTAAAGGTAACTTGCATGATTTGTATAAAGTTGTGGACCACAGGTTATCCATTCCTGAGGTAGGGTAATGGCAAGAGAACAGAAACAGAAAAGTGCCTTTGGAGTGCCAGTTCTGAATCTTAGAGTGGAATTTTACATGTTACAAACTTTTATCTTGGCAGAAGTGTTTTGAATTGTTTCAAAATGTTTTTGTCTTTCAAAACACTTTTAAAATATTTAATGTCATTTTATCGTCAGTACCTCAGTCTCCCTTACTGGTTCTGCCTATATAGCTTAATAGAAATATCTAAACAAATCAGTGGTGTCTAGGGGCTCCCAGGTCAGTAGCGTGGTGAATCCACTCCCTGAGTTTCAGTTCCTTTAAAGTTTGGACTAAAAACATCAAGAAAGTTCACCATGCCACTGACCTGGACATCTCCTGCTGGACATTATCATCATGAAAGGCACATATGGGGGAAAAAAGTGTGTTCCACAAAGCTCAAGCGTTATTGTGCAGGCTCGCCAAGGGTTATAAGAATAGCAATGACTCTTTCTGCAGGAATTTCCCATCTTCTTCGTAGCAACCCACATCTTGGATAGATGGGACAGAATCAGATGGGGGGCATTCCTCTTCTCTCATCCGAACACCCTCTCTGCTTTTAGATGAGGCCCCAACCCCTGAGCATGATAACAGAATTGAAGGAGATGTAGGGCTAAAGGAAAAGAAATGTCTGATGGCTTTCCCAGTCTTCTGTTGGCCCCTGCTAGACTTGCCCTTCCAAGCTGCACTGGAATTTATATCATAGTTCACCAAATTCCTGGATGACCAGATCCCAGTATTGACATTCCACCAGTTGGGATCTATATTCCTTCCTTCTTTCCTTGCTCTGCACTATTGAGAGAAAACAGTGTGTACTAGGTGCTTTCTGAAAATAGAAAGGGTGTCAAGAGGATTTATAATTTTTCTTGAAAGCACTACTTCCATGCAGGTGGCAAGTTATACACTCTCCCCCTCTGAGAAATGTATGACACCTGCATTTTTCTAATAGTTCAAGTCCAGGCTGAACCATTGGGTGAGACTTTTTGGAAGCTGAAATCTGACTCTGGTTTAAAAAAAAAAAAAAGACATATGAAGCTGTCTTTCCCCTTATTTCCAATAGCTCATCCTCATTTTTACATACCATTTTGCTATTGATTTGATATTTTTATATACCATAAGGAGCACTTTGCAACCAAAGACTGAATTAGCAGATGAAGTATGCTTTATTAGCGGCTATCTGATGGAAAATCATGTCAGTTTTCCATTTAAAAGATGGATCGCCTTGATTCAGCTTACCGGCTCGATTTGGGCATGATTAAATATTGCCGACATGAGGCCAGTCCTCAAGAGTCCTGAGCTGAAGCTCAGCTACAAAAGATGTGGCTGCAAAAGCCACAAAACAGATGAGATCAGTGTACCTTCCCTGGCAAACCCAGATTTGCTTATCTCCTATGGATAGAAGGGTCTTTAATTCAACTTCATGTTTCATGACTGTGTGAATCAGAAGCATAATGCATTCTGTGATTCACCCCTCCCTGAGTAAATATGAATAACATGAGACATTTAAAGGGTTTTCTACAGTCCTTGACCGCACCCTCAAAACACTCATTGAACCCCAGGCCCCCCTTTTGTTTTGTTTTATCTTGCCTTTCTCTGTGTACAAAATCCAAGGCAACTTCCCAAGGCTTTTTGGGGTTTTTTTTGGAAAAGACAAACATGGTGCAGTTCAAAAGAGTATCCATGCAAAAGTTGAAAAAAAAAGTCATTTTAGTTTTAAAAACACAAGGTTTGAATAACATACAATTAAATTAAAAAAGATAAAACACAGAATCATAGAATCATAAAGTTGGAAGAGACCGCAATGGTCCTTGAGTCCAACCCCCTGCCATGCAGGAACACTCACTCAATACACCCCTAGCAAATGGCCATCCAGCTTCTGTTTAAAAATCTCCAAAGAAGATGACTCCACCACACTCCGAGAAAGCATATTCCACTGTCATACAGCTCTTACTAGCAGGAAATTCTTCCTGAACTTTAAAGTGAAATCTCTGTCCCTTTAGTTTGACTCCATTGCTCTGTGTCCTAGTGTCTGGAGCAGCAGAAAACAAGCTTGCTCCATCTTCAACATGGCATCTCTTCAAATATTTAAACATGGCTCTCATGTCCCTTCTTAACCTTTTTTTGTCAGGCTAAACATAACCTGGCTCCATAAGCCACTCCTCATAGATCATGGTTTCCAGAACCTTCACCATTTTGGTCGTCTTCCTTTGGACACATTCTAGCTTGTGAATATCCTTCTTGAACTGTGGTGCCCAGAATCGGATATAGTATTCCAGGTGAGGCCTAACTAAAGCAGAATAGAGTGGTATTATTACCTGCCTTGATGTTGACATTATACTCCTATTGACGCAACCTAGAATCACATTGGCTTTTTTGGCTGCTTCATCACACTGTTGACTCATGTTCAGCTTGTGATCCAGTAAGACTCCTAGATCCTTTTCACATTAAAAAAGGATAAAAGCACATTAAAACACCATTCCATTAAAAGCTCTTTTTGCCACATAAATTGTAAGCCCAAGGCCTGCCTAAATAAAAAGGTCTTTACCTGTCAGCAAAACAAAAGGAAAGAGGGGGTTAACCAAACAGCCCACAAGAAGGAATTCCATAACCTGAAGGTAGTCACTGAGAAGGCTCTCTTCTATGTCTTCATCAAATGTCCCTGTGATGGTGCTGGACCAAAAGAAAGCCTTCCCCTGAAAATCTCAAAACTCAGGCAGGCTCAAACAGTCTCTCAGACAGTGTGAATCTAAGCCATATAGGGCTTTCAAGATCATGACCATGATTGTGAATTTTGTCTAGAAAGAGGCTGAAAAATCACATGTGGAGCACACTTTAACTCTAAAATGCTGCCCCTTCCTATAGAAAAGTGTGAAAAATGGTCCCTGAAAGTTATTGGAAGTTATTCAATGCCCTTTCTAGTCATGGAAAATTGTGGAGGCTATGCTGTAACCCATGTGGGTTCGGCAGATATCAAAAATGCTCTGACACGTGACCACCCTGGTATAGGATTTTGAAGTGATACACTATTTTTGTTGGGTACAACTGTTTGCCTTATGAAGAAAAATCACCAACTGGACAAGAGGCCCAAAAAATCAAAACTCTTGCAGTGATCCCAGGGGTATAGATATGAGGGGGGTGGAATCAGGGCATTGCCCCTCCTCAAATAAGATTTCTAGATCCCTAATGAAATTTCTCTTCAGTCTCCAGATTTATAGTGTTTCAGTAACTTTAAAGGTCAGTTGAACATTTAGAAATACAATTTAGGTATCCAAAGAAAAATATGGGCAAAGTTCCCAAGGGAATATGAACACCACAAACTCTAAGAGTTCTAGAATTGGAAGAGACCCCAGGGGCCATCGAGTCCAATCCCCTGCCATGCAGGATCCCAAATCAAAGCATTCCCAACAGATGGTCATCCAGCCTCTGCTTAAAAACCTCCAAACAAGGTGACTCCACTACACTCCAAGGCAGCCTACTCCACTGCCAGACAGCCCTAACCATCAGGAAGTTCTTCCTGAGGTTCAAGTGAATGGTTCACTTGAGTGAGTGAATGGTTCTCTGTCTCACTCCCTGTAGGGCTAGAAATTTGTGGACTTAAAGCAAATGCAATCAGATGTTGGAGAGGGGAGAACTGTTCTTTGCAGGGCAATGCCTTCATTTTTTTTTTGTCCCTCCCCTTGTTACACTCCCAAGTGGAACTGTTATGGACTGTTGGCTGCAGGACTGTAGATAGAAAAATCTGTCAGTTATGCTTCCTCCCAGATTCTTTTTTTTTTTTTTAAGGGTTCTTTGCAGTTTGAGCATGTGGTTGGGAAATTCTTCAAAGATGAAATGAAACAAATATTTTATTCACTAGCCAAATTCAGTGGGTGCAGCTATTCCCAGTATAAAGAGGAACATCTGCCTAACATGTCATTGTTCAAGATATAGAGCTCCCAGAGGAGGGGAGAGAACTGACAACTAATTCAACAACAAAAACAAGGGTGAGTGCACAAGGATTCAAACCCCAAATTTTGAGTTAAGTATGCAAAATCCTAGGCCTGAAGGAAGAACTCTTGTTGTTGTTGATTCCACCTACATTCGTTTTTTAAAAAATGAAGGTCTTTTTCATCCCTAGTGTAGAGAAATTTGAAGAAATACTTGCAAAAATAAACTGAAAGGAAATTTTCCCCTGTTCCTGGCGAACTGGGAAGGAGTTCAGTACCATGGTCAGCTCCCTATGAAGTTGTTAGAACTTGCGCTGGCTGTAAAATTCTCCAAAGCAGTAAGCTAGGAATTTTACTCCAGCACTAATGGCTTTCATGTCAATGAATTCTCTCTGGTTTTTAGTATGAACTTTAAAGATACTATCCAGGTTGCTGGACCTGTTTTAGAGATAATGTTTTGAAACTTGGACAACTCCTTTAAAGTTCAAAACTAAACTTTCCACTGATATGGAAATCCCCAAGCTGTCACTGCAACAATGGTCTGAAGCCATCTGAGGACCCTCACATGATTTTAATCATGTAGTTCATTCTCAAGTGAAGGACCTTTTTTTCTCAAATATCCCCAGAAATGGGTCTGACCCAGATTATGAACCCCATGTGGAAGTGGGGAGGGATCTTCAACCCATTACCCCATGATGCAATCCCAACCCAGATCAAGACCTATGTGCCTGCCAACAAAAGATATCATTCTTGTGAGTGAGAAGGGAGGGAGACCTGAATTGGACTGGGACCACAGAGGGAGACAACAGAGTTGCCCAACACAGTCTTACACAAGGGTCCTGATTTAGTCAGGGCTCTTCTGCTCTGACAATCTGTGAAATGAACTCTGCATTCAAGATCAGAATGACATACACCAATTATGGCTTGGTGGCTTCCATGTCACTGTGGTGGTGAATCCAGATTTTATCCCAAACACTCAAGAGCTAGCCAAAGTATTGTACCTATTTGGAGAATATGGTTCAGCATATTGGACAGCACTTTTAAAGGTCAGATTAAAACAATTTTGCCATCCCACTGACATGGAACCCAGGGCACAACACTGGGTTGGCCCAAATTTGTCCTCTTATTTGGGATTACCCCTGGAAGCTTAAAGTGGCAATGACCTTTTCGTCAGGCACTGGCTTCAACTACTCTGTTGCCCCTGGATGTGGTCTGGTAGCTGAACATTCCCCTTCTGAAATGATGGGTGAAGTTCTCTGAGTCAGAGAAGAGAGGCAGAGCTACCACCTTAGACCATGCAAAGGATGCCTCACTGGCTCCAACATCCATTTCTCTTCTGGCCATAGAGGAGTTTATCTCCACTAAATGTTGATCCCAGTTTGGTACTGCTGTCACAGCACCATCTCTAAAGTTCAGATGAAACTGAGGAATGTATTCATTCATATGGAAACCACCAGCTGCCCCTGGCTTGACCTAAAATCCTCATGGAGGATTCTAAGTTTCATGGGGTACTTAGAATTCTCTGCCAGAGACCTCTAGTTCTATAGTTCATGGGAATGCACTATAACTCTGTAACAGAGGGTGTTAAATCCCTCACCAATAGAGATGAACAGTTACGTTGCTGAACTTAACAGCCTTGGTGTGAGTAATATTTCCACACCTACAAAGACAACATATACCTCATTTTTAGCATTTACACATTTATGAAGTTTATGAAGCATTTCCAGGAAATTGTGTGGTCTTCCAGATGTTGCCCACAAAACAATACAGACCACTAAAATGTGCATATTTTTTTTAAAAGCCAAAGTATACTTCTGTAAATGGGAAGAGTTGTGTAAGTTAGACAAATGGCACAAATAAGCACTCCAATTAGGGGAGAAATGTGTAAAACAATTGTGTAAATGTCAGTGTGGGAAGAAAACAAAAGTTTTACAATCTGATATGAAAAAAGGAAGAGAAGAAAATGTATCTGGGATTTGGAGAAATTCGACAAAACTGAAAGTGAGAAATTTTCACAACCCTGCTCATCAGACTACAAATCACAAGATTCCATGCCTGATAGCTAAATAGTACCATACTACCGTAACGTGTCAATTCAGATACACTCAGAGTCTGTGGTGGAGTGATTTCTGAGTCTCTCCAGACACGGTTTCTGCAAGTCAGTCTTCTCAGTCCTCTGTACCACCAAATCCCACTTCAGATACCAGAATGCTATGACAGCAACTTGCTCATTGCAAACGGTGCCGCAGATCTGCTTGTTAAAAGCAGTGAGGTGCAGCAGGCACATTTCCAAAAAAACAGCTGAGGGGGGTAGAGTTCCTTGGATTTCTAGGCAGCACAAGTATGCAAGTGACCTTAAACTTGAAGAGGCAATATTTTCAGAGGTATACACTGAAGCTGTGAAAGGTCAAATGAGAAGGGTTCGCAAGTAGGGTCTTCTAAAAATTCATTACCCATCACCAACGTGGTGTGGTGGAAGAAAATGTGGGAGGTTTTCTGTACAAGTGCACATTGCTTACTCTGCTAAGTCTGCAGTCGAGAGCAGTTTGATTGTCAAGTCTCCTATTTGAGAACAACCCAATCAAGGCAAACTAGATGAATTTACAGCCAGAAGTGTGATATTGCTTTTTCTCCAATGGTACTGCATTTGTCAATTTGAAAATTAAAGAGAGATTTAAATTTCCAGCTTCTGTGCAAGAATGTTAACCTTATTTGAACATCTTACCTAGTATGCTCATCTGTACTTGCTGGGGTACTGTACTGTGTAAGAGCCACATTTGTTACTCACATTACCAAGTGAGAGTGTGTGCATATGGTCAGTTTTGCTTCACAATGCCCTTCCAAAACTTCATAAAATTATATTTTTGGATTACAAATCCCAGAATCCTTGAGCAAAGCAGGAACCCTCCCTGTACAGAGGGCAATTGAAGTGATGACGGAAGGGATAAGGCTAGCATCTTTCCTGTTGTTGTTGTTGCTGCTGCTGCTGCTGTTGATGTTCTGTGCCTTCAAGCTGTTTCTGACTTATGGTGACCCTAAGGAAAATTGACCATGCGGTTTTCTGGGACTGAGAGTGAGTGATGCCCCAAAGACCACCCAGTGGGTTTCCATGGAAGAGCAGAGAAATCAAACCCTGCCCTACTCATGTGTAAACACATGTTTTAAACACCTAAATAGGGCTTATATGGTCAGAAGACACAGATGTTGACCATCATGTAAGCCATGCTATTTCAGCTTACTTGTAGCCGGTGATCTATCTCATTTATCTACTATATAAAAGTCAAAGTTTGTGAGTTTGTCTGTTTGTAAGCGTCAGGCAGGCCAAGACTTCATACAATTGGCTGTGTGAAGCAAGAAGACCTCATATGATTGGCTGGCTGTGAAGATTCTATGGAATCCTGGGGTTGGCAGTTCAGGGAGGGGCCTTTAGAATTCTCAGCCAGCCAGCTTTTGGGCCTCAGGTCAGTGGCTATGGAGACAAGGCCTAGTAGCAAGGAGGAGGACAGTGTATTCCCTCAGGAACCCAACCACTGTATGTTAACAACTCTAAATACAGATTGGATTGGGGAATATGGGGATAAGTTACAGGTACTAGAATATGCCGCTTCCTATGGAAACAAGGCCTAACAGCAAGGAGGAGGACAGTGTGTTCCCTCAGGAACCCCAAATATGTACGTAAATAACTCTGAATACAGAATGCATTGGGAAATGTACAGCTTGGATTGGGAAATATGGGGGAAAGGTATAGGCATTGGTCAACACAGTTTGGGGAATTAGAGACACAGGATCTTAAATCTGTGTATTTCAGCCACATCTAATTCCTAAAGTATGGTAAGGTAATTCCTAAGGTATTTCTAACAAGTGTTACCTATGAGAAAATAAAATTCCAGGCAATGCCAGGTAAATGTGATAGTAATAAATAAATTTGAAATGCATCCTTTTTTGAAAAAAAAATGCCAGGCCCATCTCAATGGCCAGCTGGAGTCAGTAGATGGTTCAGACCTTCAGCATTGCTCCCAGCCTCCTCCTCCGCATTGTCTGGTCACTCTAACCTAACTGCACAATGTTTTATGACAAGATGTCAACTATGCACAATTAATGGGATATTTGGCAAGGTGACTCCTGAAAGTTGGCTGAATTCTGCAACAGGACTGCATGGCAATCGATAGGAAAGTTTCAGCCGTGCTTATTAGCAATTGGGGTTGATGCAGACAGAACAATCATTGGTGCCATTGGGTGTTTTGCCAACATCAGTTTTGCTATATTTAGGCAAGCAAAATTGCCACACGGGTTAAAAGAAGCATCACTTGCCTATGGCGTCTGGCTATCAAACATCCCATGAGTATCAGGCTACAGCATTTCCCTCTCAGGCAGGGTTGACATTAGTAACTGGCATCCATGGACATCTGCTAGGGCACCAACATTCTGGCAGAATGCACTGCTAATTCCTGCCCTGGGCTCCTTTTACATTGCTTTTTCCTGGTCCAGGAGCTGAGGTGGCCAGCTCTAAACATTCTTTTAATGACCCATAAAAAGGAGGTCTTTGACTGGGGTGGCTAATGTGTAGCCTGGGACCAAATTTTGCAATCACTAAAAAACCCCAAAGCCCGCATAAGCTCCCTTATCCCCCCCTTTTTTTTTTAAAAAAAAAGGCCAACATTTTGACTAAAATAGTTTAAAAAAATTGCTCACACTGTTTCCTAGCACACAGTACTTGATGTCGACATTTTGCCATATTTCTTCCTCTTCCTGGAACTGGAAGTGCTGTGATGTTGCTTCTAGTTTCTCTGGGAACAGCTGAAGCCGGGGAGAGGTTTGGGGTGGATGACCCCCAGCCCACCGGTATCTTAAATCATCTCCCTAAGTTTTGGGGGTATTCACCCAAATATTAACTTCTCATTGGGAAGACAGTTCCAAGGAAAGGATGTCAGTGTAAGTTAGGCCCCCAGCAAGCCATCCTGCACTTCTGTGAATGAGATAACCTCATGTAGCCCTGGCTGCAGACATCTCAATGCACTTAAGAGAGTGGGTGGGCAAGAAAGAGCTCCTACAAAAACACTGATTCAGGAAGGAGGACAGTAACAGAGGCTGAATGTTTCCATGCAGCTGACTTCTCTATATCAATTCTGTGCTCCTGTGTTTATTACAACAGCATGTGGAGAATCCACAGGGAAGCAGCTTCTTGGCCAGTAATGATGTCCATGCACAATAAAGCAGAATTGTTATATCTGCCATGCAGGAGTGGGGTAAGTAGTCATTCTCAGATCTGGATTTGGATGCAAGCAGCTCAGGCAACCAGAAGCAGTTTGCTGGGTGGTGGTGCTAAGGTAGGAGTGTACATGGCAAGGACTAACCAGTCAACTATCCATGCAGTACCTTAAGCAAACAATACACAATCGTCTGCAAGGTATGAATAAAGACAGGATGGAATCCTGCCAGTGTCATACACCTGTGGTTTATATTTTTGGGTATTGGGCAATGGACATATGCAGTTCATGGTTGTCTAAGCAGAGTTCCACAAGTGTACCATTTTACATGGGATTAAATCTTACTGTTATTTGGGTGTTCATCACCAGAAGTATAAATCCCCAGTAATTAGGATCTTTGTAAGTCCAGCTTATGAAATTGAAACTCTTGAATAGGATGCCAGCTCTTGTTTTGTTTTTTAATCTGCAGACAGTGGTTGTTGATACAGAATGAAACACACCATCAACATAATCAACAACAACAATTTGAAATCCATACCCTCAAACTGTTCTGATTTGGCAGACACAATCCCAGTTACTCTTTTGCCATCCAACTTTTTCAGCTGTTTTTAAAGCATCCCAGTTTCTGTCTCCTTATCCCAATTTCCTCCTTTGTTCTCAGCTTACTTCCATTGGTGCAAAAGGAATTCAAAGTGCAAAAGTGATTAGCACTCAAGTCAGCAGCAGGAGAGAAGGCGGTGGACTCTTGCCCTTCCCAGTTGGCTCAGGCAAAAGCAAACTGCTGCAGCCTCTTCTAACTGATGTGTTCTTCCTCATTAATAACTTTCTTCATCATGACCACACACTAATGTTGCTTGGCCACATATATCCCAGTTTTCACCAGGAATGTTGGAAGGTATGGTTAATCACAACACTATTATAATCATACCCCATTAGCAGCAAAACCTTTGCAGCCAGCAAATAAGTACAAGGCATTAATCTTTGGCCCACTATGTCAGTTGAGGGTCAAGGCAGTCTTACATGATTGGAAAATGTAGAACATGGTAAGGCAGAATAGAGCAGGATCTATAGTCCTATTATGCCAGCAGCTTTAACAATTCTTTCACTTTTATAGGAAACATCTTGTTCGGTTCCACCTTTTAAATTCAAAATGGCTGTACCACTAAAATGTACAAAATGTTTACTTGGTGGCTTAGTTTGTTAGTCAAAGTATATTCTAGTAGCTGCATTTTTTTTAAATGATATTTGGTGTTTTATTGCCTTAAACTGCAGCAGTAACAAACTCTATGAACATATGGTGGCTGTTTTCACAAACGACACTTAAATCTGTTCTTGCTTTTCTTATTGCGGTAATTCAAAAGCAGAATTTTACAAAATATCAGTGAGAACTAGAGACTGACACAGTAGCTTTTTTGGCCTACAACTTTCAGAATCCCCCAGATTGTATGAGGATTATAGTTCAAAAAAGGAACTTTTCTAGTTCTGATGTACACATGAGAAACTGATTTTCAAATTGGGCTTCAAGTCATCTCTCTTTTCCTTCCCATCTCACAAAATATTCATAAGTGAATCATAGAATCATAGAATTCTAGTGCTGGAAGAGACCACAATGGCCATTGAGTCTAACCCTGTGCAATGCAAGAACACACTCAAAGCGCCTCCAGCAAATAGCCATCCAGCCTCTGTTTAAAAACCTCCAAAATAGGTGACTTCATCAGACTCCAAGGCAGCATATCTCACTGTTAAATAGCTCTTGGAAGAAAGTATCATTGGCAACACGACTAAAAAAAGGCACAAACTTGTGACCTGAAGGCTGCATACAGGACTGACCCTAAATCTGCTTGGCATCTCCATATTTCTTTTATAACACCCTTTCCATGATGAAGATTTGAAGAATACTACCTGGACTGAACCTGCTGTCCAGGTTTGGAGCTGGGATCTTTTACATGCCAGACATATGCAGGCTTTTCAGTTATACCACAATTTCTTGAAATAAGCATGCAAAGGATGAGTGGCACATGAATGTTCCCTTAAGCACACACACACACACACACAGAGAGAACCTACTAAGAACTGTTGTCCAAGCTCTACAGTAGGGGTGTAGAGCTTGGATTCAACACCCATGTTGTTATCTGGATGTCCTTGGAAAATCCCTCATCATTAGATGTGATAGCTAAGAGTGAGGAGAGTTGTGTTAGAGCACCTGTAGGGCTACAAGATGCCTTTACCTGCTTTCCAGTGACCGTGCCTGAATGTGCATGACTCCATTCATCAGTGTTCTGCTGAAGGAAGGGCAATTTTCACAAGAAGCTTGAAACAGTTCTCAGAACGATTGCTATTTACCATATCCTTGAAACCCTGTGAAAAATTACATCTAGTAGGAAGTGGTAATGATTCTTACCACATGACAAGCCATTCCCAAGACCGTTTGCAATGTGAAAACAGCAGTAGGAGATGAGGTGATGTGTTAGGATTCAAGAGACCACCACCACTGAGCAGAAACTGATTGGGAGCAAGGATGAGTAAATCTGTCAGCTTCTCATCTGTGCCATTTTTGCATATTTTTATCCATAATTCTCTTCTTTTTCATTTATGCTACCTGTTTTAGTTTTTTTTTTTTAAAAAATCAGCCTCTTAAAATATTATTTATACACGTATTTAAACTCATATTTAAATCTCCCCAAAGTAGCATGTATGTGCATATTTAAATGGAAACATTTCACTCAAACTGCATTCTGGATATGTTTTTGAGTCAAGCATTGTGCTGCGATTTTGGTAGACATATGAAATTCAGTGGACAGCAACTGATCTTATAGTTCTTCTGAGAAGTGGGAACTGGATCATTTCACTTAAAAATATGCAAAGACTGAATTCCTCAAGCTACGCTATGGGGAAAGGATTCAGCATTCCTACCAGCATTCCTACCATCAAGGCGCAATAAAGACACAAGTGAGCAAGATCATTATCTATTCAGAAGTATTCCCCACTGGGTTCAATAGAACCTACTCTCACTTAAGCATGTGCTGGATAACTACAGCCTAAAACATTTAAATCACAAAATCAAATCCATGAAATGCACATCAAAGCCGATACCCGCATGATGTCCCGTGGTCCAGTCAGTAGCTGCATCCTTATGTGGTGCTGATCAAATCTTGGAAAAATAGTTATGGTGGTGGGGGATTTGGGGAAATATAGTCCAAAAAGTAATTTTTCTAAGCTCTGGTGAATACCAGAAGCCCCTACACCGTTAATTCTTTGTTCATTTCATTCTCAAAGGGAGCAATGAGTAGCTTTAACAAGACTCTCTCTGCTGCCATAAAGCCTCAAAAAAATTGACCTGTTTTTCAAGACTGTTCACAGTTCAGTTTGAGACTTATTCTGAAGAAAAGTCACACATGGTACTGTCACATAATACTATTTTCTGAACATAAAATGGTATTTCCTTTCAAGAAAAGCCTGCTTTCTGTATTAAAAAAAAAAAAAAATACCACATGTGAATTTTAGGCAGAATAAGTCCCAAACTGTAGTGGTTTGAGCAGTGGACTATGACCCTGGAGTCCAGGGTTTGATTCCCTACTTTGCCATTGAAACCCACTGGGTGACCCTAGGTGCATTACACACCCTTAGCTCCATAAAATTCTATGATAGAATTGCCTTAGGGCCACCATAGACTAGAAACTACTTGAAGGCATACAACAAGTCCCAAATTGTTGCAGGCTGGGTGGGAAATTATTAGACTAGAATTCTTCTCATCGGGCTTCCAAGACACTTGAAAAAAAAAAATACTCTTCTACCATTTTTCAAATATATTCAAATATTCTTTCCTTCCGTACTGCTTCTTCACAATTTCCTCCACCAGCCAAGGCATGAATTTGGGGAAGGAAAATGAAGAACCTGGGATACAGGAACAGCCATTTCCTACATTCTAGTGACTTGTACAAACAGGCTGAAAGGTTTAGAAGAGCCTTGGTGGCACAGTAGTTAAATGCCGGTACTGCAGCCACAATGTTGTGAGTTTGATCCTGCAGGGCTCCAGGTTGACTCAGCCTTCCATCCTTCTGTAGCTTGTTGCGGGCAATTAGCTCAATACATTGTAAACCACATAGAGAATGCTTCACACTGATAAGCAGTATAGAAATGTAAGTGCTATTGCTATTGCCAACAGCTATTTGAGTTCTTTTTCCTTTTAAAATTTTGCCTTGCATACCACTACCTTATTGGAGCAGATCTAATGTCTACTGCTCTATTTCCAGGCATAATTCAAACTGCTGGTGATGTATAAAGCCTTATGCATCCTAAGTCCTGATTATCTGATGGACCACATTCTCGCATAGGAGCCTGCCAGGACACTGAAATCATTGGAAAAGATCCTCCTCTTGGTCTCATCACTCTCAGAGGCACATCTGGTAAGGATGTCATAGAGTCATAGGGTGGTTACTCCCAGGCTTTATTTAAAACATCCTTTCTAGAGAGACTAGAATTGTCCCATTCCTGCTGACCTTCCATTGCAGGCAAAAACTTTCTTTGCTATATTGTTTTATTAGCATTGCTTCTCTTTTTAACACACGTTTTAAATTGCGTGTAATGTTATTGACAGCTTTAGTAACATTTTAATGACCATCTTTGGTATGTTTTTATCTATATTGCATTTGTGCTAAATTGTCAACAACCTTGAATCCCATTCTGGGAAGAAAGGTGGATTATAAATGAAAGGAATCTATGTGCATATGAATGAATCAGCTTGGTTTTATTGTATTTGATATTATTTTGCCTCCCATTGCTGTAGAGATGAAAAATTTTCACTTCTCTCAGGGGCATTTAGGGGTCTTCACCAGCTTTACCTTGATACAAAATGAGACACTTCCTTTTGATGGCAGATGCTGAGAGGTGGCATCAAAGTATCTGAGGAGAGAGCTGTGTGCTTCAGAACACAACTGCACCCCCTTAACTAGCCATCTGCTTTCTGGTACATTGGATGGCACGTGTCCCATCAACAGTTCTGAAGAAAGACTGAGGGCCTTTCTGTCCCACACTATTATAGTCCTATTATTCTATTTTCAACCTCCTGTGGAATTCTGGGGTTTGTAGTTTCCTGAGGCCAAAGAGCTTTCTGGCTGAGAATTCTAAAGGCCTTTTCCTAAACTGCAAACCCCAGGATTCCATAGGAGGTTGAAAGTGGAATAATAGCACTATAACAGTGTAGTGTAGAAAGGTCCTGAGTTACCAGTCATTATACAGAAAGAAGATGAAGAAGACAAAAGATTCTTTACCCCAGAAAGCAACCAGAGCCAAACCTGGATGAGTGTTCTGGACATTGCGACTCCACAACTTTTCTCAACATGACCCTTGCCATACATCTTGATTTCCCTCTCCAGTTCTAGAATGTTTAGTGTCTAGTAACTAGACTGGGGAGGGCTTCTGTAAGGTTGGATCTCCCTCTCTAAGGACCCTCCCTTAGAGAAGCAGTGATATGAACAATCCTATGGCAAGGGACAGCAAACTGGGGCCCCCAGGGCTGTTTGTGTGCTCCCAGAGCAACCCAGAGTTCAGAAACAGTTTTCAAATTATTTTCTTTCAAGCAATTTTCTTTGCAAATGGTCTCTAATGACATTTTTGCTTCCCCTCCCTGCCATTTTAGGTCCAGGGGAGGCCTTCTTTAAAAACAGGAAGTAACCCCCCAAATCACTCCCTGTTTTAAAAAAAGGCCTTGCCTGATCCTAAAATAGTCCAGAGGGTGCAAAATATAGTAAAAAGGCCCCTCAATCCCCCTAGAGAGGATTGGGAGGTAAAATGTTTTTGAATAATGTTTGTTTGGAGGATGCAGTGGAGTGGTGAGGCCCCTTAAGTTCTTCTGGGTGGCCAACGTGATCCTCTCAACCCTAAAAGTTGTCCAACCCTGGCCTATAGGATGACCTCTTATGGATCATAGAGCCATTCCCAAAGTGCCTTTCACCTTCTGTGGTCATCAACGGTAGAGACCAGAGCATGGAAACATTGCTTTTTTTTTTTTTTTGGACTGCAAACAAGACTCCTTCAGTTGGTCAGGGGATTCTGGGATCTGTAGTCTAAAAAGTAATATTTCCAGCCTTTGATGGTCATAGCTTACTTCCCAGCATAACTTCCCCCACAAGCTGCCATCAGGCATAATTGCCTGCTCTCCCCACACACACACATGTTTGGTCAATCAAGAACAAAGTTTGCCGAAACAAACATGGGGGGGGAAATCTGAGAACAAATCAAGGATAAAGCACAGCATAATGCACAAAATTTAGGAAACTTCTGTGGTAAATCATTCCGCTACAAGTAGGCTACCACTCCAGAGTTCATTGCATATGATCCACAACAAATAACCACATGCCTTAAAGCATTTGGTTAGCACAGAGTCCATTTTCTGCCTCCAGAAGTAAATTATAGACTTACAAAACACCAGCCGTGGCCCAGTGGAAAAATGCAAATCGTCCTAGCCTTGTGGCAAGATTTACAACCTTCCTCTAAGTGGGATATTTATTATTTAGCCTAAGAGAGCCCATGAAAGGTCCCTGCAAAAGCCAGCAGTCCAGAGACACAAGAGGGATATTCAGTAGAGTGCTGGGAATGTGAAAAACCAAGCGCTAAAAACAAAACAAAAAACACTCATACCATCAACTCTATCATCACATTTAGTGATGAATGTTCCCAGAGGAGACACAATTCAACTGGAAAGATGAACATTATGTTTATTGTTGTGTGCGTAGGCTTTAAACAGAGGACATCCAACAGGAACCAAACATTGAGGACACACTAGTTATATAAAACTGTGCATCTGCAACTTGTACATATGTTACAGTAAATACCTATGCACCTTATGTACGGCTTGTCAGGTTATGTATATTTCATACCCTGTTAAAAAACATCTCTGACCGGAGAGCCAAGATATGCAACGTCAGCAGAAACTCTCCCTTGCCCCATGCATCACAATGTGTCTCGCTTGGCGATCATGCGCCTAGCTGAGATGGTACTCACATCATATAATTTTTAATGTCTTTAACCATCTTTAGCTTTGTATGCTGATAGCTCCTTCGGGCTATATGTGTCAATGGCAGCTGTGAGCAAAGAGAGGAGAAACTTCTGTTCAAGCAGTTGTTGTCGCTTCACGAGGGAAGCTGTTTTCTGAGGCTGGAAGGCACATCCCCGCAGAATATCCCATATGGTCCAGCTCCATTGTTCTTACTCACAACCTTTCTTAAATGGATTTATGCGATGAAAAAGAAGGGAGGGCGAGTTAAAAAAAAAAAGGAAAGGAAAGGAAAAGCAAAACTAGACAAAAATTACCGTTGTTTCCAGCAACGCTTATGCAAAGCCTGGCAGATGGCATAAAAGCTGATTGCATAAATATGCCATCGTACATGTGTTTAGTGTAGCGTAGTAGTTTGGGTGTTGGATTAGGACACAGAGAAACAAGGGTTCAAATCCCGGTTTGGCCAGGGAAACCCATTGGGTGACCTTGAGCAAGTCACACTCTCTCAGTTCTAGAGGAAGGCAATGGCAACCTCCCTCCGAGCAAATCTCGCTGAGAAAACCCTGTGGTGGGGTCATCTTAGGGTCATTGTAAGTCAAAAACAACTTGATGGCAGGCGACAACAACAGTAGCAAGAACAGATAGGTGTTCATTGAGACCAGTTTTGAAATAGCCTGCAGCCCTTTCTCTCTTCGTTTCCCCTCCTCCCAGACCAAGCATGGGAATCAAATGGCCCTCCAGACAGCAAGTTGCAGGACTGCAAATCCCAACAATCTTAACCAGCACAGCCAATCGTGAAGAATGCTGGGAGCTGTAGTCCAGCAATATCTGGAAGGCTGCAAGAGCCTCCTTTTTGTTATAGGAAGACCTTCAAAAGTTACATTTGAGAAGAAGAAATATGATGATCAAGAATCATAAAGATACCTTTCAAATGTGATTCTTTTCATCACTTACTGCAGTATTTCTAAAGCAACCCATTGCTGCTGCACATTACAAACCAATTGAATGGAGAGGAGAATGACATAATACTTGAAAAATTATTATTAAAATGCTGTTTAAAAGTAACTTCTGACAGTAACTAGTTACTCATAACTCCATAAAGTAAGCTTTTGTTCCTATTTATTGCACTATCTTTGAAATGTGGCCTTGATAAATAATCACTATCCTAGAATAACTAGTTGCGGATAACTGTATTACTTGTAACTTTTTATTTCCAAGCTCCAAAAAATGTCATCCTTAACTGGGCAGTGGTAGAATGATACCTTGGGTAAATTTTCAAGTTCTCCTCTTAGATCCTTTTATATTCTTTATACTATTAAGTCCTCTAACGCAGTGGTGTGGATGGTTCCACTCATGACCCTTTTGAGCTATTTCCAACAGAATGCCACACCAAAGGCCCTCAAATTCATAAAAATATGCAAAAACATTCCCACTTATCCCACAAAACACCCAGAATTTACCATGTCTCCATTTTTGGTCCATAATCTTCCCAAAAGAGTGACTAGAAATGACATAACATCACTTCCTGCCACCATTTTGAGAAGGACACAGATGGAAAATGGAATCATTTGGACACATTATGGGACGTGGGGGCACATTATGGGATGTGGAGATGTGACCCACAAAAGTAGGTTGCCTTGCTATGCTTTTGCTAAACTTACCTGCTTTGGTTTCATTTTCTTTTTGGAAAAGAGACTGATTTTCTACCCTGCCTGCTTTCTCTTCAGCACCTCATGGAGGACCAATAGAATGTCATTCAACTGTTCATTTCTACCTCCACTTCACATAAACCGTAGGCATAACCCACACCCACTTGGTGATCAGTGTGTAAAAAATAACTCCTTTCTATGACTGGAATCTTTTACCAGCTACTGAGGCCCTTTCCGCATGAGGCAGTTAAAACGGGCCAAGGTGTCCTGGCACGGAGGTTGTCCACACCTTGGATTGGACTAGGTGCAGACTATTTAACTTAGTTCCTCACCTCAGTCCGATCCAACCCACCCCCAAGTGGTCCTCCCCCACGCTAAGTAAAGACCGGAAAAATCAGGTCTTTACGTTTTCTTGAACATGCCATTGCGTTCCTACTTACCTGTGCAGATGCGCAGGCTCGCACCAATGCGAGCCTGCGATCAGCGGAGGGTGGGCTGTGGGCGTGGCCAGTGTCAGCGGTTGGTCCACTCCCAGGAAGACACCAGAAGCTACCATTTTGAGCCAGAGCAGTGCGGATCTACAGGCCTCACACTGCTCCGGTTCGCCCTGAACCAGTGGAGGAGCCCTGAGGAACGGCTCAAGGGACAGTGTGCATTACTTCGGACCCAAGAAGAGACAGTAAGTAACGGCACGGAGCGATTCACTCGCCTCATGTGGAAAGGGCATAAGTCAAGTATACTTATTTCAGTACAACCTCTTCTGGCCCAACCTCTCCACACCAAACCTGAAGGAAACATGATTCACTCATGCTGTGATCACTGGTGGAATGAACCTCCTTCTCCCCATGTAGCTGATGCCCAGTAAAGTAGGTTGGGGGAAAGGGTTACAATTGTGGCAATAACATCACAACCATGACTAAGTAGCAATTGTGGATATGAAACAGCTACCTAGGTTTACTCATCTGTAACTGCTTGGTTTTTACAATTGCAACTTAGTCACAATTGTTACACTGGTCCCACAGTCATAACTCTTATTTTCCTAGACATCAGCTGCACAGGGAAAAGGACATCCGCTCTGCTGGCAATAGGGACATGATGATCGGTGAATGATGTTTCTATCAGGTTGATGACCATGCCTCTTGCTTCTGCAGCCCAGTCAGGCACTGTCCCAGGCTGTTCTGGGTCAGGAAGCACAGTCATTGTGCTTCCTGACCCTCTGCACACCAGGTAAGTGCGGGAGGGAGGTGGGAGGGCATCATGCCAGTCATTGATGGAGAGAACTCATCAATGATTTGTAGCACAATCGTGTTACCTGAGAATGGGAGAACAATGGGACCCAGATGACATCATGCGTAAGCATCATCTGGGTCCCATCCTTCTCCTATCCCCAATGTGGGATGATGACATCCTGAGGAAAGGGCCTTAGTTGACTAAGTAGCTCATACAGGATCTGGCTTTCATTTTCTTTTCTTTTCTGTTTTTTTTAAAATCCACTAAAATTAAAACATGGGTTAAAATGCTGTTTGCTAAGGAGAAACGCTTTAAAAAAGGGACAGTACCAAAGAATTAAATTGGATAGTCATTATTGTCCTCTTAAAGTGACCAGCTGTCAATGCCCTCTCCTGCTGGGCTTTTAGGGCCAAGTAGGGAGGGGTGGAAGGTCAAGATATTCTAGTGATTTGAGCATTGGACAAGAACTCTGGAGACACCAGGGCTATTTCCGCACTGGACTGTTTTAGTGCTATTATTCCACTTGCAACATCCTATGGAATCCTGGGGTTTGCAGTTTCAGGAGGGGCCAGCCAGCCTCTCCCAAAACTGCAAACCCCAGGATTCCATAGGATGTTGCAAGTGGAATAATAGCGCTATAACAGTCCAGTGCAGAATGGGTTCAGGGTTCAGTTCTCCACTTGTCCATGGAAACCCACTGGGTGTCCTCAGGTACATCACACATGGTCAGCCCCAGAAAACCCCATGACTGGGTAACTTAAGTTGGAAATCACTTGAAAGGAGTCAATGACAATTTTGACAAGAATTTATCAAGATTCATTACAAATTTCTATGTGTTTAGGATGGAAACAATGTGAGGTTTTAAAAAAAAATTTGTAGGAAAAATCGACAACTAGTTCCACCCAGATCCAGTGATAGATCCAGTGACCCTTAAATGTCTATATTTGAACCCCTGGATATTCAGTTGAGCTCCCTGTTTTGGGGTCATATCTATTGCAGGGAATTCAAGAGTTTAAATGGAAGTGGCAAAGGCTATTCAGATATGCTCTGAAAACGAAGATTTATTTTTACATGGACTTCATCTGAGTTTTTTGAAGTTAACTATCTCCATGCCCACACTCAATAATCTTTGCTCTGACCACAGACGGCTCGAGAAGCATGTGCTGAG
This sequence comes from Ctenosaura bakeri, assembly GCA_948474755.1. Taxonomy (NCBI): domain Eukaryota; kingdom Metazoa; phylum Chordata; class Lepidosauria; order Squamata; family Iguanidae; genus Ctenosaura; species Ctenosaura bakeri. The sequence continues at coordinate 800,002 of CAOLHI010000801.1, forward strand.
GCCGCATAGACAGGAGCAGGAGCAAACAGGGGAAAAAAGCAGGCAAAGATCAGATTAATGTTCTGCATGTCATTGCCAGGAAAAAGCAGCTTGGAAATGATATCTTGCAGCTCCTCCTGCTGGACAGGACAACAGTAAATTTTAGAAGACAAGAGGCCTAAATCATATTGTGAGCCTTGATTAGAGGAGAACCATTGAATCAACTGAATTTACCTAGGATTCTGGACAACAGCCAGTTAGAAGCCGAAGATGGAAGCTAAATCAGAAAGTGTTCAGAGAGCTAGGCGGATATGGTTGGCAGGCTAAGAGCTAATTGTTTTTCTGCAGCAAAAGACGAGAAGGAATTCTACCTTTCAGAGGTGAAATCAATGGCTGTCACTATCCTTAAAGCCTTTTGGTATTCTTGGATGCCAGTGGCTAGTTCTTGTCTTCAAATTTCCTTTAATTTCCTTTCTTTAAGTGGGCAGTTGGGTTTAGCCAACATTTTTATTTCCCACAATGTCCTCACCGGCTGTAACATTAAGAAATTTAAATAGCAGCTACAGACTACATTTTTTATTTCCCACAATGCCCGCGAAGGCCCAACACAAGGAGGTTTAAATGGGAAGGGGCAAAATGAGGCTATTAGCTCCCCATCAGAATTATACCCTCCAAATGACATTTTCCTCCAGTCTCTAAAATTCTAGCATTGCAGAGTGAGACACTGAAAAATCACTCACATCAAGAACTCTTATAAAACTGTTGGCATTCACATTCCCTTGAGAACTCTCCCTGCTCTTTTATTTTGGAAGCCTAAGCTGTATTTCTATATACTGAATTTCAGTTTTGATTTCCTGCAATACAAGTAATTTGGGGACACACTTTTCAAGTGTTGAGAAATCTTGACAAAAATTCTGGACAGCAAGGATCTTCACCGTTCAGGACTAATTCTGTGCACAATGTGTGCATGGTTGTTTTACACAGCATTTTTGGCATACAAAACAACATTTTGGGGGCATAAAATACCATTTCTATGCAGCAATATTATTTCCCGTGCAGAAAACATTGTTTTCTTCACAGAAAACACTGTAACTGGAGACTTCTTTTACACAAATTTCACAGCTGGGTGATTTCCATAGAAGACAGCAGTTTCTGCATAGGAAATAAGATTTCTATGTAGAGATATTCCCTAAACAGAAAATTCCCTAAACAGAAAATGCTATTTCCTCTGCAGAAAACACTATTTTCTGTGCAAAACACATATATGGATTTTTTATAGAAAGAACCGCAAATTGCTAATAGGTTTTGAAAACTGCATAGTTAGCAAAGTTTTTTTTTTCCTGCTGTTGCTAAAATTACTCATTTCCATCAAGAAGAAACTTAGTAATTGCATGCCTAGCACAGGAAGATGTTGAGGCAGAAAAGGTGGCTGAAAATGGACAGTCTCTAAATGGAAAAGAAAGCAAGGTTTGACAATGGTATCAAAGATCTCAACTGTGCACAGCTAAAGAGATGCAAAAAATGAGTTTTCTAGGTTTCAGGAAAATAAATATTGTAATATCCACATGGATGTATTTCTATATGCTTTTCACCATTTAAAGAAAGGGGGTGTAAAACAATATATAAACACTAAAACATGTGGGGAAGTCACACTTTCTCAGCCTCAGATAAAGGCAAAGGCAAATCCCCTCTGAAAAAGTATTGCCAAGAAAACACCATAAGTTTACTTTAGGGTAACCATGAGCTAGAATGAGTTGAAGGCACATAAAAATTACAAACTATTTGGCATGTATTCCAGAAGATTTGAAGAAGAAACATCAGTGCTCCTCCTATGGCTCTAATTATATAACTAGAATTTTCCCACCTGTCCCAAAATTAATATTTTTCTAGCATGTGCTCAGTCAGCAACTGTATTGTATTTTGCAGCCATCCTGAAATGACATTTTGGTTAGGGGATAAAAATTTATCTCTTCTTTCCGTAATGAAAGGACAAACCTAAAGATAGTGTGAAAAGTTCTCTACCATGTTGTACTCCTGTTAACACTTTGTTGTGGTGATAGTATTTTAACTAATCTAGCACTCAGATCAAGAATCTTTGAATGCAGAGATATGTGTTGACCCTTTTATTGAGATATTTTCCTAATACACGGCTAGCTCTACCATTAAGTTGATTGAAGAGTTCACTTTGGGTGCCACATGCTAGTGGGCAACAGGATGCTTTTGGAGGAGAGAGATGGATGCCACAAAGCCTGCTGTGCACCACCTAAGTGAGTCTGCTGCCTTCAGGTGTGGTGGAAGATGCTCTCCCATAATCATCGTTCAAGATTCACCTGTCAATCCAGGCAGCTTCTCTCCCAGCCTTTCTCCCCATAATACCTTAGGCTGCCCATGTCTTAGTTTTCTTGGTTGGTGTGTGTGTGTGTTATTTTACTTTTTACTTTCCATGAAACCCATAGGATCATTCAGTCCAACACCAGGAACTGTCATGTCCTGCCTTGGAGACCCTGGCAGTGAGGAGGAGGATCCTGAATCCGAGGCAGAAGTTTATCCAGAGGCAGGAGTTTCCCCAGAAGCTTGCTTAGAAGATAACAAACAACAACAGAGGCCTGGACAAGGGAAACAAGTATCAAAGGATGAGACAACACAGATGCTTATCGTGCAAGACAGATGACGTCAGAGAGAGGGGCTGCACCGCTCAGCACATTTAAGTCACAAACAAGCCCTAATGAAAGAACACCTGAGGTGACAGCATCAATAGATAAAAGGCTTTCAGCTGTCCCTTTCCTTTCAGGGTCAGCAATTGATCTTTACAGTCGTGGAAGCCCTGTGCCATGTTCTCTTGTGTCTGGACTACCTTGAACCTCTGCCTGTTTGACTATGACCTGGATTTGCCCTTTGGATTTGTTTGCTTTGGAACCTAAACTCTGGACATTTTTCCTGCTCTTGCCCTGTGAGTAAACCCTACTCTGCTGCTTAGTGATTAATTGCCTGGTCTGCCCTGGACACAACAGGAACCTCCAAATCCTGGAATTGGAGCCACTTTCAGAATTATAATAATTAGGTATTTCATCCAAATATGAACCCAACTATCAAATATGAAACACTGGATCAAATATGAAACATCAGTGACTTGGATAAAGGAGTAGAGGGCATGCTGATCAGATTTGCAGATGAAACCAAATTAGGAGGGGTTGCTAACATTCCAGAGGACAGGATCAAAATTCAAAATGACCGTAACAGATTGGATTGCTGGGCCAAAGCTAACAAAATGAATTTCAGCAGAGAGAAACGTAAGGTCCTACATTTCAGCAGAAAAAATGAAATGCACAAATATAGGAAAGGGGACGCATGGCTGGATAATAGTACATGTGAAAGGGATCTAGGAGTCTTGGTAGATCACAAGCTGAACATGAATCAGCAGTGTGATGTGGCAGGTCAGAAACCCAATGCGATTCTTGGTTGCATCAATAGGAGTATGGTATCTAGATTGAGGGAGGTAATGGTACCACTTTATTCTGCATTGGTCACACTTCATTTGGAATATTGTGTCCAGTTCTGGGCACCTCAATTCAAGAAGGATATTGATAAGCTGAAGCATGTCCAGAGGAGGGCAACCAAAATGGTGAAGAGTCTGGAAGCCATCTCCTATGAGGAGAAGCTTAGGGAGCTGGGTATGTTTAGTCTGCAGAAGAGAAGGTTAAGAGGGGACATGATAGCCATGTTTAAATATTTGAAGGGATGTCATGTTGAGGAGGGAGTGGGCTTGTCTTCTGCTGTTCCAGAGAGTAGGACAAGGAGCAATGGATTCAAGCTTCAGGAAAACAGAGTCCACTTAAACTTCAGGAAGAACTTCCTGACAGTCAGTCCAACAGTGGAATATGCTGCCTGGGAGTATGGTGGAGTCTCCTTCTTTGAAGGTTTTTAAGCAGAGGCTGGATGGCCATCTGTTGGGAATGCATTGATGGGTGTTCCTGCATAACAGGGGTTTGGACTGGATGGCCCTTGTGGTCTCTTCCAACTCTTTGATTCTAAGAAGTAACTAGTATCAGAACATGGTGAGTGCCACTATTGCCAAGATTTATTGCTAAGACAATAGTAAGTAGAAAAAGACTGCCCAAGATTCTCCATCAGTGGCACAATGCCTAACTTTACAATGATGGAACTACATTGCTGACATGATAAGCAATCATATCAGTGAATTGTGGTGATAGAAAATGGGGTACCACACAAGATATCCAACATTGTTATGCAATAAGGGTTTCCACTGTGCAACAGGACATTTAATGCATCAGGACATGTTACACACTGGGACACTTTCTGTACTGGGACACCTTTGCACATCAAGATCCTTGTGCAATGGCAATGCTATGAGTCTGCCAAGCAATCATCCCAATGGCATAGCAATGTTCCACTTCCTCCCTAAGAATACAAATGGGATTCAACAATACATTCATCATTATGTGTAAGTCAATTTACAGTGACTTAGTTTCCCAATCTGATGTCAGATAATGTACTTAATACTGAAATTAAAATTTCCAAAATTAGGGAAATAGATGGCAGGACAATAGAAATTGGAGCTAGGAAGTAATGCATTACAAGTACAGTCAGACCTTCACTTTCACATGGGTTAGGGATGCAAAAGTAGAAAAACCATGAATAAAAATAAGAATCATGAATGCTACTTTTTTAACTTATAACACTACTCTAGGGATCTCAAGGTCCTCCAGTGCGATGCTGTGGTTAACTTTCAAATGAAGTGGGCCATAGAGTCATGCTGGAGAACCCAGCAATGCCTAGAGTTCCCTATAGGAATTCCCAGGTCCTCCAGTGTGACTCTATGGTCCACTTCTATCCGAAATGGAATATGGAATCACACTGGAGGACCTAGACATTCCTAGAGATAAAATATTTTTTCACAGCAGAGGCAAATTCAGTAAGATTTTATAAAATAATTAAATTAAATAAATAAAAATAGCCCACAAATAATCTAATCAGTGAATGCTGGGTTCACAAAACTGGAGGACCAACTGTACTTTACTGCAAAGACATATTGCTCACTGGGGGCACAATTCAGGTTGTGGTGTGACACATCAGTGTTCCTCCTCCATTGCAAATGAGTAACCACTGGTCAATGTCCATTAAGGGGCAGGAAGGAGTGTTGCCCAGGCTCACCTTATCATAAGGAGCAACAAAGTTTTCTTCCTCTATCTGTCTTTTCCTTTAAAACAAGGGTCTTGTGCCACTTAGAGTATCATGGAATCCTACATACCCTCATGTGCAATAGCAGCAGTTAGTAGTACCTAGCATCCCATGCTGCTCTGAATGGTACTGGATTCTAGTTTTAAAGTAAAAGATATAGAAGGGGAAGAAACCATTGTACTATTTTGTGTTAAAGTATCCTCTCCTGGAATGAGTGAAAAGGCATTGTTGCAATGAGCAACACATCCCTTTCTGAGCCTCCTGGAAAGGCAACACTAACACAGAATTCCACGGGTCATGCAACAAGCCAAACAATAGTAGACTTTCTAAAAGTGACATTCCAGCTGCTGTTAGAAATGAAATGTTACTTTAGTTTGCTTGCTAAAATAACACAGATTCTTCCATTTACTGCATATCTGTCTGTCTCAGTAGAAAACATTGGGTGGCAGATCACAGATAGAGAGGTGATCTTTCAATTATTTCAACCTTGCATGCAAGGACAAACATACATTTTTGTGCAGTATTCTTCTCATATTTGAGCATCCCAAAGTGAAGCTCAAAAATACACAGGTCCATATTCTACACGAACCTCTTCCGGCCCAACCCCACAAACCTAGCGGAAAGGTCATTCATCTGTGCTCCAATTACTGCCAGAATGGACCTCCTTCTCCCATGCAGTTGATGCCCCATAAAGGAAGTGGTAGTGGGAGTTATGATTGTGTCACCATTGTGACTAGGTAGCAATCATGAATATGGAACAATTATGGATGAGTAAATTTAGGTAGCTGTTCTGTATTCACATTCACTCCTTAATAATGATTGTCACACTATTGCCATGACCATAGCTCTGTCCCCCCACAACCTACTTTATCAGGCATGGGGAGAAGGAGATACATTTTGTTGGTGATCAGAGCATGTGTGAATGATGTTTCCATCCTGTTTTGGGAAGGAGTCGAGCCAGGAGTGGTTATTTGGTATACTTCACTATATGGGTGGTATAGAATACTGGTCATGATATTTTTGCACAAAAAAACACTGCATAGAAAATGTGATTTTTTTGTGGGGGAAAAGTCACATGTTTCTTTACCAAAAAAAAAAAATCCTCCAGAACACTCTTGGACATTCAGTTACTCTGAGAAAGTTTTGTTGCTCTGTTATTCTTTACAATGGAGCTTCTCAACTGTTGGGAAACCCATTCTTTGACAAGGAAACGAATAATAGAGAACATTCTTTCCATCCCTAATCGCAGACCCGGTGCTGTGTTGTAGGCAGCATTGAATGCACAGCTGAAAGCTGGGTTCAGATTGTTCCTCTGCAGAGTGAAGTTTACCTAGTCATCAATTTCAGCCAGTCCTGGTTGTTGCAAAAACAGAATGGGGGTGGTGAAACTGTATGCTGTTGGCATGAGATTTGCAGTTTAGAGGGCAATTAAGGCACTTAGAATTCTTGGCAGAGAGCTTGAGTATTTCACCAGACTACAAATCCCGGGATTCCATGAGACACAGCCGTGGCAGTTACAGTGGAATGATACCACTATGTGTAGTGTGAAAGGATCCCAGTTTTCCGCAATATAAACCATTGATTTAGATGAGAGAGAAAATGCATCATGACAACGTAAGAAAATCCCTACTGGATCAGACCAGATATTGTGCTAGCATTCCTCTTCTACACACTGGGCAACTAAATGCATTCAGGTAGAACATGACTTTAAAAGATGACCTCAAGAGCACCCTCCAATAACTGGTTATGAGAGGTGAACTGCTTCTGATAATGGAAGTAGTGTACCATTGACAGCCTTATCCTCTACATCTTTGTCTGATCCCCTTTCAAAACTATTCACATTGATAGCCATCACTCTACAGCTCAAGGAAGTGAATTCAGTAGTTTCACTATGTACTGTGTGAAGATGTGAAGAAAGCCAACACAATTCTTGGTTGCATCAATAGAAGTATGGTGTGTAGATCGAGGAAAGTAATGGTACCACTCTATTCTGCTTTAGTTAGACCTCAGCTGGAATACTATGTCTAGTTCTGGGCACCTCATTTCAAGTAGGATATTGACAAACTGGAACATATCTAGAGGAGGGTGACAAAAATGGTGAAGGGTCTGGAAGCCAGCCCTCTGAAGAGCGGCTTAGGGAGCTGGGGATGTTTAGTCTGAAGAAGAAAAAGTTAAGAGGGGACATGATAGCCATGTTTAAATATCTGAAAGGATGTCATATTGAAGAGGGAATGGGCTTGTTTTCCACTGGTCCAGACACTAGGGCAAGGAGCAATGGATTCAAACTACAGGAAAAGAAGTTCCATCTGAACCTCAGGCAAAACTTCCTGATGGTCAGAGTTGTCCAGCAGTGGAATATGCTGCCTCGAAGTGTGGTGGAGTGTCCTTCTTTGGAGGTTTTTAAACAGAGGCTGGATGGCTATCTGTTGAGAGTGCTTTGATGGGTGTTCCTGCTTAGCAGGGGGTTGGACTGGATGGCCCCTCTGGTCTCTTCAACCATATTATTCTATTCTATGTATTTTTTTGGAGGGGGGAAAGAAGAGTGGGAAAATAGAACTGTCTTCCTTTTTTCTTGTATCAAGGATGGAGCTTGACTTGATCGTTGAACTACTTTGATTCCTCCAAGTAAGGATTTGTTTATCTATTTCCTATTGTTTCTAGTGAAGATATCTCCATCCTGGGCATACTGTTTATTCAAAACTGTCTGTGAGTTCAGTAATAAGCAGAGATACAGGCAATAGGCACTGTGACTCCCAGGTAAGCCGGAGCAGACAACAGCCTGTGATTTTATTTTCCTTGACTAGAGAGTCTAGTCTCTCATGATTTGCTGAGGGAGCTGCAGGTGTACAGTATGTGCTAAAAATTAGGACAGTTTCTTAGTGGCTAAATATAGCCTTTGACTGCTCCAATTTAGGGACCCAAGTCTAAGCAACACATCTGCATGTCATAACAATATGCGTTTGTTTGTTTGTTTGTTTGTTTGTTTGTTTAGTCTCATCTCTCAATCTGGATAGATAATTCTGAATGGGCAAGTGAAGTGGGCTTATCCACAGATTAAGAAGGGAAAAAAAACAAAGCTGGGAGAGGTGGAGATTCCATGATCACTCCTACTGTGACAGTAATTGCACAAAATCTTAAAGAGACCAGCAGATTCAAAAATATCTTGCAATAGGACCATATGTTACCTGTGTTGTTAGGATGTAGTCCAAGCATTGCCTCTCTGTGAAGCATGATTATCGTGTGGCATGGCATATGTTGTGGTGCTTCCAATGTGACTTGCTGTGATGAAGTTCCAAATGTCCATACACCCATTCCACATTCACGCTGGAGATGCACAGTGTAGTGACTTCCAGTTTGCCTGATACAGATTTGCACATTGTGTCCCTTTTTATGCCATCACCTGCCCATGATTTAAGCTGGTACCAACATGGACAGAGCTCTTTGCACCTGTTCTGTCCCCCTCCCTCCCACTGACCCCACTGGCTTTGAAGCTGTCTTGGAAAGAGTTCCTATAGTGACAGTTATTTCAGGTAGGAGAATGACCACTACCAAGAGTGAACTCTTTTCCCTCCAGTTGTCTCCTTGAAACATTTACATCCTGCTAATCATCATAAGTATTGAACTCTTCCTTCCCCTCTACATTCCTTATTCCTTGTATGCATCATGTCTTAAACCTGAGATTGCCGGTCTGAGAGCATGGGGACTGTTCTGCTACTTGCCATGTAAGATTCTCTGGAAGCCTTTTTGCTAAAGATTATGCTCAAATAGATAAAGTAATCAATACATACTCCTCATCCTTACTCCAGAGTAAAAGTAGGACATTAATTGCAGTATTAGTGTGATGCTTCTTAGAAACTGAATGGCAAATATCTTTCAGTTTGCCTTCTAGTCAACTTTGATTGATCTTGGGCTTTCATTATGCGTTTAATTCTTGATTGGAGGAGGCAAGAGAACAGAGTGGTAGACTTGGAGCAGAAAGTTCTAGGTACAAATGTCCATCCACCCATGAAGCTCACTAAATAATCTTGTTTAGCTCACAGTATCATCACTCTGCCTTAGTTCCTAAGAAGCATACCAAAATATTCAGCACATCAGAGATTGCAGTTCATTATGTATTTTTGTTGCTTCAAACACCTGGTCATTTTAGTCAGTGGTTTTTAACCTTTGGTCCTCAAGACACTTTGGACTTCAGCTCCCAGAATCCATTGTCATCGGCCATGTCAGTGAAGGGTTCTAGGAGCTGAAGGACAAAACACCTGGCAGATCAAAGGTTGAGAACTCCTTATTTAAGTGACTTAGATGAAATGTAGACTAAGTATGATCCAAGTTAATGTTGGACCAAACTTTCATAGGAGCTCAAAGACTTAAGGAAAGATGTAGCATATCAGACTCTCTCTTCTTTATTCCATTTCTTCACCCCTCACTCTGGTACAAGTGTATATATCTATTCTGTTGCTCTTTGATCCAAGGTATGCATAAGGGTCTATTGGCTAGTCCCAATTAGAGTAGAGCCACTGAATCCACTGTTGGATCATGGACCAACAAATAGGTTAATTTGCTTTGATTCAAAGGGTGTACTCTAGTTGGGACTAATCAACAAGATTCAGGCTAAAGTTTATGCTATTTTTGAGCCTCTTGAATTATTTCTGTTGACATCAGGATTCAAATCCATGCTCAGCCATGGAAATCCATGTGGTGACCTTGGGCAATTTGCACATTGTCAACCTCAGACAAAAGCAAAAACAACCCCTCTCTGAACAAATCTTGCCATAATAGGTTTGCCTTAGGGTCACTACAAGTAGGAAACTACTTGGAAGTGCACACCAACAACAATTGAAAACCAGATGCCCTGTTTGACAAATAACTAGCAACCATCTCTCTGATGTTGGGGGCCTTGACAAATTCATGGAGGAGAGATTCATCACTGGCCATTTGCTGAGAGGAATATGTTAGAGAACTTCCATGTCCAGAGGCAGTATGATACCAAATAATCTGTTATTAGAGCTATTGGCTACAAGTCTTGTTTGTGGATTTCCTGAGAATATCTATCTAGCTACTCAGGTGAGTAGAATGCTTGTCACATCCATCAGGGTTCTGACATTGTTATGTTCTAAGTTGTCTGTTGTCAATGTGTATGATACACCACAGGCATAAGAATTCTATTTTTGACCATGGATTGCTTTCATTTGGGAGAAATCTGTAGGGTGTTTTTTATTTTTTTGCTGGTGGTGCATGGAGCTGAACTTGGGTACATTGTCTGCTTTTATCCATCTTAGGAGAAAGGTGAGATATAAATTCAACAAACAAAAGAAACAAACTCACTCACTCATTCTTCTTTTCTATTTTTTTCTTCTTTGTTTCTGCCAGTCCATTTTCTCTCTGTCTCTCTCTTGCTGACATTACTCCTTTTCCTCCCTTCTTCCTCCTTCTCACTCAGTATACAAACAGGATAAAAGGGGATTGCTCTTGCTAAATGTCTGATCTGATTGCTTTCCAAATTAGGACTGCTTGGAGTCCAAGGGCCACAGGATGCACATCCCTGGTGTATAGGAAGTCCCTTGTTTTACCAAAAAATTGTGCTAATTATCATGGGGTACAGATCATGTCCATTACTCAGAATAAAATCCATTATAAAAGCATCTCCAAATGCTGACATGCCAAATAGGTTGCAACTTCAACACCGGGAAAGGAAAGCAACTTTTTTTTTTATTTACCCTTGAGACAAACTTCAGACTTTGTGAGAATGATGAAAAATGTCCCATCACGCAGTACATGTGAAAACAATGTCTAATTCATTCCTCTTGTGTCTTCTTTTCTGCTGGCATCCTTCTTCACCATCATCTGCTAGTTACATGGAAGAGAGCCTAGCAGCATAACCAGTGCATTTCCTAACTGGACAAGGGCCTGAGGAACTGAGATAACACTAGGTCAGCAGCAGGTCTGCTGAATTCAACCTCCTCTCAGGTTAACTACCCTTATCCCAGTCTTTGTGGAAGTATGACTATGTCTTGGGACTGAGGGAGGTTTGGATTCCTCAGTTCTTCCTTAGTTTGTCCCTTCTGTACCCCTTTTGTAGCTTATCTGCTGCCAAATCCTAGCCAACAGAGCAATTTCACCAGCAGATTTCAGGAATAAAAGGGGATTCACACTGCCCCCCCCCCCCCCCACACAACTGGTGCATCTTTGAGTCAGGATTGCACTGTTTACACATCTCAAATGCTTCTGCAGTGATTTCATGTCATTCTATCCAGTGATGTCACACTTATGTTTCTGGTCTAGAAAGTGGCCATGGTTAACCTAGGATCCCAACATTGACTTCATTGTAGTGAGCAGAATTTGCTTACCTGCAAAAAAGTTCAGCAGGAAAGACCCATGTGATTTGCTGACCTTATATGTTTGCTAAACACACACACACACACACACACACCCTACTGAAGCTATCCCCCTCTATTTGGAAACCTGGAGTAAGATCACCCTGTTTTCTATACATCTTCCTAGGAACGTCTGCACTGTCAAGACACAGGCATAAAACTGCGTTGGTTGGACAATCATTCCCTAGCACAGTTCTAGTAATGAGCTGTTTGGCTTCCAATCATCTCTGTGTCAAAAGAGACCTTTATCTCAGCAATAGCTCCTCCTACATAGAATCACAGAGACACCCTTGTCTGTGATCCAAATGATAGCCCTAGGTTGAGTCTCCCATGATGAAAAGAGACATATAAGCTAGGGTATGTACTTGCCCCCAATGGCCCTTTATTACACCAACAGCATTTGTAGCTTTTGATAGTTGTATGGATTTACGATAAAGTTCGGAAAAGATGACGCTCAGTTTACTTTTTCCCAATCATTACAACATGAGAAAGTGAGCGATTTTCTTTAAGCCATTAACATAACATCAATGCTTATTACAGCCAAACAGGGCTTTACACTTTATGCCAAGTCCTGATGAACACAAGGTCCATTTGAAGAACACAGACGGGAGAAAAGAAGAGGGTGTTTTTTGGAAAAGTGCCAGCACTCAGTGGTTCTGTCCCACTGATTGAATAAGCTATGGATCATAAGCTAGACTATAGCTTAGAAACTGCTATTTTCTATCTAAATATATCACTGATGGACAGAACAAGATCTCTCATGGTGAGAATGCAGACCTATTTAAGCCAGTGCTATATGTCCAACAGAACCCATCCAGATTCTTTGGGAAATTCATAAGCCAGCTTCCCCTTTGTTGTCTATCTACAACAACTGGGACTATAACTGAATATGAAGGTACCATCCAACTACCATGGCACATCATAGTAATCTATGAATTGGTTGGGTTTTTTTTAAAGCCACTTTATAAGCTGATGTGGGAAGACTTCACGTTTGTGAGAGCCACTTTTTTTTTGTCTTTTTTTTTTAACTTGAGCTTTCAAATCCGCCAAGTGGTGCCAAACGTAAAAGACATAATTAAAGAACTTTGAGACTAGAAATTCACCTTGAGTACCAGAATTGAAGACCAGTCATAGCTGTTCTACATAAAAATCCACACTCCTGGCTACCCATTCACGCAAGCCTTCTTCATTTCAGCAGTCTTATTGATCTGTCTGTGTGTATATGTGTGTGAGATTCTCTTATCCCTATTATGAAACAATTCAGAATCAGAAATCGTTGCTCGATGAAATTTCTGAGTAGATTCTAAGCATCTTCTTCCTGTCCCCTGATCTAAGGGAGTGCCTCTTACCACATCTTGTTGCAGCACATCCTCACTGTACAGTTGTGTACAGAAGTACTTCTTCTCTGGAACCTGCTAACAATGAACTTGACCTTGCATTGTGTAGGTGCGGAGAAATGTTTCCTTTCTCTACAGGTTTTTTTTTTTAAGTAACCATTTCTATCATCAATAGTTTTTCTTCCATCGGGAAACTAAAACCTCCTAAACGAATTAGCTTTTCCTTTTAGGGATGGTATTCCACTGGTTACCCTTTTGTGTAAGATTTCAAATGTGTCATATCATACATTTTATATAAAGGTATTACAATACTTGTTTTATTTTCAAGCCATTTCCCGATAGTTCTTAACATCGTGGTTGCCCATTTCCTCACACTGCACTTAATTCACTGGTTGTCTTGTTGAGTTTTCCACCATTATCTCTTTCCTTTGCAGGCCTCATTAACATCTGTGTGAAATTAGAGTTTTGGTTTTGCCCCATTTTGGACTGAATTATACTTACAACAAATCTCTTGTTTGTTCACACACCCTCTACATGCTGAACTGAGGAAGTAAAAGGCTGTTGTTCCCTTTTTTAATAAAAAAAATCAGGATATAGAAAGAGAGCATTGCATTAAAGTGTTTCTTTATTAATCACTGCAATAGACAGAAACAACGAAGCACATCGCTCTTTGAAGAGAGAGCTTTAGCAAACACATATGGAAACTTGCAAGCTTCTGTGGTTAAAATATACAGTTCTAAATTACCTCTTGGATCAATAACAGTAGGAAGATGGAGATTATCAATCTCTGAGTGGCCTCAGTTACACGGAATTGACTGGCAACCACATAATGACTTTGGGCCCAGCCCACCAGTTTAGAGCCAGGGTGATAGATCTGCAGGTGCCACTCATCATAATTTCCTTATCGACAACATCCATGGGGTCATTTGTCTTCTGGTTGTCTCGGTCCACTTGGAGCACTTTATCCTTCAGAGCCGCCACTGAGAGTGTGATCAATGCACAGCTACAGCTGGTTGAAGGGGACCAAATCCATTGAACAGTTGATTTGGTTCCATTTTACCAGCTTTAGCAAAGCATTCTGGGCCTCGTCACAGTTCGCAGAAAGGCAGAGGAGTGAGGGACCCAAATCCCTTAGAGTCCCTGAAGCCGACGTTACATCAGATCCAGCAGTTTTGTTCTCTAGCAACCAAGGTTCTACTTCAACATGTTAGAGACTAAGTTGAATAAGTCACACCGGGTTTTTTTTTAAAAACACAAAAACACAGAGATAAAAATGGGAGGACTGGGGAACTGGTCTGACTGCTTGCTTAACTTGGTGAGAGTTACCCCTCCCCAGGAAAAACTTATAGGAAAGGGGAGGTGTGGTTCTTGGAAGCAAAGGTTGTTGGACACAAAGACCCATCAATGTTTGCATAAAGTGATTAATGAGAGAGGGGACTCTAGAGAGTATGGCTGTCCCTTTGTTTCACCTCTCTGTTTCTTTAATTGAACTATGTACTTAAGGCTTTTTACTCCCTGCCTGCCTGCAGAGATTACTTCCCCCTTCTTCCAAAAGTTTGTCCTTTGTCTGGGAAGAGAGGATCCATAAGACTCCTGCCTCAGGATGGCTTACATCCTCACACCAGAGCCAGCTTTTAGGTGTTCTTCTACAGAATTTAGGTAATCTTTTGACTATCTCCTTCCTATCCCAAGATGGATTTCCTGAAATAATAAACATAAGTTTTCCCTTTTTTAACCTCACAAGAGCATCCTGAGTAATTTCCCCTGCTTCCCATCGCACTGGCTCATATTGCACCAGCTATGCCGCACTCTGCTTGAGACAGATGTCAAATATTGCTATAAATGTATGGGGGCTTTGTTCCCCTAGGTAATGGAATCTTTGTTGTATACCTGGAGTGAAATGTTTAGTGTACAGCAGCAGTCTTTAGCCACTGGTCTTCTCTGACAATATGTATCTCTCTACCAGAATAATATAGGCTAAGCATATGCTGAGAAGCATTGCAGCAATTTTAGGCCAAAACACAGAATGGGCCACTTAAATGTAATTCCTGTCATCTTTGGGTTTCTATTATGGTAAATGATTCCAGCATAACTCTGGGTATCGAAAATACAGAGCTTTTCTCTTACACCTGATATCTCTTATAGGAAGAGATAACTTCCCTTAATTGGCTTTTCACAGGTTAAACACTGCGGCACAAAATGCTCTACCAGACTTAACTACCTGCCCTTAAAAGTCTGCAAAAAAAAAAAAAAAGCTTGATTCACACATGCATGGATATTATTCAAGAACACACCAGATCAATGTCGCGCACAACCAGGTGAATAGCTTCACTATAAGACAAGGAGGTTGGAGGTTCTATAAAAGTGTTGATGAGTTTGTGGTGACTGATCTGTGATGACTGTGAGGATGGAGGGTGCTATCTTCACGACAATGTAGTGGTTTGGATGGTGGAGGCGGCAGGGTGAAGGCATTCAAAGCTAGGGCTTCCCTGAATCAGTGGGCTGTTCACTACTTCTCACTCCTGTTTACTTCAAATGGGTTGTTCAAACTACTTAAATGTTACCCTGAATTCTTTCTATGTATGAGAAAGAGGCAGGCACAAAATTTGGAGGGAGGAGAAAAAAAAGTGCTTAACTTGATATTGTAACTGCTGAAGAATGAAGATGTATGCATGTGAATTTGCTCCCAGCCCCACTGAAACCAGTAGAAGGACATTGGTTCAAATCCTTGTACTTCTTACTTAACTGGGATACAAATCAGACTGTTGAGCCTTTAATACTCCCACACCGTTATTTTCATTCAACCATTCTGACAGCTGGTGGTTTGTCTTTGCCACACCTAAGAAATGAAGGCAAGATAACAGGAAAAGAAAAAAAAGAAGGAAGGAGGGAAGGAGAGAAGGAAGGAAGGAAAAGAAGAAGGGAAGGAAGGAAGGAAGGAAGGAAGGAAGGAAGGAAGGAAGAGAAAGAAAGAAAGAAAGAAAGAAAGAAAGAAAGAAAGAAAGAAAGAAAGAAACCTTCAATTTGACACTAGCCTCCTGCCTTCCCAATGTGAGCAGAGGGGAAAACCAGGATGTGATTAATAGCAAATAAAAAAGTTTAAAAGGAAGATGCGTAAGCTGTCCTAAGCATAATATGATACGTGGTACACTGCTGAACTCAGGTTGCCAAAACTGCAGGCATGGCAGTTTTTTTTTATCCTGCTACCTGGGGAAGAGTTCTCTCTCAGGGCTCTGCTGAGTTAAACCCCATTACTGGAAATAAATGGTTCCATCGTCTCTCCTCTGCCTCCTCCCACACATCCTTGCCGGGGGGAAAAAAATAAGTCAGCATCTCATCATTTCTGCCATGATGTTCAATTAAAACCAGACTTATTTTATCCAGAACTGTAAACATTTCGTAAAACTCTTGCAATGCGGTTCGTAAAGGCTCCATATAAGGCGAGGCAACGGCAGCTGAAGACTGTATCACCGAGAGATAGCAGAAAAAATGTGAACTGTCAAGTTGGAGAAGATTCAGCGTATCCTCTCGTCTAACCTTTAACCCCAAGGTGACTGTCCTGTGCCTAAATTATCTCAGATATTCAAGAATGCCCTGTATTTCATCCCAGAACACCTGTCTGGCATCAAATCCCTTCTCAAAATTCACCTTTTCTGTGAAGGCCTTCTCTAACCATTCCACAACTACAATCACACACACACACACATAAAATGTTTTGGGGACACACACACACACATATATATATATAATGGTTTGGAATCCTTTGTGAAAGAGTTTTATACCAAGCTTTGGTGGTGAGAGCAAGTAAGAGCTCCAGGACTGGTGGCTTCTCCCTTCCTTACCCAGGAAGGTCTCAAGGGAACAAGAGAGCTTGGGATCCTGTGGATCCAACATTTTTTCTCAATCCATTCCCCGACATCCCCCTTTACCTAACTCCCCGCCCCCACTGCTGTTGGAACACTTTTTGTAGAAGAGAAAGTGTGTCAGAGCTTCTGGGTCACAACACAGAAGTTCTCAAAGGGGTGTACCTCTTTTTCTAGGCAAAGGAGAGGAGATTTACTTCAGGTCCTCTCTGAGAATCAGGATGAATGAAACAATTGTTCTATTTGTCTTTTGTCTTACTTTTTTTTATAAATTAGCTAATTTTTTTTAATGTAAGCAGCGGAATGAAGCTGAAATTATTATTTTATTAAAAAAAATAGGAGAAGGCAAAACTGAAAAAAATCACCTAGCCATCTTAAAAGTCTCATAGAATCATACAGTTGGAAGAGAACATAAGGGCCATCCAGTCCAACCCCCTGCCATGCAGGAACAAAGTCTGGCTTTGAATTCTTGTGTATTCAACTATTGTATATTTTTGTTGCTAAGCAGAGTTGTCAGGTCCTCTCTCTCTTTCTCTCTCACACATACACACACTTTTTAACAGCAATATAGCAGACAGATAAACCAGGGATCTCAGCGTGCAGGAAATTGTCCTGTTGGGAGAATTTGTCTGGTGCAAATAGTTGAGAATTTGTTCTGTTTGGGTATAATTTTCTTTTAGAAAAAGCTGATCCAAATCCCCAGATTTCTGCATAAAAAAGATTTTAAAAAAAATGAAATGTGGGAGACAGTAAAATGGGCAGATTTGTCTGTCCTTATCTATGACACTGCCCTGGGGACCATAGGATAATGACATGTAAGTTACATAAGATCACTTGTCCACTTTAATATCAAGTACCATCTAATCTCATCTGGATTTAACTCAGTTCCCTTCTTCTATGTTCACTGCTGTTACCTTCATCCCTTTTCTCCCTATCCCTTCTGTTTTGTTCCCACCAAAAATGAACTGCGGTAAACACTTGCACTTTTGGTATGGTGAAAACACTGGACAGCTGGATGGCATTCTTCACAGCAATAGGATAATAGTTGTAGTAATAATTACAAAGATAACAATCTCTGCAAGTCAATCATCACAGTCAACACATGGTATTTCTGATCTCTTACAGGGAAACAGGAATGGAGAAGAGATAAAATAATAGCTCTGAAAGAAGATCTCTTCCATAAATTGAATCAGGTTACATCTAGTACTATTTCAGGAGATAGTCAGGTAAAGGAATGAAATAAAGACCCAGTGAGTGAAGATCTGAAATGAATACTTCTGTTCTTGAGTAGTTTGAAGAACCAGATGATGATTTAATTCATCACATTTTTATAATGTAAGGGGAATAATAATTGAAAGCATACAACCTGAATCATAAAAATTACATGGAAGGTAGAGAGGATTCAGCATCAGAAGATGCCCAGTTATCTCCTGAGAAGCTCAGACGACCACTATGAAAGTGTCTTTTACAGCTGTGAATATCTGGATGGCTTCAATATCTCACTTACATTCCCAGCAGCCTTTGCAGTGAGTGCCTTCCAGGTGTTGGATTGCTATCTCCTATTGTTTCTCCAGTACTGGATTGGGGCTGATGGGTTTTGTAGTATGCCACATTTATTGGATTCCAGACTGGAGAAGTCTATTCTAAGAATTTAATTTGGAGGTAGCAGTAAGAGAAGAATTATGATAGTACAAGATTGAAGATGTACAACTATTCTGGTAGCCAGTCAGCTAACAACCCACCTCTCTGAGCATAAGGGATGGTTGTTTGGAGAAGAACCCACATAATGTATTAGAAATCAATGTGGGAAAGTGTATGTATATATTTTGTAACATTTGTTTAGCTCTCTGCAATGAGTTATGGCCGGAGGTTTCCTTTTGGAAAAGCAGTTTTTCCTTGCTGTTCACCATTAATCAAAAATAATAATGTGTTTTCCACCAGAAAGACCTCAGTGGCAAACCTACAAATAGCCACTGAAGGATTTGGAGTTTGTTACAAAGAGTTTTTAGGCTGCCAATCTTTTGCCTGGACACTAGGCAATTAGATGGGAGATTGTTCCCCCAGGGCTAACCATCTCCTCGCTAGGATTTCTAGACATCTGTTTCCCAATATCAGAAGATTTTTAGATCTTTTTTAAAATAAACAAACAAATAAATAAACAAAGAATAAAATGAAAAAGCAAACAGAATAACTTCTCAAATAGGAATGGAGGAAAATATATTCAGAAGTTTAATGTGTTTGCATTTTAATGAGAACCTACTTAACTGGCACTTTGTGGACTGAAATGTAGTTATCATTCAGTGTTTGCCTTCTGTAAAACAATAGCAATACACACAAAAATGCATGTGTTAGGGAAACACGTGCACATAAGTAATACTTCAATGAAAATAATGGTATAAAAAAGACTTATACTGGGGAAACAGCATGTTAAACATGCATATATTAGATAAAACTGCACACAATGTGTGTACAGAGAAATTCTTATGTAAATATATATGAATTTTCATGCAGTCTTTTCTTTTTCAAAAAAATCAAACTAATACAGAAGTGTGACTAAGTCTAATTAAGACAGGTAAAAAAGAAGAAGAAAAGAAACTAAAATTGAAGAATTACATATCCTTAACGTTAAATGAACAGTGCATGTAATGATCTACCTCAATAAATTTTGACTGAATGGAGTCAACACAGAAATGACTACATATATTTAGTCTAACAGTAACAATGAAATAAAGATTCCCACCACTCCAAAACACCAAAAGATGCTGAGGGCTAGACTTCACAATGTTATCAGTGAAAACCTTCTGCAATTGTAGAAGAGGTAACAATTACTTATGAAACTTAGATCTGCTACACTGTTAAAAAGCTATTTGACGTCCATTGCAGAACTTGCTTAAAATCTCTCCATGCTTTGGGATCCCAAACTCACTTAGCTAGGGAGAAACCTGCACCAACAAGAATTTAGATGTATAAACTAAATAAAGATTTAGTTTCCTTGTTTCTTTCTCAGTATAACTTTCTTTTAAAGAAAGTTTGTAAGAAAATTTATATTGTTCCCTTGGATTCTGTGCTGGAAGAAAGGCAGGTTGCAAATAAAACAAAATAAATAAATAATAGAATTAATACAGATCCAAATGAGCAACTTGAGTTAAACTTGGGTATCCCCTAAACACATGATGCACATGTAAGCTCATTTTGCCACCCCATAAAGGTACAAAAACAAAAATAAGTCAGTGTTGATTCTGGAAATAAGCTCTTCAAGAAACAGAAGAGAATACTCAGGTCTATAACTCTTAATATCCATCTGTGGGCTTCTCAGGGCATCTCATGCATCTGCTTTAAGGGTTGATTCTATGTAGGATTTCCAAAACTGCATCTGCAAGGGTAGTAAGCAGGAATAAGAAATTTGTAATGGGACATAATTTGTTCTAGTGCTCCCACATGGGTAAAGGCTTTTTTGTGGCCTCTTAGAGTCTTTATGTGGGTTCTTAAGGCCTAATGCTATAAGCAAGCCTCGAAACCCACCATTATACCATTATGATACCATTACCATTATGATTTTTCAATTACAAACTACTGGAAGGAGAGGGGATTTGCAGGGAGAAAACAGTAATCAGGAGTGTGCCTTTTCCCTACTTGCTACCTTTCTCCAGCTATTTCTCCCACTCACCAGGGTTTCCAGAAGTATCTTTGCCCCATCAAGTTGGACAAATGTATCTGGCTGCAGTGGAAAACACCCCCACATACATTTCCTATCTTTCCTATAAATCAACCCCTAAACCCACCATCCCTTCACAACAGAGAAGCAGCGACTCTGATGTTTGCTAGCAGGTTTTATTCTTGTTAAATGGTGCCTTGCCATTTCATTTTATCTAGCCTTTTTGGTACAAAAATGTAAAGCAGCAATTCTTTTGGAATTTCCAACAGCTGCACACCTAGACTTTCCAGGAAATCTTGCAGAATTCTATACCAGCAGTAGTCACGATAACAGTAACAGTAATAATAATAAAAACCACCTTAACTACTTTGTATCTTTGCAAAGACTGATAACAGCAACATGCATTTTGACTAAAGATGAGAAACTTGGTTAGATCTGAGGCCCACATTGGAAATCTATAAAGAGCTTGATGGCTGCACCTGATTTGCACATTGTGGCTCTATGCAGTCAGCATAATTTGCACACTGCTTTCACAAACACAGCGCATGCCAAGCTTCTGTTAGTGAGCGTATTCTGCTTATTCTACAAAATTCTGCACTTGCCACTCTCAAAATGCAAAACTGCTACCGGCTAATGCGGTTACCCTTCTGGAACCCTTTATTGTTCTGCTGTT
Organism: Ctenosaura bakeri; assembly: GCA_948474755.1. Taxonomy (NCBI): domain Eukaryota; kingdom Metazoa; phylum Chordata; class Lepidosauria; order Squamata; family Iguanidae; genus Ctenosaura; species Ctenosaura bakeri. Next base: position 821,079 of record CAOLHI010000801.1, read on the forward strand.
GGTGAAAGTGTTTATTAGAATAGGGAGACAAAAGCTGAACATCTTTCAGTACAGAGGGTGCTTGTTTCTGGAATGAGTATGGTGCATTCATTATAGGGTAATACGGTAAAATTGTCTGCTCATCCCATCCCGTAAGTATTTACAGATATGCCATGGAATGGAATAATGAAAGTAGAATGATGGGTCTTTATAACATATTTGAATTTTGTCTTGGCTTCATTACATTATAGATTTCACCTTTTATCATACAACATTGTGGATCATTCCCACTGCATAGCTTTTGTATTTGGTTTGACTTTTATCTCACTATTCTGATAAGCATGTGCTATTATCTTTAAGAATAAGTACAAGTAAGACAGAGCATATAGTAGTGAGTGGTCATAGAAATATAAAAACGGTGATAACCTATTGTAGTAAAAGGATAAGGAGATGCAGGGCTAGATCAAGGCATTTCACTGACTAGGAAAGAATAGAAAATACCCCCCAAAATTAAAGTATACAGGACCCCAAAACCAACCTATCTATTTTGGCACAGGAAACACAAAAACACCTCTTCCCAGCTCTAGTAGTAAAAATAAAAATAATAAGAAATGAAATCTGTTGGTTTTTTTCTGGGATACCCAGAATCTGCTATCTTGCTCTGGCTAATGACAGGGTTGGCCCTAAGAAGTGCTGGATGTTATACTCTCCATCTGTCCTAATTTATCAGGAACAGTCTTAATTAATCTTCTGCCATCCCTCTTTTTCAGCCACAGTTGGACCTCTGCATTTGCTTGGATTAGGGGGTCAGGATCCTCACAAAAAGTGGAAAAAACACAAATATCAAAACGTGTGCCTGTGGGAAGGGGGCTGAGGCATGGTGGGGAGAGAGACCATCCACAGTCCAAACCAGGTCTGGCAAAGGAGAGGGAAGGGGTGGGTTGGCAGTGGCCCTATACTTCCTCTCTCTTGCCCATTGCCTTCCTGGGGTGGGTAGGGGCATCAGGAGACAGTTTGTGGTGCTAAGAAATTGGACTGAAAGCCCTTTTTAGCTGGCTAGGCAGCAGCTGATGGAGGAGAAGGACCAGAGGCACAGACTGATTGGAGCCACTGAGAGGGAAGGTTCTTCCAGAAAAAAAGTGCTTGGGGTGGGGGGACAGGGGTTGGAGAAACTCACAAATAATCAAATCTATGAAAGTCAAACCTGCAAATATGGAGGGCTGACTATACTTTTAAAATGTCTCATTTTCTCTCTCTTCCTTCCACTTTCCACCTTTGTTCTCAGTTTACTTCAATTGTTGCAACTGAGTTCAAAGGGCCAAAAGAATTTGTACTCAACTCAGCAGTGGAGAGAGAAGGGGGCAGAATCTTGCCCTTCCCAGAAGGCTCAAACAAAATCAAATTCCTGCAGCCTCTCCTGTGTTGTGTTTTTCTTTGTTAACTTTTTTCCCCCATCTTCACTACACTCTGATGTAGCTTGGACACACATGTCTCAGTTTTTATTTATGAAACATTGGAAGATATGGGATATCCTAAAAATCAACAATTGCATTGTGACATAACCTTTGCTAGGCTCATGGCCCTGTTTTATGCATGCTTACTGAGAAATAAACCCCACTATGTGAGTTTAGGACTAAAGGTTTAATCAGACGCATAGAGAGGTTTCTGCCTGGCTTGCTCATACCACCATGAACCATTATAAACCAGTTTTTCCCTGACCAATAATTTATACCATCAGAGTTCATGAACATTCCTTTGTTGACAAAGAGACAGTTGGCTAGCTCTTCCTTGCTTGCTAAAGAATTCTTCCCTTTTGAACATGATCAGAGATATCTAGCAAAACCACAGGTTCACCATGCAAGGGAACATTGTTCTTCAGCCTTCTCAGTGCTTCATCAAATGTCTTATTTAGCTGAAGCTACTTTCAGAGCATTCAGTCACACCATCTCACTATTCCTTGCAACAACCCTATAGGTCAGTAATAGGGAAAATGCCTTAACTCAGTAGCTGCCTATACACTTTACATACTTGCACACTGCTGTGAGAGCTTATCCTATAAAGTAGAACAGAAATATTTCAGTTTTTAAAAAATCATTTAATCTATATAAGGTCCACATCAAATCCCTGGTGACCCCAATTAAAAGACCACTAGTTAAAAGAATGCCAGTGAAGCTGCGTTGTATGCAGAAGGTCCCAGTTCAGTTCCTGGACAGTTTCTTCCTAGTCTGTGTCAAGACAGGACAAGATGGATCAATGGTCTGACTCAGCATGAGGCATGTGTCTGTATTCCTGTCTTCAGACAGAGCTGGGAGAGACTCCAGTCTGGAACCCTGGGGAGTTGCTGCCATTCATTGTAAGCAACAGTGGACAAGATGGTCTAATAATCTGACCGTATAAGGAAGCTTCCTTGGTTCTCATGACTTCAGGTAATCCAACGTCCTTGCACAGTCATTGCCAGAACTAGGCTGGATAAATTAATATGAAGATAGGCAACACAATATGTTCTTCATATCATCCCCTTTTCTCAGCTGGGGAGGGAGGGGCACTGAGGTGATTAGCTTGATTATGCCACTTAATGAGCTGAAAACAATGAAAAATTTAAGATTGGATCACCCTTATTTAGAGTTGAAGCTGCAATCTTACGGCACTTTCCTAGGAGTAAGACCCATAGGTTACAGTGAAGATTGTTGTTGTTGTGAGCCTTCAAGTCATTTCTGACTTTCAGCAACCCTAAGGCGAACTTGTCAAGGGGTCTTTTTGGCAGAGTTTGTTCAGGGGAGAGGTTTGCCCTTCCCTTCCTCTGAGGTCAAGAGAGTGTGACTTGCTCAAGACTACCCAGTGGGTTTTCATGGCTAGGTGGGGATATAAACTCTGGTCTCTCAGTATCTTAGTCCACCACATTTTTTATGCTCCTAAAAACAGCTACAAGATGGTTCTGCAAATATTTAGCCAACTCTGCTGCAGTGTGGCATCCAAGTTGACAATAATGTGAGACGACTCACTTTCCTTTTGTGTTCACATTAGAACACTAGGACTGTATCTTGTTGGGCTTCTTTTAGCCTTCCACCCTCCCCCACTTTTTACTTTTTTTGGACTTCAAGTTAAAGAATCACAAATTGTCATCACAAATCCCAACATGTCAATATCGCTAATGAAGCAGAAGATTCCCAGCATGCAATAGAATTAAAGCACATTGAACCACCAATTGGATGTTTTTCTCTTAGAATAAAAAATGAGAACCTGCATATATTACTTTGGAACAGTTTTTCTTTTTTTTAAGAGAAGGTGAACTTTGAAAAAAAAAATGAAACTTCTGACCTTTAAGTTACCATCAGCTCAAGCTCATCGAACAGTTCTGATATTCTTCATCCGGATAAAGAGATCATTTTAGGGGAGCAAGCCTGTTAGCAGTTTATCATTGGGGAAATCCAATCAAAACAACAATGCTAAATATTGATTTTTTTACAGCTTTATCTTAATGAAGTACACGTTCCTTTAGTAATTAGCTTTTAGAAGTTTTCTCTAAGTTAATGTAGTGTTTGATGTTGCTAAATCTGGAGGGCTGCTGCCACAGATGAAACACTCTTTGATAACCTAGCCAATCTCTTATCTCTCAGTGTCCAAAGAGGCGATTTGCGAACAGAATTCTGTATGCCAGGCAGATTATTCAACCAGATTGGCTCTGCATTATTTTCCAGAAAAAAAGTAATAGCCTATACAGTGAGATTTCACAAAAAAATGAATGGAGGAATAGGCAACTTCAGCAGGTATGATAACCAATTTTTGCTCTTCTGCTTCCACTGCAGGCTGCAGGAAAACCATTTGGACAAAAAAATTGCCAAAAACAGAAGCTGAAATTGAGTCAAAGTGACTTCCAATTTGAACATCTGCACATTTTCAGCTAATTTTCAGTGGCTTTTGGGAGAGGGAGATATATTGTAAGTTTTGGAGGCTGAATTTTTTTCTCCTGTTTTTCCCCAGTGTGACTTGGACTCTACAAAAAGAGGTGGGTGACAACTACAAAGTTTTGAGAAAAGAAATACATGGTGGAGTGCTAAGCTTATCTTTATGCAGAAAGATGGCATCCATCTGGCTACCACAAGCTTGGAATTATCCAGAAAATATGAATGTCACCTTCCTTCTTTGCAACGCTGTTCTCAGCAAAGGAAAGAACACCTTGTTCTGCTCAGTTTATGGCTAATAGCATTGCAGTGCTAGAACATTTCCTTTGCCTGGCTACTCTCTGTAGAAAGAATGCTGAACTAGATTAAGCATAGCTAGTTCAAGGTAGAGAACCAGTATGATCTAGAGAGCCAGTGCAGTACAATGCTTTGAATGCTGGACTAGGACCCTGGGAAACTAGAGTTCAAATCCCCACTTATCCATGGAAATCCAATTGGGCAGGTCATACTCTCTCAGCCTAAGAGGAAGGCAATAGCAAACCTCCTCTGAATGAGTTTTTTTTCCCAAGAAAATCAAGAAAACCAGAAATCAAAGTCAACTTGAAAGGCCCATAACTACAAGAACGGCAATAAAGTTAAAGGTAGCATGGCAATTATTATTTTGGCTAACAAGACTATAATGTGTTTTTCCCCCAAAAGCACAGTCACAAGTGGACTGTATTTTTTTTAAAAAAAAAATCAGCATCTAGAACTACAATTGTATAAAAATTGTGTGTTCATTTTTTTAAAAAAATAAAAATTATGAATAAGCAAGCATCTTATTACAGTCACTGTGACAAGATAGCTAAACTTTGGGTGCAGCAAGAGAGCTAAAACTGTGAATATCCAGGACAACAGTAAATTCCTGGTCCAAAGCACGGTCCACCCTGTTGAACAACTTGCCCACTTCCAAAATATAACAGCTCTTCTGGAGGAAATGCCCTGCATGGACTTAGATTTTTTTTTTTAACTTTCTATCAGGGAAAAAACCAGTTTTGTATACATGTCTTTTCTTTGAAGTTTATGCTTCATAGCCCACATGGGACTCTGGATTAGGGTGAATGACTGTGCAATGGGAATTTTAATACACCACACCTTGCAGGGGCAGGAATAAGTCATACGTAGAACTTAAATAGAAAGAATGATTGTTTGCTCCTGAATCCATTAAAAAAAGAAGTAGAAACAGTAAAATACTTCAGATTTGCAAACAACATATTTCTTAACTTGTCACAACATTCACAGTTTTTTTAAAAAAGAAGTTCTTGAACAGGTTTACTAGCATAATTTGTCAAGTCCAACTGGGAATTCTCAGCATGATGGAAACAATTTTTCAAAAGACCCACAGCGTACCAAAGCTATCTTAAAGGCTCTGTGAAGCTACATAATTAGATAATGCTTAACATGTGTGCATTCAGCACACTATCATTTACATGATGGGATCCATCAGGTCACAGGGATTTCCATTACGAAGCTGCACGTAAGCCAAGTAGCAAGCATTTCCAGCAAATACATCTTAACGCTGGAACTTTATCTACATCAACATTTGCTCCAATTATAACTAATTGGACACATATTGCACTTTCATAGCATCTAATTTTCTATTGATTTTAACGGGACTGCTCGTGTTTGGTTGAATAGAGTGGTCTCTGGTATCAGTTGCTGTTTAAAAATGCTGAGTACACTCCCCTAGATGGGATTAGGCAGTCAGCAGATGTTTGAAACCCATTTAATTGTTTGCTTTATCAAATGGCCAAACAGTCGTAGCAGCAAGCCGCTCCTTCGGCTTTTATAGTACCTTGGACCCTTTCACGCTACACATTTATCTGTTTGCCTGTTTGTTTATTCAATTTATGTCTTGCTTTCCTCTGGCCAAGGGACCCCAAGAGGTTTATAAAATCAAAACAACATTTTAGTTAAAAATGTAGTGTTACAAAAATATAAAACAAATTAAACATCAATACTAGTTAAAACACATAGTTAAAAACAGTTTTAAAATACAGTTAAAACATAACTGAAAGGAGACAAAATAGAACAGAAGTGCACCTCTTTGAACACCTTAGCTGCCACATGAGTAAAATCAATACAAGGCTTTCCTAAATAAAAGGCCTTAACCTGTTGGCACCAAGAGAGTAGAGAAGGGGCTAACCAAACATCTTGTGGGAGGGAGTTCCACAGTCTAGGAGTGGCCACTGAGAAAGCTCTCTACCATAACCAATTGTAACTGTAAAGATGGTGAGATAATATGATTCCACTTTAACTGCTGTGGCAGGAATCCCATAGTCTTGGGGTTTGTAGTTTGTTGGGGCACTAGAAGTGCCATCTGGAAGAGAATTTTAAATAGCCCTTCCTACACTGCAGATCCCAAAATTCAATAGGATAGAACCACGGCACTTAAAGTGGAATCACAGTGTAAAGTGTAAGAGTACCTAAACTTTTTAGCAAGAGAGAGAATGAATGATCAAATGAGTCTAACCAAAAATAATGAAGATATTTGCTCATATTATTCACTTGTCTTCCACCTGTGACAGCTAAAGAGCTGTTACAGAGTGAAGTGTGCAGGTTTGTTCATTCCTACCCCAGAGAGCAGGACCAGGTCTCATGATTTTAAGTTACAGGATGGTAGATTTCAATTCCACATTTGGAGGAATTTCTTGGTGGTAAGAGCGATTCAGCAATGGAATAAATTACCTACAGAGATGGTGAGGTCTATAGGTTGTTGTGGGTTTTCTAGGCTTTGTGGCTGTGTTCTATTCGTATTTTCTCTTGATATTTCCACCTGCATCTGCGGCTGGCATCTTCAGAGGATCTGGTGGCATGGAAGTGAGACAGAGTATATATACTTGTGTAGTCCTTGGGTGGGAGGAAGCAATTTGCATATGTTACAGTTGGCCTGTGCGATGGCCTATTGTTAAATGAGATATCCCCCAGCGTTGTGTTGTTAGTCAGGGGATATGCATAACAGTGCATTAATTACATTAGCATCCATTGTATTGTTTCTTGTAGAGGGACCTCCAGAGTCTGGGTGGTGTTCATTGGCATATTTTTGAGTCTTGATTTTAGTGTTCTTCAGTACTGGTAGCCAAATCTTGTTTACTTTCCAAGTTCCTTCTTTCCTGTCGAAATTGTCCATGTGTTTACGGATTTCAATGGCCTCTCTGTGTAGTCTGACACATTGGTTGTCAGAATGGTCCAGAATTTCTGTGCTTTCAAAAAGTAGTCTGTGTCCAGGTTGGTTTATAACATGTTCTGCTACTGCTGATTTTTCTGGGTGGATCAGTCTGCAGTGTCTTTCATGTTCTTTAATTCATGTTTGGATGTTGTGTTTTGTAGTCCCTATGCAGACCTGTCCACAGCTTCAAGGTATGTGGTAAACTCCAGCAGAAGTTAGAAGGAACCTCTTGTTCTTTGCTGAACATAGCATTTGTTGAATGTCTCACTTCCATGCCATCAGATCCTCTGAATATGCCAGCCACAGCTGCAGGCGAAACACCAGGAGAAAATACTAATAGAACATGGCCTCAAAGCCCAGAAAACCCACAACATGGGTTTCAGCCATGAAACCCTTTGACTTTACACAGTGAGGTCTCTTTCACTGGACATCTTCAAAAAGAGGCTAGACTGTTACCTTCAGGGAGTACTCTAGCTGGAACTCCTGCACTGAACAGGAGGTTGGACTCTATGACCTATGAGCCCCTCCCAACTCTATGATTCTATGACGTGCACCTCATTTTTCTTTGTCCCTCATTTTGCAGCAGTATCTCCCCTTGTCAAAATACACACTATAAGGTTCATGGGGCAGAAATCTTACTTTTGTTGCCTCTGTTGTTCTACACCATAGATGACTGAGGGCACTAGAGAAATTCTAATTACAACAAGTTAACCCTGAGCAGCCATCCAATTAATTCAGCTTCATCTCATCCAAATCCAGAGGTTCATTTTCAGAAGCTCTCCTTTTCATAGTGCAATGATTATTAATTGTTTCTGGAGCCCTCTTTTTTGAGTGCAGAGTGCTTTACAGCAATTATCTGCAGTTTTTAAATGTAAATGACTTCCTGCTGATTATATCGGAATGACTTTAAGAAGCAGTGATTTGCCACCTGATGAATTTTTAATCCCATCTTTTAGTTAATTATTAAAATGAATAACAAAATATCTTGGCCTGTGGAAAAAGAAACAGGCTCACACTTAACCACGCTAACTAACAGCCTGATCCTAAGATGTGGTGTGCTAGCACACAAGTCCTTAGCATGACACTGAATAGCAACAAAGGTAGCAACTACTGTGCGTAACACAGTCACTATACAGTGATGCATGTCAGATGAGTAAGGACAGCAGAGACAAACTAGACAAATGTTTTTCCTCTATTTAATAGCCGGAAATTTTATTAGCAAGTGTATTTGTGCGCACATGGGAGAATCATAACATACTCTCCAGCATTTCACAGATGAAAACCAAGACACAGGTGGCCAAGCAGCATCAGAGCGGGGTCAAGGTGGTAAAAGTTATTAATAAGGTAGAACAGACAATCAACGAGAGGCCGTGACAGTTTGATTTTGCCCGAGTTTACTGGGAAGAACAAGATGCTACTTCTTCCTCTCCTCTCTACTGAGTTAGCTGTATGCAGACTACTTTTGTAGTTTAAGCTCCGTTCGCAGCAGCTGAAGTAAATTTAGGAGAAGAGGAGGAGGAGAAAGAAACTGGGACATTTTGAAAGCAGTTGAAAAAGTAGGATGACGGGAGATTAATTGGGACTATCCCTGCCAAATGGAGACAGTTTAAGTATATATGACAAGGATTGCTCAGCTGAAGATGGGTTTTAACATCGTCCCCGCAATCAAACTTGGGATTAACTTCCAGGGAAAGATATTCTATGGGCCACTAAGCTGAAAATCCTCAGGATCAGGCAGCAAAATTCTAGCTGAGAGATATGTTTCAGGAGCATAAATCCTGATAAGTGTCCGTAACTTGCCCATACACCTCAATGGTCAAGGTTGACTGATTCCTCTAAGTGCAGGGGGAGAGTGTCACCTCTGACATGAATGAGATCCTCCTCTGTGCACACTAGAGATGTAAAGAATACTCACACATTTTCTCCTCCTTAATGAAAAAGGATGTCTCAACACACTGAGACACACTATGGAGTAAATTGTCAACTGCCATGAGATATTTTCCCCTCAACACTTTGGGACTTCTTTTTCTACAAAAAATGGCATTTGCAACAAAAAGAGAATGCAGAAAACCCAACATTTCCACTTCAAAGGCAGTGCATTTTTGGGGGGAGACACTGCTTTCTGAACCAAAAACTATACAACAAGGTCCCCCTCGGGGATTTTTTTAAAAAAACAAAGCCCAGAAATATAAAAAATCAGCAATAAAATGTGCAAAAATTCTTGTGATCTTGTCAATCACAGGGAGAAAACTTCTAAATTTATTTATGTGAAATGAGCAAATATTTGCACCATTACTACACTCAAGAATTTAGTCTCTTTTAGTATATCGGAAAGTTTCTTTCCAAGGAGGAAGTCCATGCTTTTGTGGCATCTTAAAAATAATTTGAAAATATGATGTACAATGCAAGTAAAGTAAAACAGCCGATATCAACAGATTTACACACACACACACACACGTAAAATATATAAGCAAGTAACCTGAGGAAGAGGATATCAACAGTCATCCGTTGGTTGCAGCAAATGATCTTTTACATAGACCAGTTCACCATTTCTTTGTTAAATCATCAGCAATCTGGTCATAGTTAGATATAATGCTGCCTTATACTGACCACATGCTTGTCTGTCTTAGCATAGTCTAATCTGTGGATGGTGTGAGGAGTTATCTATGGGAGGTGGGGAGAGAATTATTGTTCCCAAATAAGAATTCTGCCCTGAAACATTAAAATTGTTTAAAAAATTAAAAGCATCATTTAATAAAAGTAAAGAAAAAGCATAGAATCATTAAAAATTCTTCTCACCCAGCCACTTGCAATTTTGTTCTGTCTTGTTTTCACATTAGGTTTGAGATTTTTGCAGAGCCTGAAATTTATACATTTCCTTTTTCCTGCACATTTCCTCAAAACACATGGATCTTTGCACACTTTGTAGTTACTAAAAAGGGTATTTGCCTGCATGTTAACCTGTGCAGATATTTAAACGTACAACTTGGTTTTTCACATATTTGTCCTCTGAAATACATGAAAAGTCTCACAAATATACAGATTTCCAAGGCAAGGTGCAATCTGTTTCATTCACAGTTTTGGAAGGTGTGAAATGGGTTATTTACTTTCCATACAGAAATGCTAATCCTCTGAATTTCTTCCCCATCTCTAACTGTATTAGAGGATAGACTGTTTCTCAGATTCACTGCACTGATTATGGAATTCCTTATTTACTTTGGCACATGGTTAAAACTTTTCATCCTGTTACATCTCTATTTTGTGCCCTTATCCCCTGACGGTTTACTACTTGTGTATCTCTTCTTCATCACCTGTTTCTTTTATTTAACTGAATGTTGTTTTAATTGTGTCTTGCAATTTGCTTTAGGAGCTGTATGTGGGGATGAAAGGTGAGATGGAGAGATGCTGATTAATAAATATCTAAATACCTCTAAGCTTTGGCCTCCTTCAAAGGGAAGATTTCACCATGGAAAATGCCCCCAGGGCTGCCCCACTATTAAACAAAGCGAAGTAGCCATGACAGGTAGCAGATAGCAAGGAATGTGGATCCCCTGCCCCTGCCCAGTCATTCATCCTGGACCTCCACCAGTCTCCTCTCTGACCATTCCCATCCTTCTGAGTCAATCATGCAACAATAGCAATACTTGCTTCTTTCCATCTTGGACTATTTGGCTGTCTCACCTATCTGCCAATGGATTACAAACAATGTCACCTAAATACGCTAGATCCCATCTGATCTTGGAAGTTAAGCAGAGTCAGTCCTGGGTAGTACTTAGATGGGAGACTACCAAAAAATACCAGATGCCATAGGCAATATGTCAGAAGAAGGAACGGACAAAAACTCCTCTGAGAATTCCTTGCCTAAGCAAACTCTATAAAATTAATGGGGTGGCCATAAGTCGACAGGCACATATACACACAAATTGTGTAAGATGGAAAGCAACACGCAGAAAAATGTTTGAGAGGGTTTCCAAAAACACAAGGAGCTCTTCCGCAGGATCCAGCCATTTGCTATAGAGAACCATTTCCAAATGTCTAACACCTTCTGTATGAACATGGGGCTGGGAAAAAGCTCAGACAATGTCATTGGCCAGGGCTCCTCACTGAGAGAGCAGACAAAGAAACATCCCCCTTAGGTCATGTGCTTCAGTAGTCACTGCGCATATGCTGCTGGGCCACCTTCTGGCACCACTGATACTTTACAGCTGCACAGTTTGAGCAGGGGCTTACCAGGGTATGCTAAGTGACTATGCATGCAGAATGGAGACTGGAATGTCATGCTGTCCATCAGTGATGTGGACTCAAGTTGATTGACTCAAGCAGGACTTAATTCACTCCAATGACTTGACTTGGACTCAACTTGGCAATAAATGACACACTGACTCAACTCAACTCATGACTTGTATATTTTTAGAGACCAAATTGATGCCCTTGGTTCAGTGACATAACACATTCATCCAGAAAGCTTACAACTCTGAACAACACTTCCATCCCTTTTTTCCTACTGCTCACAAGACCAAAGTGTGGGTGCATTTCTCAGAGGGGAACAGCAAATGGGTTAGGCAATGGGCTTCAAGCGGGGTTGAGCTCTGCTTGGTAGCCAGTTCCTACTGCATATCACAGGAAGTTTCTAAAACTTTTCCTAAGAGCAGAAGGAAAGATTTGCCTCCAGAGTGCAGGGTACATTTCTCAGAGGGAAACAGCAAATGTGTTAGGCAATGGGCTTGAGGAAGAAGGAACCTCTCTTCCGAAGTTTTTGAAGCTTCAGTAATAGGGAGTAAGAAGGAGCCTATTTTCCACCTCAGAAGCTGCAGACTCTTTTATGCCTGTTGATACAAAAGCCTCCAGTCTGGTGAACAGGGAGTACGAAGGATCCTATTCCCCACTTCTGAAGCTGCAGACCCTTGTACACTCATTGAGACAAAAACCTCCAGCTTTGGAAAGGAAGAGTAAGCTGCAGATAGCAAACTCACAAATGTGGAGGGCAGGCTGTACTTAAATTGCTAAAGCTGACTTTATTTGACTCTATCCAGAAATTCTGGAATACAGGTTGAGGTATAAAGTTGGCTCCCGTACTTGAGACTTGGAGTAAAAGACTTAAATACATCACTGCTGTCCATTGTCTCAGGCAGCAAAATCTCTTGACTTAGCCCTGGTCCTGTATTTTTCCTTATATCAATTACTTTCATATTGCTTTCCTTGTAGGCAAATGAGAGGAAAATGGTCCTTATAGGAGAAAATCAGCAGCTGGGAGGTAGGTCTATAAAGTTTTCTTGATCTGCTGATTTTGTCCTGCAAATGCCCACCATGATTTTCCTCCTAGGTTTTTGCCCCAGTAGGTTCTGAAACTGTAGCTACACAAAAAGCAAAAGTAGCCATTTTGGCCACAAGGAACATTCCAAAATACATGCTAGTCTGATACCTTTATAAAGACAATCAAATAGGCACCAAAGTGCATGAAAGCCTTCCAGATTTCTTCATCCACAAACGTCCTTCTCCTCAATTTCAGCTTTCCAGATTTCTGTCTGAACTCTGCTTTACCTTTACAAACACAAATCTGAGAACATCTGTTTGCAAGGTGACAAACATTTCTAACAATGACTGTTATTCTTTCTCCAGCCCTTTAAACTGACATCATTTCAACAACCAAGAACTGAACCTAGAACCTACTGCATCCAAAACTACAGAGACAGGATCCCTTTAGAAAAGAAACATGTCCACAGCAGGACTTCCTCTCTGCATGCAAATCAATGTGCAAATGCATTGTATTTTATTTCATTTCATTTTAGATTGGACTCCCTAAATACAGCACATTGTTAAAGATTTTCCCCAAGCAATGCTCATTAATTTCACTGGGGATTCTGCACAAATAGAACCCGCTGCACTGTTTTACCTCTATCTCAACCCGGCAAGGCCCGTACAAATCAAAGGGGAGCTTTGCTTTAAACTTCATTATTATCTGTTTTGCTTAAGGACAAATGTCTAGCGGAGAGGGAGAGAGAGAGAGAGAGAGAGAGAGAGAGAGAGAGAGAGAGAATTCAGAGTTGATTTCTTAATGCTGACTCAGCCAAGCTACACAAGAAGAGCTAAGACCCGACCCATAACTTCTGAATCTGTTCAAAAAGCATATTATTCTTCAACACTGATAAAACTTTAATACCAAGATGCTCAGCGTTTTAATAAACATGTCAACAAAAGAGCAAAGCAAATTGATGGGGCCTTCCCAAGGAAAAAAAATCCTAAGAAATGCAGAGCATGAGGCACAGAGAGTAGCATGGCTGATGATTCTGCTGTTTGCAAAAAAAAAAAAAGGGAGAGGAATTCTTTTTTTCCTGTCTGAGAATAAGATCCACCCTACTTACAAAGGCAGTGCAATTAGAGAAATAAAAATGTTTGGGGTCACAACTTCACTGGAATCATCAGCATCCTAGGAAAGGGGAACTCTATCTGAACTGCTTTGTTGTTGTTTGTTGTTAGGCGCCTTCGAGTTGTTTCCAACTTAGGTCCTTACTGCAAACATCGCATGGCAATGTATTGCTGCCAGTCCGGGACGCGTGCCATCGCATGACATTGTTGCAATCCTGCTGCTGTCACGTCCCCATCTGCTGCTGTCCTACCATATACCATTACTGGAAAAAATCTGGTAATGACCCCCCCCCCTTTCCCACAATGATCCCGTTAGCTGTAAGTGTGCAGGAAGGGCAAAAGTGCTTGATGGCATTTCCTTCCACAGTACAGCACAGGAAGAGATGGGAAAGAGACCTGCCATTCACTCTGTACTGCAGAAGAAAGACAAGCGTCCCTGACACTACCCATCCATGGGCAGCCAGCACTGCCAGGATGGGATCAGGACGAAGCACTATTGGGCCATAGTGCAATACAAATGTGGAAACAGCCCTGGACTCCCAGAATAGAGGACTGGGTAATCAAATTGTATGAAATGGCAGAATTAGATAAAATAATGATTTCTATGATCGATAGACCTGTGAAACAATTTTAAAATGCATGGAATATGGTACGTCCTGTATGGGAATCTTACTGGGGTAAAAAGGCAACTTTATATATGGAAAATTTTGACCAATTAGAAAGTTGTGGTTAATGGAGGGAATTACGGAATGAAAAAAAATCTTTTAAGCATGATGGAATAAGTTAACATATTGGTAACATTTGGATGATGAGTATTATGATTAAGATCCATGTATTAATACATGAAAATGTATATAATTGATAGCCTGAAGAAAGATAAACCAGGATAGGAAAATAACGGGCATACAAGGATAAAATATAAGTTTCATTAAGAAGGTAATGACTAGATAATCACTCACTTCTTGACATGGGGGGAGGAAAATGGGTGGTGGAGGAGGAAGAGGGAAAGAATTCATAGGACTGGATAGGACATAAGATTACACAACATCATTTGTGGTGATATATAATTAATAGAGTGTAAAATAATAGTTAATGGAACTATATAAGAGTTAAAATGTAGTAGAGAGATCTATGTTACATTGTTTTGAGATACATGTCTATTGATACTATGTAATTGCAGTTGTTTTGTATATGGATTTTCTCTCTTCTGGACCTTCATAATTTGTTTTTTAAGTAATAAATTTAATTATATAAAAAAATATTGGGCCATAGTGCAATAAAGGCCTTGGGGCAACCCTAAGATGAAGCTCTCATAGGGTATCTCAGCAAGATTACTTCAGAGGGGGTTTGCCTCGCCTTTCTTTGAAGCTGAGAAAGTGAGACTTGCCCAAGGCCACCCAGTAGGTTTCCACTGCCAAATAGAGACTTGAACCCTGGTTTCTTGGAGTCCTAGCCCAACACTCAAACCAATACAGCAAACTGGGTTTCTCCTGAAATGCTAGTTCTCATTATACAGACATGTGGAATTCTCTCCTTGCCCACCCAGCCACCCACACAAATTTTTAGTAGACAGCCTAAAATGAAACAGGGACATCTCATGATGGAATTGCTTTCATCAGTGGAATCATAAAGGGAACAATGTCTCCTTCCCACTGCAGCCAACCCCTCTTGAACAACAACAGCAAAAAAATGGTTTGGAGCTCTGGGAACCCATCCAGCAACAGTTTTCATGCAGTGCATAGAACTGCAGGGAGGAGGAGGAGAAAAGAAACTTCTGTTATGCTGGGGCAGCAGCAGCAGTGCAATGCTGGGTTTAGGCCACTGTCTGCAAGGAGTTGTTACAAAATACTTGTTACATTTGTAACTTCTCTTTTGGATCTGTATTCATCTATACATGTTGATTATTACGTTTCATGGGACAAGATGGTAAAATACTGCGGGCTTTTAAAACTGTGGGCCAAAATTCAGTTACGGACTTGCAATCTTCAGAAGCAGACTTACATTGTTGGGAAACAGAATTGAGCAGTTTCATAATGACCATATTCAGCAAGGAGCTGTGATGATTCTATTATGTAGGAAAGCAAGCAAAATAACCCCTGCACATCAGGACTGATGCACACTGGGATCATTGTGCATTGGGTACTCCTGCCAGTGCCCCAAAATGCATCTTCACAATTCACTAGGAGGGTTCTTTAGCAGCTCTGCTACATATGGTGTCTAGATCGAGGGAGGTACTGGTACCACTCTACTCTGCTTTGGTTAGACCCCATCTTGAATACTGTGTCCAGTTCTGGGCACCCCAATTCAAGAAGGATATTGACAAGCTGGAGCAAGTCCAGAGGAGGGCGACCAAAATGGTGAGAGGCCTGGGGTCATGCCCTATGAGGATAGACTTAGAGAGCTGGGCATGTTTATTCTGCAGAAGAGAAGGTTAAGAGGGGACATGATAGCCATGTTTAAATATTTGAAGGGATGCCACGTAGAGGAGGGAGAGGGCTTGTTTTCTGCTGCTCCAGAGACCAGGACAAGGAACAATGGATTCAAGCTGCAGGAAAGGAGATTCCACCTGAACCTCAGGAAGAACTTCCTGACAGTCAGGGCTGTCCGGCAGTGGAATCTGCTGCCTCGGAGTGTAGTGGAGTCTCCTTCTTTGGAGGTTTTTAAGCAGAGGCTGGATGGCCATCTGTCCAAGGGAGTGCTTTGAGGGTGTTCCTGCATGGCAGGGGGTTGGACTGGATGGCCCCTGTGGTCTCTTCCAACTCTACATTTCTATGATTCTATGATAGCCAAGTGCGCATAAAGTTCCATAGACCACAACAGAAAATTCCAGGCAATATTTAGTTGCTCATAAAACAAGCTACAATAAACCTTGAATTCATGCACTCACCCTGCCTTCTGCTTTCGTACACTGGAATGTTATCTAACTTTGGTGAAAAGCACAGTTCCCTGAATTCCAGTGCAACAGGGAACTATTCTTTGAAATAAACTGGGAAAGGGAATGGAAGGGAACATCCCAGAAGAAGACATGGCTGGTTGACATTCTGAACAGGAGCCCTCAGTATTACAACATTTTGCTGCAAGTCCTGCTTTCCTACATGTCTTCCATCTTCTTTCCCGCTTCTGACCTGTACTGGGACTGCAATGGCCCATTCACATCCTTCCACGAGTTGGCTTAGAAACCACAAATGAGTCTCTTGCCTATTGTGCATAGAGCAAATCTATGTAAACAGAGAAGTTCCTTTACCCTACAGCACAACATATGTATTTTTGTTCCCGGTAGAGCTGAACAAGAATGTAACATATAAATCTCAAAGCAGGCAAATGTTTGCTGGCTTGACAAGAGAATTCCCTTCTCCAAATGTTTCAGCACAAGTTAGCCTATCAGGCAAAGCACACCCAAAGACTGTTGGCATCTCTGCTTCCCTCAACAGGGCTCAAAATATTATTCAAATGTGAGGCTTTGGAGCAGCTGATGTTGAACAGCTGAAGCTCTCGCCTTGTCACCCAGATTCAAGCAAGGATGGACATACTATATGCATGAAAGCCTGATAGCCTCCCAGACACTTATAACTCAAGCACCATCTGAAATTTTGAGATTGTACGGCTTTGGTATGTCATAAGAGAGAACTGTAATTTTAAAAAGGCATTATATCCTCTTTTTTTGTCAAGGGAGCAGCATCTTTTATTGGTTTGTTCCTAATCAGAAAACAGGAGCTGACCTGGAGCACCTCACAGTGTTAGTTTTTCTAATATTGCTGACACAGACTGGCAAGAGTTCTTCCAAACCCTAACTGGAGATACCAGGAACGGAGTTTACATCTTTCTCTGATAAATCATGTGCGTTAATGTGGAGACACTACCTCTGCCAGCATGGTTGCACAAGATTTCATAGAACAGCATACCCTCCAACATTTCAGAGATTAAAAAAAAGCAAGACGTGTGGACAACATCAGAATGTGGTCAAGATGGCAAAAGTTATTAATGAGGACGAACACACAAGTTAGGAGAAGCTACAGTAGTTTGCTTTTGCCTGAGTCTACAGGGAAGTGCAAGATTTCACTTCATTCTCCTTTTCTTCCTGATGAATTAACTGAATGCAAAGTACTTTTGCAGTTTGAACTCAGTTTTTAGCAACTGAAGTACGCTGAGGACAAAAGGGAAGAAAGTGGGAGGAGGAGAGCAAAACTGGAACGTGCTAAAAACTGAAAAGGTGGGAGGACAGACAATTAATCAGGACTGCCCTGCCAAACTGGGAAAGTGGGAGATTATGAATTAGGTACTATCTACCACTTTATCTTCTGTTTTTATTTTATACTGGCATTTCCAAACCTTTTACATTTTAGTTCCACCTAGGAAAACAAATAGAGTCAGATCTCGCTAGAGTTCAAAAATAATTCATTCAAAACTAATTTGTCATCCATAGTTCATTAACGTTTTCCATTTCTGACAACAAATTTAAAATTAATAATTTTAATGATTAAATGCCAGTGGCATTATTTTTGAGTAGCAACTGATGTTCCTCAGTCCTTTAATTTGTTAATGCTCATTTTCAGTAATTTAAAATTATTTGTTAATGTAATGAATTAATCAGTGTATTTTTAAATAGGTTTTTGCTACATTTTTGTATCAGTGAATTAATTTTATTTGATTATTTGTTACCTTTTATTCTTAATCACTTCCCATCAAGAACACCTAGAGATAAAAAATATTCAGTGGAACTAAGGCCATTTCTGCACTAGGCTGCTTTAGCGCTATAATTCCACTTTCAACATCCTATGGAATCCTGGGGTTTGCAGTTTCAGGAGGGACCAAGCGGCTCCTCCCAAAACTGCAAACCCCAGGATTCCATAGAATGCTTAAAGTGGAATCATAGCACTATAACCATCTAGTGTGGAAATAGCCTAAATGTTTGGCCAGATAATATTTTGCAGAGATGATACTGTGTTATCTGCAGTCCAAAAAGCTGCACAATATCCCACATGCCCAAGGTAGTGTTTGGCATGTGTTCTTCTACGTTTTCAAACAACACACAACAATAAGGTATAAGTGAAAGGTGACTCAGTGGACTTTTGAAAGCAATTTGTGATTAGAAATACACTTCTGGTGCTCCTTTAGAGGGACAAAAGAGTCAATACCTTCTGCAGGAACAGAGTAAGAAAGCACATTCACAAGATGCTAAGACAATGCAACAAAGACAGGAAGTCAATGCATTCTGACTCGCTGTACTTCAAGGTAAATTTCATTGCCTCTCAAAGGGCTAGGATAGGAAGAAAGGGAAACGCAACCCCTTCTTCCTGAGACATGGGGCTGTATCCCTCCATTCCCTACTCCCACTATCACATGCATAACTCATGCAAGAGCACAGCTTCATTTATACTCAGTGACAGTGGTAGGTATCCAGATCTGATGGACCCTTTAGTATCTTAGCTTGGTAATCGAGTGATCCTTAGTTGACTGGAATCACACTAGAAAAAGAGAAGTGGCAGAGAAGAGAAATTTTAAAAAAGCCGCATACAGCCAAAAAAAAGTATGCGGAAGCTTTATTGGGGGTTCCCTCTGCAACCCTAAAACTACTTGTTTGAGTCAGAGTGTTAGGAGAAACTCAATATATCCCTATATACATGATGCACCTCTGCTCAGTGAAAAGAAGGAGAAAAATTCCACTGTGTGTGTTGAAGTCCTTGGACACATCTAAAGAAACTCTTTGGATCATGGCTATTAAGTATCTGCAACTTTTATCCACAAGTGAATTGTGCTGGTTAGGCTTTGTCTCACTGAAGTAAATGGAATCCTTAGCCTGATCAACACTTCTCTGAAGCAGTAACTAAAAGCTTACCATGAAATGTAACAACCACCGTGCCCCAAAATCATCACAAAAATATATCAAGGCAAGAAGTTGCTTTCTACCAGACAATGAGCACTAACCAGAGGTCTGGGAATTATGCATGGCCCTGACCAGCTGAAGGAGGGCCTTACCAACACTCCATCTTAGCCTCCCCCTGAAATATCCTTTACTTTAAAAAAAATACTCAGAATACACCCCTGCATCTTACAGAAGCACAGGGATAGATTTGCCACATTTTTGGCCCTCCCTGGGCTGTTTTAGGTCCAGGAGAAAGCCTTCTCTGAACCAGAAAGCAAACAAGAAGTCAGTTTTAAACCTTCTGGTTTAAAAAAGGTTCTCTATGCTGGGTCTGGAACAGCATCTCCCCTACAAAATGATCTCCCCCAGGAAGGTGTGGAAGGAGTATTCTGAATTATCAAATCTTTTCACATTTTCTCTAGAATTTTTTGGGTGGTCGTGGGCCCACGGAAACTTCAAAAATAGCCTTAGGAAGGGCATTCTCAGTTCCGAAATGTTTTAGAATTTTTTTCCATTTCAGGGGAGGGTTAAGTGCCCTTGGGAGCTTCAAAATAGCCTCGATGCCCTGCATGAGTTTTCCCCACCCCTGGTTTGATTCACAGTCAAATTACTGGTCCATCTAGATCACTATGTCTTGACTTGCAGTGGCCCTCCAGGGTTTCCAACAGGAATCTTCCCAGGGCTACTTGTGGATACTGAGCCTCTGGGATTGTTTGCCTGGAGGGCAGGTACTCCACCACTGAGCCACAGTCCTTTCCCTATGAGAACATGGCAGCTTTGCAAAGTCACTATGACAGTGTTGAAGAAAGCTGTGCTGTTGAAACTGTCCCAGTGGAGATGCCAACCAAGCTTAAATCTGAAACATGTCACCTTTTAGTAGAATAGAGAATTGTCTTACATGGTCCTGTACCACTGGTCAGTCTAACACAGTGCTAGCTATTCTGTCTAGCAACAACTCTGCAAAACCTCAGGCAGATCCCTTGGAGATGCCAAAGAATTGATCTGGATGCCTTCTATATGTAGAACATATGTTCTCGCTCTGAACCTTGGTCTTTAGTGTTACTGGTTTTAGCAAAGAAGATGCTTCTCCAACAATCATAAACTTCACAAAGTTTATTAAAGACAGATCCAACATCAAGACAAGCAGTCTGATAAGAACAAAACCCAGAGCTGATTAACACGAGCATCTCTCACCTTTTAAAGTCAAAATGGTCTAACCTTTTCACCTGAATTTGATAGGTGGAACTAGGCTTGTAAATGTGATCACATCATAGCATATCATGCAGCAAGTTCTGAAAAAGCTTTAAAGGTGAGTTTAAGGAAACTGAGGTGAGTCACCATTTGTACATAAATGTTCAGCATGCCAAAATCAGTCAAATCCAGAGGCAAAGTTCATTGTGTTCATCCGCCATGTGCCTTAGTGTGAGATTAAGCTCTCTAAATGAAACCACCTTTTATCAGCTTCACTAAGAACCTGACTCCTGCAATCATACTTTCACACACAAAAAAGCTACTTAAACATTTGGAGATCCCCCTCTTGCCTGAGAAATATTTTAACTGATCTTGCTGAAATTATTTTTTCAATGTTTTCAAAATGTCTCAAGTGTATTTCTATTTTTAAGCACATTGCTAGAAATTCATTAATGAAACTTTCCCTTTCCTGAAGTTTGATCTTCCTCAATGAAATAACTTGTCCAATCACATGCAGATTTTCTTTCTCAGACTTTGGGTGACACAAAATGGAACTGGATAAGAGTCAGAGGATGATACACACCATTTGACAAATCAAGTGCAATTTGATTTTTAAAAACAAACAAAAAAAAGGCCTGAAGTTTTCTCGGAGTTCTGTAAAACCTCTCAGAAAAACAAGTTGCTCATCTTATGAACAATCTTTTAAGAATTCCTTAGATAACTTATTTTAATGATTTCTCTGGATTCACCTTGAAAATTGGCTTGGGGAATGTGTTTATTTGTGAGAGCCACCATGGTGTAGTGGTTTCAGTGTTGGATCTAGGATCCCAGAAGACCAGGGTTTAAATCCCTACTCAGTCATGGAAACCCAATAAGTTACTTTGGCCAAGTCTCAGACTATTTCCGCACCAGACTGTTAATAGTCTGGTGTCCAGCTGGCCCCTCCCAAAACTGCAAACCCCAGGATTCCATAGGATGTTGAAAGTGGAATCATAGCGCTATTAACAGACTAGTGCAGAAATGGCCTCACTCTCCAAGACTAAGAGGAAAGCAATGGCAAACTTCTTTGAATAGATCTTCCCAAGAAAACCCTAGGACAAGGTCACTGTAAGTCAGACTCAGCTCTAAAGCACAGTAACAAAATATCTGTTTATACATTTTACATCCCACATTTCTGCCAGTGCAAGACTCAAAAGCAGCTTACAAAACAACATTTGGATAAAATTTTCAAGCCGTGGTACAGGCACACAGTGGAGAGCTGTTGCTTTTCGGTTCCCAAGGCAGCAAATTCAAACCCCATGACCCCATGGCTGAAAATATACAGGAACAAACAAAATCTGTGGTCTTGCAATGACACCCCAATAGCTG
This sequence comes from Ctenosaura bakeri, assembly GCA_948474755.1. NCBI lineage: Eukaryota > Metazoa > Chordata > Lepidosauria > Squamata > Iguanidae > Ctenosaura > Ctenosaura bakeri. Next base: position 842,956 of record CAOLHI010000801.1, read on the forward strand.
TTGACTGAGGTCAACACCTTTTCCCTCCCTAACAGTAAAGTTGGTCTTAAAGGCACACAAAAAACCCAGGAAGAGGGTTTAAGCATACAGTTGGCATTCCACATTCACTAGGGTTAGAGGCACAGGACCCCTGCAAAAGTGGAAAAAATGCAAATAGCAAAATGTGTGCATGTCTGGGAAGGAGAGGCAAGGCACAATGTGGAGAGCGGATATCCAGGGTCCAAACCAAGCCAAGGAAAAGGGGTGGTCAGCATGGTGACTTTATACCTCCTCTCTCTTGCCCAACTCCTTCCATGGGTGTTGTGGGGTGCATCACAAGAGGGTTTGTGGTACTGAGAAATCAGGTTGCAAGCCATCCTTAGCCAGCCAGGTAGCAGGTGGTGGAGGAGGAACTGGACCAGAGGCAAGTTTTTAAAGGGCTGTGTGGCCTGATTGGAGAGGGAAGGTTCTCCCAGAAAGGAAGCACCTGAGGTGGAAGGGCAGGGGTTGGAGAAACTCAAAATAATCAAATCCATGAAAAATCAACTCTGCAAATATGGAGGGCCAACTGTAAATACCCTAAGGGCACGAGTACTTGGATGGGAGACCACCAACAAATACCAAGTGCTGCAGGCTATATTTCAAAGGAAAGAACTAGCAAAACCAATTCTGAGTATTCCTCGCCTAAGAAAACCCTATGAAATTCATGAGGTCACCATAGGTCAACAGGCAACTTGAAGGCACATGCACACGTACATACATCTTCCTCACAGTGGCCAGCCAAATGTTTCTTTTAAAAAACCCAAAAGCACATCATGAGAGTAGTAGCCCCTCCTCATTTCCCCCCAGTATGTGGGAATCAGTGGTATGTAGCTAGAGCTGCTCCCCTATTTTCTCACAAATTGCTGCTGTAATAATAACGAAGACATATATTGAATATAGTCTTGTATAATAGAGGACTGGACAAGGATGTATATACATTCCTTAACCAGTGTTCTTTCTGCAGTATTCCCCCTCCCCGCCACCATTTTCTCCACCTAACTTTTGGCGCCTTGCTCTTTTGAAAGAGCATGCCTCTAACTTTTAGCTCCAACTGAAGAAGTTAAAAAAAGAATGGCCAGTCATCCAGAGGCTCCAAATGAGAACGTGTGACTTTCACAATCAGGCTCTGGTGTCCTGTCCTTTTGGAAGTGAACTTTATTCTCGGTTGCTGTTAGCTCACTGGATTCCTCAGTCCCTGAAATGCCTCCGTGGATGTGCCTATGTAAGGGCTTTGCAGGAGTGGCTACCATCCCCACAGCTGTTTGGTCACCGATCACATTGCACTTCTCTGCTCAGTTATCAAGAGGCAGCCTTGCTCTTCTTGATTGCCCAGATGCCTCCCGAGTACAGTTTCACCAGAAGGGCAGCTGAGAATGAAGACTATTTATATCAGCTGTTCCACAGTCCCCTTTGGAATCATCTGAGGGTCTCTTGGGGCTTTTTTAGATAGGGTGAAGCACTCTGCCAAATATTGGCCATATCTGGGCATAGAGAGTCTCTCACAAACCCAACAGAAGGGGTTACTTATTTTTTTTGAAAAACTACTTCTATCTGTCTGTTGCCTTACCACGTATATTATCCATAAAGAAATTAAGACGGAGAAGTATGAAAAGTATATGCAATTCCTCTTTTCCAACCTTGCATTCCAACAGTTTGGTCCCTAAAAAAGAAGAAAAATGCAAAGAAAAAGAAAAATCCACCTTTCCCACTACTTGTTTCAAAACTCATGCTTCCCCCACCCCCATTTAAATAATAACAATAATAATTATTTCTCTATTTTAAAGAATACTTCTGAGCCAACTGCATTCTGATTTTTGGGAAGAAAGGTTCATGTGCAGTGTGCATGTGTGTGTGTGTAAAAATCTTCCAGATAATGTCAAATAACTATATAAATGTGCCCCATGAATCTCCCTTCTCACAAATCAGACTGAAATTGGCTGACGTGTATTAGCTTACAATATCTTCATTCCTACCAACTCAACTTTAGTTGATGTAAATGATGAAGCCCAAAAGAAAGGATTTGGGTAAAGTGAGCTTGCTATAATACAGGAAAAGCTTACCGCTGAAAGGAAGATCTAAGGCTCGATAAAAATAAGATATGGATTTAAATGCATCTCTGTCTGGAACATACAATCAGATTGCATGCTAGATACAGTGCGATCCTTCATCATACCATTAACTTGGCTTTCAGAATGACACGGTGTGAAAAACAGGACTATACTATTGTGAAAAAGTGGACAAAAAGATTTTTGTACATGGGGCCAGACTGCATCCCGCTGACCAATGCAACTGTAAAAGAGTTAGCTCTTCATGCTTGGATAAGCCACCTGCCTTACAAAAGTTTACCACTGCCTTTTGGATTTCCTTCCTTCTTCAGCAAAAGAGCTCTCCCTGCTCCTACCCTCTGCACAAGTACATACACGCACATGCTAAGATATATCTTGAACAATCAGTTCCTGCCTCACATTTTCCTAAGCTGAACAAAAAGGAGGAAGATGCGGAAGATGCAAATCTTTCTAAAGTCACAACTACCCCATTTAAAACAGTCTTTAAAACAGAGTTAGATTTCCATGTGACATTGCTTCAATGGTGCAAAGTTTCACTTTCAGCTGAAAATTAACATGTGGAATAATATTCAGTATAACCATTTAGAAAACCTTGCTTTCACTGGTTTCATTGTAAATGTTCCAAATGTGGGATGTTACTTTTCAGAAGACTGAAAACAACAGGGAAGGTTTTTGTATATCCTCAACAAGCAGTGAGTTGAAAATGAAAGGCAGGATGGTTCAAATGGTTATATGGCATGTTGCTTCACATGTTCATTTGCAACTCCTATTACTGTAGATTGTTATTCATTTACACATTCTGGGAAGGACTAGAAAGCAGAAAAATGGAAGAACGGAAAATAAATTTGCTGGCTTCACATTTCTGTGCAGAAATACCCATTTCGTATCCTCTCCAACTGCCAATGCAACAGAACATGCAAGACATATCTTGCTTTGGAAATTTGTACAAATCTAAGGTTTGGAATGCATTTGGAAGGGAAAAGTCACGCAGAAATAATTTCAGAAATCTACATGATTTAAAAAGACATATATTAGAAAACATGGACAGAGACATTTTAGTCCATCAGAAAAATCTGTACAAAAATGTGAACATTAGAAAAAAAATGTTAAAAATGTGTACATTTGAGAAAAAATATAGAGAAAAATACATACACCATAAAAAAAAAGTCTTGCAAACTGATAAAGGACCATGGGCTGAAAGAGATGGCTGATGTGATTCTGCGATATGCAAGATGAAGGAGATTGATAGATTTTTCACCTCTCTAGTTACATGCACTCATAACATTTGCTCATCAACTCTTCCTGTAACATGCGAAGCTGCCCATAAATCATTTTACAGATCTGGCTCACAGTTCACGCCAGTCCTACACATGCCAGTTTATAACAGGATGAGTACAGATTAAATGTTCTGGACATTTAAGCATGTTACCTCAGTGCTTTTTATTAGAACTGAATCTCACAAGCAACCACAAGTCATTCAGATCTGTGCTGCACACAGGATTTGATGAACCAAATCTCTGCAAATTTTGCTGGAATGGGCTGCTCTGCATGTCCAGTTTAATGGTACAGATTCACTGACATGGAGAGTTGAGGGTCTTGAAGTAAACTGCCAATACGTCAAACAGCAAACTTACTAACAGGCACAATCTTTAATCCCCAGTAAGGCAAGACACCTCTATTTAAGGTATGGCAATTCTTTTGAGTTTGCATCTATACACATAAATTAGCATATGTAAATGTTATACAAATTACTTATACATTTATTCCCTTGTCTGGCAATGCATATGTAGCCATAGCAAAAGATTCAGGGGAAATTACCACTGTAATTGAATCCGGAACGTACAGCTGTTCCAAACAGAGGCTTTGCACTAGTGGAAATTAGCTTCACTTGCACAAAATGGGGTACTTCTATGCTGATCCAGAACAATAGGGGTTACAGCACAGAGGCCCTCTGAAAATGAAGTGTTCCTTCCTGTACAAGTGGAAAGAAGCATAATTTGTTGGATCAAGGCCACGATAGGATGCAATCCAGTGACCAAAATCCAATTGCTATTTCCAATAAGAGAAGATCTGATGTCTCAACGAGACTGGTAAAAGTGTTTTCTTACCATTTTGCCTTATTGGTTCAATAAGTCTGCTCTAGGTGGAACTGAGAATTTTGTTTTGACCATTCTTTCTATTTTTCCATTTCTAACATATCTTCTCCCTTAATCTCGGGAAAAGTGTAAGATTGTTGAAGCTACTTGAAAACATAAAGGAATAAGAAAATAACCTCTCTCATATATACACACACACACACACACACGCTTGAATTTCAATTATCACCAGAAACTACTGCTTCCTAGCCAAAAATAGGTATTTACAACAACAATTACTATTCCACTTTGACTGCCATTGTTCCATCATATGAAATTGTGAGGTTTGTGCTTTGGTGAGGCACTAAGGCACTTTGGCTGAGAGTTCTGAATGCCCTTGCCTATACTGCGAATCCTAAAATTCCACGGTATATTGCCATGACAGTTAAAGTGGAATGCAGCATTCTAATTGTGTAGTGTGAATGGACCCCTGATCTCACAGGAATCAACACACATCTCATACTATTAGTATATCATATTATACAGAGGAGATTTGACACTAGCCCCCATTTTTTTTATTTCTGTTTTGAAATATCCCCACCCTGCTGTTCTCCTGAACAATTCCAAAATAGCTAACAAAATTAGTGGAAAATGTGCCATAGACAAACAACTAAAATATTAAACACACTAGAACAGCAGCAAGAGAGGACACTGAGAGGCATTTACCCAGGTTACTACTAACAGATGAAGGTCTATAGCTCAGAAGTCAGTGCATATGCTTGGCATTTGGTACATAACATGCCTCCCTTACCCAGATATAGTATCTGGGATCTCCAGCCATAGGTGATGAGAAACACCTCCGTATGAGATCCTGGTGAACTTCATGTGTTGTCAGCAAGGACAGACAATAATAGGCTAAATTCTAACTCAGCGCAAGGCAACTTATCAAAAGCCAGTATTGTGTTTTGGTTTGAGCACTGGATAAGGAGTCTGGGAAACCAGGGTTTGACTCCTCTTCCCCTGCCAAAGAAATCCATTGGGTAACCTTCAGCAACCTGGGGCAAGTCACATCCTCTCAGCTTAGAAGAAGGCAGTAGCAAACCTGCTCTGAATGAATCTTGCCAAGAAAAAGAAAACTGCGACAGAGTTGCCGTAAGCTGGAGTTGATTTAGAAGGCACACAACAACAAAGGCAACTCCCAACATCATCCTCTACCCTCAAATGCTTTACCAGTTGAGTCATTTGACTTTGTCACCACAGCGTTCTGCAAACTGGGTGCAAACATTGAGAAGACAGAGGCATTCCTCTGTCAAAATGGCAGCTGTACCTCTACACCATTCACTCTGCATCATCTAGTTAGGAGAAAGTAAGGCGTAACACCATTGCATTTCTTAATTTTCAGTCTGCAATTGTGCTGCTGTTGAAGGTGGGAACACAGAACATGGTAGAGACTTTATGACAATACATTTTCTTAATTAGATGTTAAAGTTAGAAAAGGAAGAACGTGCGTCTCCCATTTTCATCAGTGATCATGCACATGTAGTAACATTTCAGAACTACAGAACATTGCCAGTGCAGGAGTCCATTTTCGTACATGCAATTCTTTCTAATGCGGAAAGGAAGAAACTGACAGAAGGCGGCAAGAATGGTCAGAGAAAAGCAGAAGAGGCAAAGGAAGGGAAGAAGGAAAGAAGTAAACTCTTCAAACAGATAGCAAAAAGAAACTCTAAATGCAGTGGGGGCAGAAGAAAACAGATGAGGAGGAGGACAGGTGGAGAATGGAAACCGCAGAGCTTTCTACTAGACAAAAAAGATTATGCAGATGATTTCCTAAGGCAGTTATAATTTTGAAACAGAATCAAAGTAGTTATTACAAAAATGACAGAGAACTTTAATATGTTAGTAAGTTTGACTTAAAAGTTCTTTAAACTATTTTATAACATCTCTGAGAACTTGTGTTTGGTCTTAACTTCTCAAATTCCGCTGCCTACCCAGTCCCACTGCCCCTTTTTTTGATTTTGTGAATTTTATTTATTTATTTACTTAATATCCCACCTTTTCTTCAAGGTTGGGAAGAAAGGCAACTTACATCACATAGCTAACCAAATGTAAAATTATACATGAATCTAAAACAGTCACTAAAACTCTGTAAAAGAGCACCCCTACTTTAAATAAGACCATTAAAGTGTTAAAGGTTCATCAGATTCATTTAGATTCAGTTAGTTTTTAAAAGCCTCCCTGAATAAAAATGCCTTTGGCTTTTTATTCTCAATACAATAATTGATCTTACACTGTTGGTATACGTTCACCAAACAGAGAAATAATCGCCTTACAAAGTGTTAGAACCCACCACACTGTCTACATCTTTAACAGAATTAAGTGATAGACAGGATTTGTGTTTATTCTAACTGGCAGTAATATTCCACCACCACCTCACCCTCTGCACCGTCCCCCTTGCAAGAAATAAAAGAAGCTAAATTGTACTTGATAAAAGACAAAGCATCACATTCAAAGATAATAATATGCATTGCATTTAAAAGAGAATAACAATATGTATTACAAAAATATGGTTTCTGGCCTTTGGCGTTTTCATTATAGAGGAATGAAGTTAGCCAACCTGCATATATGCTTACAGACATTATATACATCCATTTGGAAAGACCACAGCAAAAGATTTTCAGTGCATTCTGCACTCTAAAACAAGAAAAACACAAATGGAATCTGTTTGTTCAGGCTTCTGCTGTCATGTCCTACTGAACTGATTTCAGAACAAAGTTCAGAGCACTAGGAAAATAAACTGATTCAGTGTTGGACTGTGTTGGAAGAAGAAAACAGTTAACATGAAAAGCAGCAAGCAATCCCACCGCCTTTTTGTAAATTCATCATGAGACAAAATTCCATTTTCTAATGCCAAACCACTTTTCCCCCCTTTTGGACCCTAAGAATAGCTAGTTCAAAAATGATGCTTTGCAAAAAGTCAGCGAAAGGATGTGAACCAGCCAATACTTCAACGGTGGGCGGGCACAGGCCTTCTCTCATTCTGGGCCAACCTGCCTCCAAGAACGTGAGGAAAGCCCTGCTTAGCTAAGTTGGACTCCAAAGCAAGGACAGATGCTGCACTGCAGTGCTGCTGATCTATTCTGCAATCAAACGTGCACACTCGCCCAAACCCTGAGTCAGCACAATTCTTCCTTCCTTTCTCTTTTGATTGGTTGATCTGAGTCACATACTTTCCATTTGTGCTAAAGTAGCAGCAATTAATACAGCCTCCCCACCACCAACCCACCCACCCCAACACACATCTCCTGTCTAAAGAAAATAAAAATTATCATTTCCCTTCGAAACAGACATACACTTCCCCTAGTCCCAAAGCCTAAATACTCCAAGCTTCTTTCATTTTTAATTTAAGTCTCTCTTTTTAATATGTACGTGTGTTCAATGCAATGCATTCACTATGACTGACTTATGCTGCAGCAGCTAAAATATCTGTCCTGCAGGTCAATCTAATCATGCTTAATAGCAGTTTATTTCCTGCAACATTTTTCACATGGGGTCGACAGTTTTAAGTGAGGCTACTGATGCACTCCTTTCTTATGCAGTTCTTTTTTTTTAAAAAACTAACTAAAGAAAAAGAAGCCACAAAAAGGTGACCAGTGTATTCATGAAAATCTTTGCACAATAAAATTCTTTATTGCTCTTAGGGAATGCACTAGTAAGCTTCAATTGCAAACAGCTTCTTCTTTTTTAATTATATCTATTTAAAAATAGGGTGCAGAAGTATATTTATTTGGCCACCTGATATGCAGGGGTTAAAAAAAAGTTAATGGACACATAGTGTGTCATCAATTTAAACAAAGAAAAACACTGGTAAAGTTTCACAGAAAAATTTATCTTTTACTTCCCCTTTTCTGTCCCTTCTGTTTGTGCCATGCAAAATAGCCAGTATGTATGCAGGGACTTCATTTTCCCCCTGTCTCATTTACATGTAAAATATTAATCATGTGTGTCTGCGTGTGTGTATCGACGGTAGAATTTTGCAAAGCACACAGAACAGGAAAATGTAACTAATTTGGTTCAGTGGATTTACAGCTTTTACAATCCTCAGAGCTACTGTTTCCACAACAGGCTCTTAAAACAAATCCTCGCTTAGCCGTTCGGAGGACAGCTTCAGAATTTCCCAACTTGTTCCAAAGGAATGACTTTGCCTTGTGTGGATGGACAACTGCGGAAACCAACTTCGGCCACAGACATTATAGCTTTATCATGGGCGGGGGTGGGTGGGAATCGGAGCCATATTTCACTTTATTTTGAAGTGGCTTTGCTTCTAATTATTTCATGGGGTTGGGAGTAGAGACATCAGCTCCATTTTAAACCAAATATGTGGGAAGGGGAAGAAGCACATTCCATGACAAGGTGAGATGGGTATAACTATGGCAAGGAAAGTAATAGAAAGTCAATGAGACAAATTCAATACATTCTGTGCTTCTGTTTTAAATTTACTGTGGGTTTTTCTCCCCTACTTAATCCATGTCTCTTCCCCTAAGGAGGCCTCAACGCTGCAGTCTCACGCATCTTTTCCCTCTCTTTCTGAGGTGTTAAACTATCATAAAGGCATCCCCAAATTGGTGCTGTCAAAATATTTACATAAAACTTTAAAGCTGCGTGGTTTAGTTATTTCCTAATGTTAATTTCCTTTGATTAAGAAACATATTAATATAAACTGAGGGGCGGAAGTAGGGGAAAGGAAAATGGAAGTCAGACAAAATGGCACTGAAGATGCATTTCACACATGTAAATCACTGCAGGCATCTAGCCATCTTGAATAAATAAATAGCTGAAAAATGTCTGTGAAATCTGAGCTAAAAAGAGAATGTGACCACCAGCGAGAGCACACAGAGGGCCCTGAGAATATAATTCCTTATTCCAGAATAAGTCCATAGGTGTAGTGGACATCTTTTTAACCCTAAGATGTGGTGGCACCAAACTTCTCTACACAGGAAAACCTGAAAGCTCTGCAATTTCCCTTCTTTTCAAACATTCTGCACTTAGAACATTTATAACAACAGACAGACCAAATAAACAAACAAACAGATAAATAAATAAATAGTGAGCTCTGGCTAGGAAAGGTTAATCTTCATTTATATCTGAGACAGTGATGTTGTTTGTCCTTCTTTTGAATTTAGTGTGTCCAGACAAATGTCACTGATTTACAGCCATGCAAAAGCTACAAACTCAAGCCTAGGAAATATCATTTTACTGGTCTGGAAGGCTAATTCCAAAACACTAATAGTTTAATTTTGAACGTTACATCACCTTGTAAAATGTTACTGCTAAACGGGGACTTGGTTTCTTTTATCAGCCTGAAATACTTTGGCCGACTATGAAGTCTTTTCTACCGTTTTCTTGCAAAACAACCATGTGCGAATTTTGCACAAAAGTCTGGAATTCCACATAGGTTTCAAAAACTGTGGTTTTGGAAGACTTTTTCAAAGCAGGAAAACAAATTGTTAAAAATTGTTCCTTGCTTCCTTTGAGAAGAAAATTAGTCACCAGTCAACTGGTATACTAGACTGGCTGATTTGTTACACAAATCAGAAATCCATATTTGCATCTCATTTTTGCCATCAGTATATTCTACACAATTAAGCAAGCCACTCTTTCTAAGAATCATTATTCTCATCTGAAATACGGGGACAGTAATATCAATCTGCTCTACAGAGCTGCTTCTGTGAGAATTGTGTGTGTATATGCACCTTCAACATGTCTGTAGACTTATGGTGACCCCATGAATTTCATAGGGTTTTCTTAGGCAGAGGTGGTTTTGCCAGTTCCTTCTTCTCAAACACACCCTACAACAACTGGTATTCATTGACGGTTTCCCACCCAAGTACTAACCAGAGCTGACCTTGTTTAGCCTCCACAATCAGACAGGATATGATGCCTCTAAAGTATTTAAGCCAATGTCTGCAACATAATGCACCTAAAGTGCTTGGAACACCCCAAACACCTATAAAAGTTGGCTTTATTTTTTTATTTGAAGCTGCTTACCTGGTGGGAAGTTGCCAAAGTTAAGCGGGTTTTATTTTCGCAAAACAGGCACAATTCAAAGAAAATAAAGGACTTTCAATGGGTATTTATCGAGTCTGCAATCTGATGTTTTCTTCATCTGACTGTTTTATCTGCTTAAGAAGAGGTCTGTACACTTTTTGATCCACCAGGCTGAATGCATCCCACTAACCACATATTTTTCCCTTCCAGGGATTGCATAGGGCTCTTCTTTATGCTGCCTCGCAAATGCTGGCTCTGCATTAACAATCCCTAGAAGGCCAGTATGACAGGCAGGGGCCTGAGAGTTTCCTTATGCATTGCCCTTCAAGGAAAGATAAAAGGTGAGAAAGATTTGCATAAAATTTACGTTCACTAATTTAGATGGCTAATTTTGCTAATTTGGAAATAATTTAAATTGATACATAATGCCACCCTAGCAGTGGGAAAAGATTATGACCAGGTAACCATCATGACAGCCAATATGGTGTAGTGGTTTCAGCAGCTGGGCTATGGCCATTTCCGCATTAGACTGTTGTAGTGCTACTATTCCACTTTCAACATCCTGTGGAATCCTGGAGTTTGCAGTTTAGGGAGATGCCCCTCCCTAAACTGCAAACCCCAGGATTCCATAGGGTGTTGAAAGTGGAATAGTAGCGCTATAACAGTCCACTGTGGAAATGGCCTATATCTGTAGAGACCAGGGTTCAATTCCCTGCTCAACCACAGAAACCCACTGGGTGATCTTGGGCACATTACACACTCTCAGCTCCCAGAAAACCCCATGATAGGTTTGTCTTAGGGTCACCATAAGTTGGCAATTACTTGAAGGCACACAACAACAAAAACAACAAGAAGTACAGCTGCTCATTCCAATCACCAGCCACTAGATGCTGATGCAAAGTTTCTGCTGTCGCTTCCCAGGATACTTAAAGAGTACTTGAATCCCATTCAGGAGAAAGGTGGGATATAAATAAATAAATAAATAAATAAATAAATAAATAAATAAATGGCTAGATAGTCCTATCGTTAGATGTCACCTTAAGATATGGGTTGTCCTCTAATAGCATTGCAGATAGACCTCTATAAAAAAAAGCAGTGTAAAATTTGCATGCAAGAAAGAAGAATTTCAGGCTTTTTTTTTTCCTCTTCAATATAGAAAGTTTGGAAGCTCGTGCACATTTTTAAAAATGCATTTTCCCATTTCAAGACTTTTGAAAAATGTCATTTGGTAAAAACATTTTTGTGCACCTGCAAAAAGTGTATTTAGTGCAAAACCGCTGTTTTCTGCAAATGGAATCAACAAAATGATTTCCCCCCAAAAAAAGCCCTCAAATACAATGCAATAAAATCAAATTATGTGGGGAATGATTTTTTTTTCCCCAACCAAGTGTCTGACAGGACACCCTTTTCTTGCTAAAGAATAAAAATTGTGAGTATTCTTTACATCCCTACTATAAAGCAAGGGACACCCTAGGTGGATTAGACGTTGTCCACATCTATTTCAGAACCACCAGGACTTATTCCTATGTTAATTTCAGACATCATTAGGACATCCTACTGCATTTCATTTTTTCTGCCCTGGTGAGTTGCAAGGAAGAGAGTACCACTGATTCCAGCAGGACTTGCAAATCGAAGAAATGTTCATTCTGTTTAAGACTAGGGTGCATTTTGGCTTACCATTTGGGGTAAAATGGGCATTTCTTGTACTGTAAAACAAGTGATATCCATTGTAGCCCTAGTATTCAGCGCAAGAGAGTTTATGCCCTCTAACTTTCTGTATGAACGCCAATACCTTTCCACAAGGAAGATAACAGCTCTTTGGCCACCTCTGACATCCTGAAACTACTAGAAGAATAGCAGCTGAAAACTGTGAGTCAGCTCTCCTTTTCTGTCCCTACCCCTTCTCTAGAAACAGCTTTCACAGCCAGTCCAAATATTTAAGAGTGGTAACCTGTTATTCAAGCCAAAGGTCACTTGCTTTGGGCAGCCTAAGGTCAACCTGTATTACCATTCCTACTTCCACCTGCTGGAGACTGGCTCAAGTGAGATTATCTCCTAAAGATCAAAGGTCACACAATGCCAGTATCAGCCAGGCCTTATGGCCTCTCGGTCAACGGCCAGCATGTCTATATATGTAGCTGTAAATCCATTTCCTAAACATTTACAGTATTTCCTTATTTGGCTCCGGCCATTTTCTTACCCAAATCACTCTATTAAACAATATCACTTGATCATTTAGATAATTTAAATCACCGTGTTAAACAACTGATTTCTTCCAGTTAAGATACAACTAGGCCATGTCTGCATTAGCAATATAGATTTCAAAAAGAAAACAAGACAAATCTTTCATGATGTTTCCTGGACAGCTTATGATATAAAAACCTCCCCAATGTGTTTTGAAAGGAGATGTATATAATTTTTACACACACGCACATATGCACACTTCACACCTTTTGTAATACAGCATCTCCTTTCCACTTAAATGTCACTCCATGCTGCACATAACAAGTAACAGTGGGACTTCTGCTGAGTAGATGTGGATAGGGATTTGGAAGGAAGTAGTAGAGGATGCCCTTCAAAATCTTGCTTTTTTTCTTTCAGCAGCCCCACACAACACACCAAGCTAAGGTTTCCAAAGAGAGCATCTGTCTGCTGCTTGATCAGCAACTCAGCAATGGAGGATCAAGACATCAAGACTCTCATGGTTTGTCAGCTAGACAGCCATGTGGTATGCAGTGTCTTGGCAAACTAAGAATAACTTGACGTCAGACCTGCAGGCATTCCATTTGAGAACGCACAGTATGGTGTCACTGATGAGATAAGTTAAGGAAGAGTTAAAAGTCTCAGAGCAAGGAAAGGAGGGGGAAAAATCTGTCACTTAATTCAGAAATTTGAGGATTTCAGGAGTTCTTTCAGGAATTCAAGCATTTGCACATCTGGAGCTCTTTGGAGGACGAAGGCATTAAAAGATAAGAACTCCATGCTTTTCAAAGGCCCTTTTAAGAAGCATTCCTCTCTACTGAAGACTGAGATTGTGTCTTGCTCAAAATATATTTACAGTAATGGTCATTGTGACAAACAAAGCTGCAAATCTGTGTCACCCTAACCATACTCCAATTTTTTTATATAGGAATAGAACAGGCTGAAAACCCCATTCTGAAGAAATGCATATATGCTCACACCGCTCTAAAGAGCGGTGTGTATGTGAAGCCAAGTGCCTAAACGTGCTCAGAAATCACTCTCTAAATCCACTGCTTGAAGCTTTAAATTGTTTTGCTTCTGCTTTTAATTTTACTTTCTGGTCTGCCTTTTAAGCATTAAACAGAAATCACTTGTTAAGCCAGCAAAAGCTCAAGAGGAGGAAGTTTTTAAACTCATATTAGTTCTAATAAGCTACATACATTTTGTTACAACCTTTCCGATTTTCCCTGTGCTTCTCTCAGATAAGGTGCGTGCGCGCACACACACACACACACACACGCACACATGTATGGGTAGGTTTTTCCCCCCTACTCTCTCTTTAGGATTTTAGGATTAAGCAATCTGCTACACAGACACCTTTTTCTTCATTTTAATGGGAAAGGAGGCAGTGAGGTCCTTTCTTTTGGTAGAAGGAAAGAAAGAACCAAAAGAAAGAAAAAAAGAAAAGGAAGGAAGGAAGGAAGGAAGGAAGGAAGGAAGGAAGGAAAACCATGGAAGTGGACAGTGAGATTTTCTCTGCCATTGCCTTTCAAAGCCCATACCGCAGTCAGCATATTGAATATTTAATGTCCTGATGAGCGTTTCCACCTGCTGACACAGGCAAAGTGACAGAACAATACACGCGCTGGAACACGATCATCAATTGACTCCCCAGTCAGTCTGCCATGTCAAGCATTAAATAATAATAATAAAAAAGAGAGAGAGAGGAAGAAGAAGACCTTCCTCTGAACCTTGCATCTTTTTTTTTTCTTCCACCCTGAGTCCTACATTAGCACCAGCGCGAAGGTCCATACCTGAAATACATACTTCTTTACATTCCATAGTTTGCCAGGTTCATATGGGCATATAAAGAAGTATGTCACTCAAGCAGGTAAGTTTCAGGATGAGCACCTAGGTGGCTCACCAGGAGCAGCCCCAGTTCTGAGCATCCAAGAGCCCAAAGAAGTTCCATTTGGGGTGGAAAGGGGGCGGTTTTTCTCTCCACCATATACCCCAGCCTTGCTGCCAGGTTGTCACTTCAAACTGATCCAGATCTCTATAGAGATACACACCCACTTTGCCTTTGACTAATCATTCACCATCCATCCATAAATCTGTGCAGGGTTCTGTCCCATTCCTTTTTTGAAAGAACAGAAGCAGACAATACAGTTTTCATGGGGAAAAGGAAACAATTTTAGCAATTATCTAAACAAAACAATGTATTTTCATATAATTAGAACAATGTCTGTTTGTTTTTAACAAAAGTAACACAGTTCCTGTTAACCTAAAAAAACAACATAAACTTCACAATCCTCATGCATCTCGAGGTGGTTTCATTTTAAAATCACAGATGTCTTACAGAATTTGAAACTTTTCAGCTATGATAACGAGCACTACCATTAAAAGGCTTTAATTTCTTGCATGCTCTTTAGACACACACATTTCTTTCCTCCTATTTAGCATCTATAAAATACAGACAATGCTAGTCTCTCTCTCTCTTTAATACAAACACACATTGCCCTGTTTTAAAACAAACATTTTCTACATCCACAGAGAAAACCTAGTGTCCACTCTATAAACTTAACAAATCAATGTGTTGCATTCACTTGCTGTTAAAAAGAGCTCACCAGAGGAAAATACACATACAAACAAATGTACACACACAGAGAATAGTACAAGAGTAAGAAAAAAAGAGTTTTTTTTTTCCTTACCTCAGGTGTCCACCATAACAGTATTCCCCCCCTTTTTTTTGTAGGTCATGATAGCTGAGGTGCAGACGGAAGGATAGAAGACCCCAAAGAAAAGGGCTTGGCTTTTCTTTTTGGTCCCCCTCTCTATTTTGCAGGAGGAGAAAAAGAGGGGATGGTGGGGAGAAATGGAATTTTCTAAAATATCTTCTGATGGAAGTTCCCAATACGAGAGGATGCCGGAGATGGAGATGTGAGGACAGGCAGGATCACACCGAGTGGAAGCAGCTCAGGAGGGACAGGCAGATGATGTAGCAAGTAGGTCGGAGTAGAAAGTCAAGGGAGTTACTCCTCAGTACGTGTGTGCATGAGAGAGAGTGTGTCCATGCGTGTGAAACCTTGTGTCTCCCTTCCGTTTGCATCAGGCTAAATCTCTCTCGGTCTCTCTCTCTCTTTTTCTTCTCACTGGTTACCTCACAGCCTCTCTGAGCTTTAAAGCTCCCCTAACAATGAGGTCCGAGTAGCACCGCTGAGAATGATGAGTGTACTGAATAGGAGACTATTATGAGCAGGATTTAGACATCGAGCAAACCAGGAGGTCACACTGGGTGCATAATGCTCGTTCAGCATTGCTGTAATGGAGCACTCACCTGCTCCATCTGACGGCTACCTCCTCCCTCCCTCCCTCTCTCTCTTTCTCTCTCTCTCTCCCCTCCTCACTCCTTCCCTCTCTGCCACCAGCTTGAGCCACGCAGATCAATACCAATTTACAGGCAAATGCAGAACGACTGCCTTAATGTTAATGAATTTTACCATTTCTCACAGTCTTCTAATGAACCCTTTAAAGAGGGTTTAAGTAAACTTAGCAAGTGGCAAACTAAGCACTTTGGAATACTTAATTGTATTGATGAGTCCGGCAACCCCACCCTCACACCCTCCATGCTACATTTCAACATGCAACAGCAAAGGCACCCTTGCTTTCTACCATGAATTCTAAGCGTCATTATAAAGCTAACTGATAATTATGATTGTTATTCTTATTATTAATTACTTCCAAACCAGGTCCAGTGTTCCACTCATTCTAGGAGACAGTTGATGTTGAGCCACTGTTGTGACATGCTCAGATAGACTGCCTCAATTATTTTAAAATATCATTTGTTTTTTGTTAACAAAATGATATTACATCAATTTGATAAGCTCTCGATTGTTCTTGCACTCATCACCCTATTATATTACATCTATTGATATATAGGCAAATTTCCAAACTATAGCCCCATTGCAGGGAATTGGACTCAATGGAAGATTGCAGAAGCAAATCCCCTCTTCAGGATGTATACAAGCAATAGAATTAAGTTGGGCGAGATTGAGCCAAGATACAAAATCAGCATACACAGAGATGATGGGATAGCAGAGAAGTGTCCTTGCTTAGAAATCATCAGAAATGCCTTTAAAAAGCCAGGATCCTATTGAGAAGTAGGCCTTTGACAAATTTGTTCTTGTTCCAATGGGGGTGGAAAGTCATTTTAAAATAGCTACAAGCAGATGAAGGTGAACAGCTGTATTTATTTATCCCACACACACACACTTTTCAGTTATTGTAAAGGACCTTCGATTACCATCACTTATTTCCCTATATGCTTTTTCCCCCTTGAATCCTTGAACATTCCTACACCTTTCTTTGCACAAATGGAACAGCTGCTAATTGTCAACCAGGGGAATTCCCTGCAGCAAAGGGGAAGAGCCAAATCCTGTAAATACAAAAGGCTTAGGGGGGCAGGGTTGCCCCTTTATAAAGCAGCATAAGAAAAGTCACCTCAAAGTTTTCAAGTCCAGCTAAAAATTAAAACAGAGGGCCGGGCATTTCTCTGCTGATGACAAGAGTTGTTTGGGAAAAGACAGAGAAGTAATTTGTTTTACATTTGCTTTCTGCACTGGGTTTACGGCTGCCCAAAGTGCTCCTCTTTCGCCTCCCCACCTCTTTTCTTTTTTCTTTTTTCTTTCTTTTAGCACAGCAGAATTATGTAGCTCAGCTGCTGCTTTTACATTTAGTCAGGGTTATTTATCATTTTCACACCCTCAAGGATAACAGAGGGCAACTCAAGTTCCTCATCTTCAGCTAGAGTAGTTGGTTCATTCATAGTGGGAAAATCCTGCATGATAAGAAGGTGAACAAGGGTAAAATGCTGGGGAAGGGGGGCTCCTTTCTCCCTTTCTCTCTCTCTTTTAAAAAATAATATTCTACCTAAAGGAAAGCAAAAAAAAAAAAAAAGGCAAAGAGAAGTAAGGAAAAGAGTTGGCTCCTTGTGGGTGTGGTGATACAAAGACACCACAAATCCACCCTACTGTCCAAAGCTTCCTTCTTCAACTCTGTCACCTAAATGCCAACCTCAAATATTTGCAAAATGCCCATCTGTGTCAAAAGGTGGACGAGACAGAAGGGCCAAGGGAAGATGGTATGCAAGAGGAAGCGAGAAGAGGAAAAGTTAAGAAATAAGAAGGATAACTATTCCTGCCCACCCGAAATAAGTGGCTATTCCTTATTCAATTGACTCCATTTCTTGGTATTAGCAAGGATATTCTGAACAAGAGGCATGATAGAGCCAATTCTGGAGAAAAGCAGCAATTACAATGACAGCGTTTCTGACTACACAATTGCACGTTATTGCTGAGTGTTAGGAATTCATTATTCCTTATGCACACATGCACAGTACACTATAGGGAAGAAAAAAGAAGCCGGGGGAACCAGCCTCAAGTGGTCAAGTCAGAAATCCTTAATGCACAAACTCTCGAGCAGCCCCACTAGAGTACATGAGTCTACTCCACACTACAGAGACCAAAGCCATAACATGTAGCATAAGTACATGGAGTATACAGGAGACACATGCGTTATGGAACATTGCTCAGATACAGGCATATGAATGTACAAATATTCACATTCAGCAAAGATAGCGATCCTACATTCATCCACTTGCAGTATTAAAACATTAAAACAGTAGAGATGCTTTTCAGTATCTATGGTATACAAATGCACATACATTGCTGATACCAAATCCACCATGCCTTCTTGACTACATGAGTTTATAAGTATGACTGAGCAGCCAAAAGATCATCTTCAAGGCCAAGGAAAAGCAAAACTACCCACAAGATGTTCTTAAGTGTAACTTGCATTCTTCTTCTCCCAGCCACCACCCCTCGATTGGTTTCTCCAGTGTGCCTATTCTGGTTACGTATGTTTCATTCTCACCTTCAACCTCCCATTTTGATCACCCATAAATCATGCACAGGTACTTAATGCTCGCAAGCCCTGGCATTTCAATGGTTAAACCACCGCAGCGCTGAGAACATGACAAGTTAGGCTAAGTTTAACCACCTTGTGTGTCTGCAAGTGTGCCTGTGTAGTTGTGTGTCTGTGCTCCCTTTCCCCTTTTAGTATCATCGTTACAGTTTACAGCCACTAGTTATTAATATCAAAAATATTCCCCCTCCCCTCCACAGCTGTCATTAGCCAGCTCATATCTGAATGAGGCATTTAAAAGGTTGGTTTAACCTTGCAATATGACTACATGTCAAAGTTCTAGCATTTCAGTTCAGATTATTCTAGTCCACTGCTTGCTCTGCAGTTTTGTGCGTGTGGATGTGTGTGGATGTGTGTGTGTGTGTGTGTGTGTTTTTAAATGCAGAGTGTGTGCTACAGCAATAGAATAACAACAACAAGAGGAAAGAGGGAAGGAAGAGGAAGGGGGGGGGAGAATCCCAAATTGCCCTAACACTAACCCATCCACCGCCCCCCACCCCATGAAAGCATGTACTGTTTCTGCCCTTCTGCTGGATCCAGAAGCATGCATTTTAAGTGCACGCAGAGAAAGACAAGTTGGATGAATGCACAGAAGGAAAAAGAGTTCTGCAGCAGGTCTTTTTAAAACAAAGCTAAGCTGGTGCAGTTCAGAGTGGGGGGGACAAGGAAAAAGGGGAGGAAGATAGTAGAGGGGAGGGAAGAGAGAGGTGATTTTTTAAAAAAAAGGAAAAAGAAGACATACCAGTTAGAAGATTTTTTTTTTTTTTTCTGTTGCAGCAGTGGAAGTCACCAGAGCAGTAGCTGAAAGCTGAATCAGCTTTCGAGAGTTAGGGATGCATAGAGGAGGGTCATGGAATCACAAGGTAATAATGCGTTGCATGCAGCAGCCGTCAGCCTTTTCCTTAAAGCTAATCTCTAATGCAGGAGGGGAGAGAGAGAGAAAGAGAGAGAGAGAGAGCGAGAGCAGGCCCAGTAATGGTATTAGACTTCACTTGGAGAATGACAGAGAGAGAAAGAGAGAGAGAATTCAGGCAACCCCACCCCCAATCATCTTCCACCCTCTCTACCCACACACACACATACACATATGCACAAAAGTCCCCTCCACACACTGCACCTCACCCCCACCCCCATAGGCACCAGTAAATCTCTATTCTTCCTGCAGCATCTCCATCCAGCTAAGGTACAGAAGAAGGGGAAGGCATGCAAGCTTACAGCTGAGAGAGGGAGAGCGAAGGAGCCAAGGAAGCCAAGCAAAGAAGAAGAAAAGAAGAAGTAGAAGTAACCTTCCATGTGCAGGCGGCTGTTGCTGCTGCTGCTCAGACCTTCAAGTGGAAAGGCTGTGAGGCTGGGTTAGGTTTCCCCCTCCTTTCTCTCTCTCTCTCTCTCTCTCTCTCTCTCTCTCTCAAAAAAAAGAGAGAAGTCTTTCCCCTGCTCTGTCATCCCTCCTTGCTTTCCCTCACTCAGGTCTTTATTTTACTCACCCAACCCCTATTGCCCTTCTCCCCACCCCAAAGAAAGGTCAATCTTAGGTAGAGGTCAGGATGGAACAGAAAAAAGAAAAGAGGTTGGGAGGAAATGGGGTGGGATAGGGGTGGGTGGAGGGGTGAAATCTGAGGGGTTGTGGGGAAGGTCAGCAGGATCGGCACAGAGTCGAGGGGTGCAGGGCAAAGCGGCTGGTCAGGAAACGAATCCACCTTTCCAGTGCTTATATACCCAGCTAAGCATCTGAAACACGCACCCAAGGCAAGTGGCCTCTTCTCCTGCCATTCCCTCCCTGACCATATTTAGTCAACCAGGGCAAAAAATAGCCCGTCAGCTGGAGATGGCCGAGCAGGGACTATTTGGAGTTCAATCCCTTCTCTCAGCCCACTGACTACTAGCCCTGCAGGGTCCTGACTCTGCCTTTTTTTTATACCTCCCTCCCCCCATGCATACAACACACACACACCACTACCTCAGCCTGCTCCATTCGGCTATTTTTAGCTAGGCCAAATAAAGAGGCCTCTCAGTTTACCACACAAGCGGCCATCCTGTGGCTTAGCCAGGCCCGGCTATGTATGGTCAGCTCCGTTGTTCAGAGACAGACGTGAACAAGAGGTAGGCCCGTTTGGGAGGGATTTGTCTCTCCGGCTTGCTTTTCCTCCTTTCAGGTGGCCAGATGCAACAGAAGGCAGGGCTCCTCTGTCTGTCTGCCTTCCCTTGACTCCACAGGAGGGAGAATTTGGCCAGGGGCAGCTTTTCTCAGCCCCTGCGACACTTGCTGTGGGATAAGCAGGAGGTGCTGCATAGGGGTTTTTGGGTTTTTTTGGCTATGCGTCACTCAAAAGGCAAAGGGTCCCCTGCCCTCTGTTACATCCGGTCGCCTTATCCCATTTGCACTTCTGGGTTTCGTTTCTCTCTCCTGACTCCTCCCGGAATGAAAGCTGTTCCAGAAAATGGTTCCATCCATGATGTCCAAAACTATAGCCAAAGAACTGTGGGGAGAATAAAAGGATATTATGGTGTTTTTTTTAATTGATTCTCCCTTCCCTTTTGACTTTTCAGGATGATTGAGGTTCATTGAGCCTTAATTTCAGCGCACGATTCAAAGGTAGCCTACAAATTAATAACAAGCCCAGAGCAGAGAGAGACAAAAATATGAAAAGAGATGAATTTTTGAGCCTCGTATCCTTTCTAATTTTACCCAAGAATCCATATGTGATAGTAGTTAAAATGTCAGACTAGGACAGGGGAGTCCTAAGTTCAAATACCTATCCAGCCAGGCAGCATGCTGGGTAACTTATGACCAAATACTATTTCTCATGCTAATCTACCTTGCAGGGTTGTTGTGAGGATAAAGTAGGAAGAGGTCCATGTGTGCTACTGTTACTCTAAGAGGTGGGGCACACCCGCAATTCCAGCATCTCCTCAGAATTTGGAGAATTATAACTCAAAGGAGGCCTGTGAAAGGAGAATAATGGCAGGATCTTTTCACCTTTGTATACCAGTACTAACTGTAGAGAGGGCTTCTGTTACCCTGTAAGTTGGGGGGTCCCGGGAGGGGCGCCCAGATAACCAAATAAAACACAAATTGGTGGAGTTTAGCTGGAGCACTCTCTTGGTTAAACGAGAGGCAGGGTAACATTAGCAAGGATCTTTAACCCTATGTATACAGCAGCGGGTCAGAGAGCGGCTAGACAAGGTTTTCAAAGTAATAATATTTTATTAAAGACAAGAAACACGAAAGACAAGACATAAACTATTTAGCTGAGAAACAGAAACGGAGAGCTTTTCGGGAAAGGCAATACGACACCTGGTCTCGTAGTCCTGGAGAGAAGTGGGGATCCGGGGAAGAAAGCCCAGCGTGGCTGGCTAAGGGGAGTTTCCTTAGACAACCGGCAGCAAGGCGGGATGGAAGTCCAAAGTAGTCTGAAGACTGCTTGGAAATGAGGGGTTTTTATAGGGGAGTTTGTGCCTACCGGCTATGGCAAGCCAGGTGAGAACAAAGGGAGTTTTAGCGCTGGACAAAGGATTTGGCAAAGGTCAAGTTTACATGATTGGATTTACTCTTGATGACAATAGCGTGGCTGGTACGTTGATGGCCCAACATAAAGGAATGGCTTGGCTCAGAGCCATGCAGCTATTGTGAGGTTTGCAGTTGGAAGTTCCCTGAAACTACAAGCGAGGCTTGAGTTGCTGGCCTCAATAGGGTCTGGAATGTAAAACCATCAACGGCCGCACTGTGTCCATGTTTGTCCGGAGAATCTCGCAAACACGTGGAGTGGGGTGGCTGGAAAAAGTCAAGCTAAAGCCAAATTGTTTGATATCAAAATGATATCTGGGGTCCTCACCGACAGTGCCATAGCTGAAGTAACACTTCCAGTTAAAAGATAAACAGAGTATTGGGATTAATTAATACACAGGAAATCAGACACTCTTAAGAACCATACAAGGTTATCAGAACGTGAGGCAAGAAAGGCTGAATAGAGAGACATTGGGTAGAAAGGGTGATAGTTACCAGTCCTGAAGCAGAAGGTCAAAGTTATCTTCAGCTCACTCAGAGAGAGGTGTCATATAAATGTAATAAATAAAAAAAAGTCTTATTCTCAAAGGATACGTAATGTAGAAATTGAAGTGAACTTGTTTTCTGCTGCTCCAGAGACTAGAGTAAGAACCAGTGATTCAATATACAAAGAAGGAGATTACATCTAAATATTAGGAAGAACTTCTTTACTGCAAGAATGATTAAACAATGGAAGAGACTTTGTTGCAGGGTAATAGATTTGGAGGTCTTTAAACAGAGGTTGAATGGGCTTCTTTCAGGAGTGTCCCAACATATCCCCTGTCAGTTCTAATTTGGCAGATTCTCTGTTGTCAACTAATTCTCTATTGTCCCACTTTTCCAACTGCTTTTAAAATGTTCTGTTTTATCTCTCCTCCTTCCAAATTCCCCTTTTGTCTTTAGCTTACTTCCATTGCTGCAAACTGTGTTCAAAGTGCAAAAGAAATTTGCACTCAATCAACTCAGCTGGGGGAAAGGAGAGGAGAGGGTGGAATCTTGCCCTTCCCAGCAGGCTCAGGCACAAGCAAACTGCTGCTGCTTCTCCTAGCTTCTGTGTTCTTCCTCATTAATACTTTTTGCCATCCTGCCCACACTGTGATGTTGCTCACCCACACATGTCCACGTTTCAATCTGTAATATGTTGGAAGGTATGTCATGATTGTGTATTCCAACATGGAAGGGGGGCTACATGACCCTCGTGGCCTCTTCCAGGTGGGATTTTGTGATTCTAGTCAAGGTAGGTGCATTTATTCTTTTTCCCAACCCATATTTAAAGAAAGATATGTGGGGATTGAGAATGGGTGGGTGGTGCATTATATGTGTGAGAGTGTTTTCTTCAATTGAGTATGCCACACGTGCTGGGTCTGCTAATCAACAAACTCATCTGTGCTAGATGGGGTATGAAGCAGAAAAGGTCTCAGTTGATGCTAGGACTGGCCTTCTTGTGGAATTAATGAAGATCTCTTTCCAAGGTGATTGGATATCACTGTATATCAAGCAGGGCATGTCTGTCTCACTTGCTCATGCCTGGAGTAGAAGATAATAATCAGGAAAGACCAAAGCTGGGGATCTTCCTTACAACTATCACTGCACACATAAACCTCCTCTCCTGGTTCCTAGCAGCCAAATCTCCCCATTCTCACTTCCTTTTATTAAGCACAGTGGTCTATATCTGTCCTCCTTATTAAAATAGTGCACCAAGGTGGGAAAACAATTGCTCTGCCCCCCTCAAAATGAACTAGGAGAATGGTGTGTGTGTGTGCAGTCCTTGGTTTACAGTGGAAGATCTTTCCCAGAGAATCAGCATATTACTGCAGAATTAAATTGCAGAAATGGCTTCCACAAGGGCCATTTCCGCACTACACTCTTATAGTACAATTATTCCACTTTCAACATCCTATGGAATCCTGGGGTTTGCAGTTTCGGGAGGGGCCAGCCAGATTCCCCAGGATTCCATAGGAAGTTGAAAGTGGAATAATTGCACTATAAGAGTGTAGTGCGGAAATGGCCAAGGTCTAGAAACAGCCAAAAAACTGCACAATTTTAAAAGGTGATTGGATAAATACATGGAGGATAACATCAAAAGCTATGTGGTGAAATTGTGTGAGTTTGTTGTAGCAATCACAAAACAAATGTGGCACTAGGTTGGAACTCTGGAAGTGCGTGTATGTGTGCTCACATGCATGTGTGCACATGCACATCTTTGAGTTGCCTGTTGACTTAGGGTGATCCCATGGATTTCAAAGGGTTTTCTTAGGCAAAGAAAATCCAGAGATGGCTTGCAAGTTCTATCCTCTGAAATATAGCCTACAGCTCCTGCCATTCATTGGTGATCTCCCATTCAAGTTCTAATCAGGGCAGACCCTGCTTAGCTTACAATATCAGACGGAGTCTGGTGCCTTTAGGCAGCAAGTCTCTGTCATATGTAGACATATCTAGTCATATACTGATGTCCTGATTAATTTGTTGTTACTGTTGTTGTTATGCTATGTTTTCAAGTGGACTCCAACTTGTGGCAATGTTATTTCTGGGGCTCTGGCTTAAGATTTATTTAGAGGAGGTTTGCCATTTCCTTCTTCTAAGACTAAGAGAGTGTGCCTTGCCTAAGGTCACCTGGTGGGTTTCCATGACTAAGCAGGGATTCAAACCAGCAAATTCGTCATGATGTCTATATATGACTATATATTGTAGAGACTGATGCAACTGAACTCTTGTCTTCTTTATGAGTTTCCCTAAGTTATCTCATTGACCAGTATAGGAACAGGATACATTGGCCATTGGGTTGATCCAACATTACTCTTCTTCTCTTCTTACAGCACAAAAATGCACAACTAATGCAAATTTGTTGCTCAGGATCCAACTGTGTTTCATGAAAGAAACATTTCTCTTGGGCATCTCTTTCTGTTACTAAGTGAGAGGTGTATTGTTGGTCCAATGCAATTTTGCCCGTTGCAGTTTGGGAGTGCTGTAAAGCTGTGGTTTACCCTTTGCTGCTTTGAGAGCTACAACTGGCCATGTTAGCTGCGGTGTGTATAGGGTTTTGGAAGGAGCAAATCCAAAGAGTAACTTTTCTAAGTTCTGGTTTTCAACTTCAGCTCACAGACTAGCAAATAGCAGCCTTCCTGAATGTGACTTCTGGGAGTTAAAATCCAACAGATCTGGAAAGTCAGAGGTTGATCACAAGTCCTGAATCATGTGGCCCTGCAGAAGATTGAATGCAACTCCCAGCATCCCTCACCTTTGTCTATTACATTTAGGGCTGTTGGGAGTTTCAGTTCCATAACATTTTGAGGATACCATGATCTCTATCCCTCGTCTAAATGCACTATTGCTAATACAATAATCAATGTCATAGTCAATTTATTTCCTTGTAATTGAATATTTATAGTCAACATCATAGTATCAGAATAAATATATCAATTAAAGTTAATTTAAGTACTTTTAAGGTTCAGTTTCATGTAAATATAGATGTAATGATAATCAAGAATGACTTGAGGGATTATATTTATTACCAATGAGGTCACAGTTTAATTAATTTAATAACATTTAATGAAAAAATAATTTTAATTAACTCTAGCAAATTTTAAAATATATGTAATATTACTACTGTTGTGTTTGTTTATTTATTTCTGTCTCACTTGTTTCTTGATATTGGGACACAAGGTGGCTTACAAAATATTAAAACTAATATATATGTGTCTAATAATTTAAAAAAACAATTAAAATATCTACAGAATTAAAACCCTTTAATTTAATAATTAATTTAATTGTTAATTAATTAAATTTAATTTAATAAGAATTTAATAATCTAATGGTTTTGCATTTGAAGGGTGGTGTTTGAAGTTGCTGCTTTTCTACAGTCACCCAAACAGAACTCACTGCACTTTGTTTCAATAAAGCTGTTGCATTCCCCCTGCCAAAAAAATTCCACAACAGACAGAATGTGTGTAACAAAGCAACAAATAGAATATAAATTTACAAAGGAAAAAAAGTTAAATGCCCTTGAGAATTTGACCAACCTGAAAAGAGGCCCGTTCCTGCTCTTTGACCATGTACTTCACAGTTTTTGGAGCAGTCCTGCTTAACATTTTAGGAAGCTACTGTGCCATATAAATAGCATCACATTTGCATGAACAAAGTTCTCTAACCCCAACTCAGACCTTCCCAGAACTTTCATCCAAGTGCATATATGTATATATGTGTGTGTAAAGTTTTACTACTTTCTTATGAAGTAGTGAAGGTTTTCTTTACACCCTCACTTCCTTTGTTTAACCTCAGAAATAAACCCATGATTTTGTAACTTTTCAAAATATTCTCAGAATGTCTTTCAAGGGCGACACAACATCATACTATATAGTGTCATTCCTGGAGACATTCTGGGGACAATTTCAGAATGGACGGCAGTTGAGCTGTGGATCTCTGTGCCAAGTCATTGCTTGGAAAAGCAACTTGTCTATTGTTTTCAAGCTAAACATGGGAGGGGATGGAAGAGAAAGACAACCTTGTGTAAAGTACATTTTTAAAAAATAGCTAGAGTTTTCTAATGTTTAAGACTAGGACTGGGGAAACTTGGTTCAAAGCCTCACTTGGCCATGAAACGTAGTCTTGGTTAAATCACTATCTCTCAGCCTCACCTACCTCTGCAGGTTGTTGTGAGAAGAAACTTGAGGAGGAGCAGCATAACTCTGCAGCCCTGAGATCCTTGAAAAAAAGGCAGAATATGAATATAATAAAGAAACAAATACCTACCCAAACTTACCATCTCCCACAAAATGTTCACCTCCCATCCTAATTTTCAGGTAGAATTTTGGCTAAGCTGTTGCCACAGCTGAAACCTCTGGGTGTAGCTATTTTTCTCATAGGGATGGAAAGAATATGCAAAAATATTCCAAAGATGGTTTAAAAATGAGTTCCACATGTGTCAGAAAACTCTGATGAGGAAAATCCTGGATTGATGAGAATTCTTGCTGTTCAGGACTTATTTTGCACAAAATTTGTATATTTTTTTTCACAGAAAATGACATTTTCTCTGGAGGAAAGAAATTTGTCTACACTGAAAGTATTTATGTGTATAAATGTTACTTTCACTGTAGAATAAGCTGTTCCTTCTGCAGAAAATGCTGTTTTCTCTGAAAGAAAGAAAGAACGAGTTATACTGAATGTGTCCTGAACTACAGGAAACATATTCAGAAGTAGCTGTGCTGACCATGCAGTAAAATGCAACAAAATCCAAGATCTACTAAGTGCTCTCCTGAATTACAAATTATCTTTGAAAAATTCAGAGTTTTCAAAGACTTCTTGAAGCAGGAATAAAATAGCTAAACACATTGTTTCTTTCAAGAACAAAATTAGTGGAGACATACATTCCTACTCTTGAAGCAACATGTGGACATTGGAAACAGGTAGAAGAAGGCTGAGAACAAATTCGGTGTAGTAGTTTGACCACTGGACTATGACCCTGGAGGCTAGAGTTCAATTCCCCTCTTGGCCATGGAAACCCACTAGGTGACCTTGGGCGTATCCCATATTCTCAGCCCAGAAGATTCCATCGTAGGTTCATCTTAGGGTCACCATAAGTCAGAAGGCACACAGCAACAACAGAAGAAGGTTTGATTTTGAATCCATACAAGTCAAGTGTAATGCTTGTGGTCTCTCTTCAGATCCTTGAAAAGATTGGTTTACTTACTGGGCTAACGGTTTCTTTTCATCATAACAAATATGGAAACCAGGAGTTCTCTTGTGCTATAAACTTTCTTTTTGATAAGCATGTTGTAGCTGTGACTGAGGGTCATGCTAGATGATATATGTTGCTTTTTTTGGAAGAAGTGCTCCCTTAAATGATGAAAGATATATGTTAGTTATTATCACACCTGTGTATTTTATGCATAGCTTAGTTTTGTGATTAAACGTGAGGTTAATTTGAAAACCTGATTACTGATTGTCATTAGTGGCTGTGCTTCAGATTGGAAGGAGGTCTCAAATGGAGTGCTGGAGGATTCTGTCCTGGGACCAATGCAATATTTTTATCAATGATTTAGATGTTGGCATGGAGGGAATCCTTATCAAATTTGCCAATGATACAAAACTGGGAGGGGTAGCTAACACATTGGATGATAGGAACAGAATTTGGAAAGACTTTGATGAACTAGGAAACTGGGCTGAAATTAATAAAATGAAATTCAGCAGGGACAAATGCAAAATTCTACATTTAGGCCACAAAAAAATACACATGGATAGGATGGGGGATACTTGGCTCAGCAGTACTATATGTGAAAAGCACCTTGAGATTATTATTCATCATAAATTCAACAGCATTATGATGCTTCAGCAAAGAAGGTAAATGCTATCTTAGCCTGCATTCACAGAAGCATAGTTTCCAAGTCATGGGAAGTAATAGTCTTACTATATTTTGTTCTGGTTGGACCTTATCTGGAGTACTGTGTTCAGTTCTGGGTGCCTTCTTTTAAGAAGGATGTAGATAAGTTGGAATGGGTTCAGAGAAGGGCAATGGGGATGATAAGAGGTATGGAGAACAAAATGTGCGAGGAGAGGTTGAAGGAGCTGAGCATATTCAGCTTGGTGAAGAGAAGACTGAGGGTTGGCATGATTGCCCTCTTTAAATACCTCAAGGGCTATCACAGAGAAGAGAGGGCAGGCCTGTTCTCTGCTGTCCCAAGGGGTGGAACCAGGTCCGATGGTTTTAAGTTACAGAGGTGTAGACTTTGATTGAACATTAGAAGGAATTTTCTAACAGTGAGAGTGGTTCGGCAATAGAACCAGTGGCCTAGAGAGATGATGGGATATTTTTCTTTGGATGTCTTCAAAAAGAGGCTGGAGAGCTACGTGCTGGGGATGCTCTAGCTGGAGATCCTGCATTGAGCAACAGGTTAAACCTGATGGCCCATAAGGCTCTACAACTCTATAATTCTTCCAACTCTACAACTCTATGATTCTATATTGTGGTATATGTTTCTGAGGAATTCCTATTGTAGGAGGGTAAGCCAAGTTAACTGTAGGGAATTGCATTCTCCTTAATGTCTACTTTGACCATATGAGTGTTGCCTTCAGCTATGCAGGCTCCAAAATAAAGTCATCTATAAATTTCTTTAACTTCAGACTTGATTATTGTATTGGATGTTATATGAAGCTGTCCTGGAGAACCAAGGATCTTTGTTTATTTTGCCCTCACAGTCAAGAAAGAAATCAATTTTTTTTCCCCTACTGGGCAAGCTTGAGAAAATTTTACACAAGTTTAGATGATTTTCCCCACATATCTGGACTTGTTTCCTGTGTAAAAATTCTTCAAAGTTTCTGTTTTTGTTTTTTGCAACACCTAATGTTTTGCTAAGAAAATTATAACATACTTGCACAAGAGCAATGATTTGGTTGTGTTTTTGTTGTTGTTGTTGTTATTTTTTGGTAGCTATAACTGA
This sequence comes from Ctenosaura bakeri, assembly GCA_948474755.1. Taxonomy (NCBI): domain Eukaryota; kingdom Metazoa; phylum Chordata; class Lepidosauria; order Squamata; family Iguanidae; genus Ctenosaura; species Ctenosaura bakeri. Next base: position 872,306 of record CAOLHI010000801.1, read on the forward strand.
CAAAAAATAAAGTGCTGGGGCATTTTCACATTACACAATGATGTCACTATGATTCCATTTTAACTTCTTTGGCAACATCCTATGGAATTGTGGTGTTTGTAACTAGATGAGGCACTAGAGCTCTCTGGGTGACAGTTTTGAATACGCCTCTCTAAAATACAAATCCAGAGATTTCATAGGACAGAGCCATGGCAGTTAAAGTAGAATCACAGTACTAGAATTTTGTCATGTGAAAGGCCCCTATGTCTTTTAGGTTTCCACAGGAATGAAGAATCTTCTGGCATTTGACAATCTTTTTCAAAAAGGCATCACAACCTGTCATGACAGCATTTCTTGTTCAGGACAAGAAAATGTATAAATATTCTTGACATCTCTACTGGGAATAACTCAGAAACATCAGCTCATGGAAAATACTTTTCTGTATCTCCTAAGAAATGTGGGGAGATATGTACCTATATTGATAATTCCACTGGGAGCTGGTGATTTTCATGTCTACGGGACAGTGAATACACTCTGGGTTTTAAGTTTGAATGCTAAAGAAGCTATCCAAGATGGTGAACATATTTGAGAGGTGCATTTCAGCACCTTGGATAGCTCCATTAAATAAATTAATAGCTCCATTAAATATCTAATCTAAAATCCTAAAGAGATTCACCTTTCCACTGATGTCAAATCACCTTGGCATAGTTTCCCCTCTTTTTTTGCTTTCTTTGCACTAGCAGGCAAAAACCTTTTTATTTACTCAGGTGTTTGGCTGTTCACTACCCATGATAGAAATTCTTTTAAGTGGTTATATTGTATTCTTATAATTGTTATTATGTAGTAGATGCTTTCTTACCTGTTTCCAATTAATATTTATAATATGATTGTTTTTGCTTTAAAAATGTTTTTGTATTGTCAATTGTCTGAACTTTATTTTGCTTCAACTTACATTGTGAGCTAGCCTAGGCCCCATATTGGGAGAAACACGGAATAGAAATTAAATAACAAAATAGCCACATGTTGATTGAATTGACTACTAGTAGGTATCCAGGAAAAACTGTAGATCACTCTTAAACAAATAGGTGAGTAGCAACATTTGATTGTCTTGATGCATAACTGATACATAGGACAAGAGGACACCATCAGGACAGAATATGGAGAAACTGAATTATTTCCTATTGGCAAGGGGGTCAAGCAAGGCTGAACTTTATCGCCTTATCTGTTTAACTTTTAAACTGAATGAATCATATATAAAACTAGATTAGACTTGATTAGGAGGAGACATGAAAATTGCTCATTATTCCTGCAGGGTATGCAAAATCCGCAGCTTTTTTGCTGCATGAACATTACTGGATTTGAGTTGCTAAACAGTATGTTTCTAAGGCTGATTTTGCAAGACTTCAGCTCTGTGCTTTCTAGTTGCTTAAGTTTTCCAAGTTCCCTTAACTCTCAAACTAACCAGAAGGTAGAAAGTTTGAAATTATGAGCTGGATAGTGTTAATGTTTCACTCTGCCATTTTGCAAGGCAGCCTGACAAAAAAAAGAATCTCACATGGTTTGCTTTTAAACACACTATTCCAGCTAGATTTAACCCATTTTCCTTAATTTTGACCCTCATTTCATTACTCTTCTCCTCAAGAGTAAAGCTATGGGGAGGGGGATCAAATGAGGGCATTCCACCCAAATAAAAAAATTGTCCCCTCCCCCTGTGAAATTTTCCTTTGGTCCCCACCTTTCTAGCTTTGCAGTAACTTAAAATTTCAGTTCATCCTTTAGAAACATAATTTAGGCATCCGCAGAAGACAAAGTTCCAGGGTGGTGTAGTAGTTTGAACGTTGCACTACAACCCTGGAGACCAGGGTTTGATTCCTCGCTTGGCCATGGAAACCAGTGGGTGACCTCAGGCTTATCACACATACTTGGTCCCAGAAAATCCCATGATAGGTTCACTTTAGGGTTGCTGTAAGTTGGAAATGACTTAAAGGCATGCAACAACAATAACAAAATTCCCAAGGGAATGTAAAGAGAGCAAATATGTGAGTTCTAGGTGTGAATAATTCTTTGTCTCACTCTCTACAGTGCTAAAGATTTTGGGACAGCTGGAAAATTTCATTTTGGGGGCAGAAGTCTTACACTGTGGGCCTCCCACCTCTACAACAACCAAATCCCTGTCTTTTTTTCCCCAGTGCCCCCTTTCATCTCTGTCTCCTTCGTTACTCTACCTTTGTCTTTGTTTTCCTCCACCTTTCTTCAACCCCTCAGCTGACCATGGCCCAGCATCCCTTTCCTTGGGTCCTGCTTTCTCAAGAACTCCTTTCCTAAGCCTCCCAGTTTGCCTAATAAATCTCTCGCTTGCTTTCTAGGCATATTAGGTTTCTATTCAATGATGTGTTTAATGATGTGTTTAAATCCCACTCCTAATGTCACTCTTGTAGGGTAAGTAGTTCCCTGACAACTGCATAGCTAACCTCAGATTATGTTGCAGTTCATTGATGGCTAGGTAACCTTTTGGATAAGCATCAGGTCCCTGTGCTCTCTCTTGCCTAAAAAAAGCTTGGAATCTGTGATTGTGCAAATAAGGTAAAGAGCAGAGATTGAGGACTGGGCATTGGGTCTTTTGCTGTTTATGTGTCACAATGCTTTCACACAAAGGTTAATGTCTTCACACTAAGATTTTTCACAGTAAGATAGCACTGCTAGTGTATTCTAGGAATGGAAAAGGAATTCACCTTAACTAACCTTTTGTATGAATTTATCTAATTTGTGGTTAGTAGCTCTGTTAAGCTCTGTGCATGCACATGTATCTTTCAGCTTCCTGTCATGGAATGTAATATTTCTCTCTGTGCATGTTCACAATGAACACATGTAAAAATGTGCAAGCAAAAAGGCATGCATTTAAAGGAAAATGCACAAATCATGCTTTCCTCAATGGCAGAAATATGTAAAAAGTGTGTGCATTAAGCAAAATACATTAAAAATTGTGTCCGTTAGGGAAGTGGGTACCAAAATATGCACAGATTTCCATGTAGGAAGGCAGGGAGGGAGAATCCAACAGCCCAGTAGAATGCATGGGTAGAGCAACAGTGATGGTGGGATTCTGAGTAATACAAACTGGCTGGTATTTTCTTCCTTGCTGTTTCTACTGCAGGAGAGACTTTGGAGTGGGGGGATTTTTCTTGAGGAAAGAAGCCACACTTACCCCAAATGCAGACTTTTATCTCTCTTCTCTTCTCTCTCCATTTTCCAGTGAGTACCCTCTGCTTGTGCTGGCAAAGCACTTCTTGTAGAAAAGGCAAGCAGACAGATTCAATTGCTTACACTCACAGACACGTAGAACATTATTATAGTAGATAATGAGAGATGTATTACGCCTCTCATGATAAAGTGATTCTATCCTATCTTAGAATTACTGAGCTAGGTGGGACTCCTTGCAAGGCAACTGAGGCAATATGGGGAGATGCACATTGTGCCTTCTCATGTCGGCCCCAATTATTTATTCAGAAATACTTGGAGCGGATCTCCTCTTCATCAAACTGCAAGCAGACTTCAAGCTTCCCTGATTTTAAGAGTACTTTGGACATTTTTATTTGTTTGTTTATTGTTGTCATTTAATGCATAATATTTATTATGTTTATTATGTCATTTAATGCAGAATATTTTCAGCTCCAATGGAATATGCTGGGAAGTAATAATAGTAATAATAATAATAATAATGTTTCAAGACATTACAGCATAATTAAAGAAGAAAATGAAGTAAGAAAGAGAAATTACATTAAAACTTAGATTTGTGTATCAATTTATCAAAAACCACAGTAGCCCATCCCAAGGGGCTCGTGATATTGTACTATTCATTAAAAAATGAGCCATGATTGAGCCAAGTAGATCTCTTTTGATCAGGCATTGCATGGCTGACATGACACAACATGATAGACAAACTTCTGCCATTCATGTTTGATGTTTCCCTGCAGGGGAAGGCCAAGTCATTCTGCTGCCTGAGGCCAATCAAAAAAGTGTGTCTCACACTTACCCAAGGCATTGTGTGCATCATACCAAGCCAACCAAGTTATTGTAGTATCTGAAGAAGACAACTTCACAAGCCCCTTTTCACTGGCTGTAGAGGTCCAGCAAGAGCAACAATAGAAATCCAACAATAACAAAGCCAGCAAGGGGAAAAAAAATACTACCCTTTTATGATATTTACAACCTGATGCCTAAGCCTGCAACTTCACTCTGCCTTATAGTAGGGGTGGCTCTGCTTTGGAATATAGGAAAGCATGGTGTAAGTCCTCACGTATTCTAACAGTTCAGAAACACAGGAGGAGTAGGAAGGAAGAAATATTGTATGTGTGACAGATGCAGTTTAATCATAGAGTAGCAGACCTTTTGGATGTGTTTGTGGGAGGCATCCTGTTAATGATATACATATATGTAAATGTGGCTTGAGAGCCAGCATGGTATAGTGCTTTGAGCTTTGGACTACAACCTTGGAGGCTGAGGTTTGATTCACCACTTAGTCATGGAAACCCATGGGGTTACCTTGGTTGTGTCACACACTCTCAGCCCCAGAAAACTCCATGATAGATTCAGCTTAGTGTCACCATAAGTCAGAAACAATTTGAAGGTACACAACAACAAATGTTGCTCACATTACATATGTCCCTTTTGGATGAGATGCAGAGAGTTTTCTTCCTCCTCTTTTGTGCTCCATCCAAAACCTCTGCCAAGGAGCCATCAAACTCTTAGAGGGACTGCTGGTCCCATTCCTTACCAGCAGAGAAGGGACTGGTGGAGATGTTCAAACAATGAAGATGTGGCTGGTCTAGTCTCCAAGAGGAAGGAGAAGGAGGGTGCGCTCCATCTGTGAGTGAGTCCTTGTTTCTTCTCCCATCCCAGCATAGATCAGCTGTTTCTACACCATCTAATTTGCCTCCCTCCCTTCTTCATTTTCAACCAGTAGACAGTACCAGTGCCATCTTCTCCCAGCTGCTGGGGTAGCAGGGAAGGCATGGAACTGCATGGTAGTGTTATGCTGTGTCTGCTCAATGTAGAACCTCAGCCATTTACTTCAACTCCTGCTTGATGCAAGAATTCCAGAATTAATGCATTGTGGAAAGATGACTGCCCAGCTTCTACCTGAAAACCTCCTGTGAGAGAGATCCTCCAGAGAAGTGGAGAAGAGTGTGACAACATTTTGTGCAGAAGAATCAAGAAGCTCCCTGAGGGCAGTAATAATAGAGTTAGATAATTAGGATGACCTAGGTGTCTTCCTTTCATGCTTATCTTGTCTGCTCCCATCTGTGATGTAAACTGATACTCTTAGGGAGAACTTCATTTCTTTTCCTCTCAGTTCTCTTCTAGCATTTCCCAAGTATACAGGCAGCTTAGAGTAGTGCCGTAAGAGACTTTCCTATCTTTAGATGAGGTTCCTTTGAAGTGCAATTACTTGGCTTCTCCTAAGCTGGTGCTCTTTGCTTTTTAATTGGGATTTCATGCACAGAGATCCCTGCACTGGCTCAGATAGGCTGTGGGCTCAGCACAGTTTTATCAATCATCTGTCATTCTGTTAGATTACACCCTGCAAGTCTCTTTAGAAGCAAAGACTGACTCATTAGAACCAAGGGCTAAACTGAGGCTATTGTAATTTGAACATCTCATGAGATGACATGACTCACTGCAAAGGTGATAATGTCCAATAAAGTGGAGGGCAGCAGGAAAAGGGGAAGGTGGTATTACAGTGGATAGATTCATCCAAGGAAGCCATGGCCCCAGTGAGAGTTCAGGCTTTACTTGCTCCAAGACCCATTCATTTGTCTTTTTAGCAGTTCATGGTACCCACAGAATTCATTTCCAACACCACAGTTCAAATGGTGAGAGTTAATAATAATGATCATAATAGCAATATAAGCAGTATTCTGTATCAGCTGCTTACTTTAGCTGCTCCAGAGACTATGGCTTCAACGTTCAGGAAAAGAGATTCCTTCTAAACTTTAGGGGGAAAAATCCTGATGGTAAGAGTAGTTTGACAGTGGAATGTGCTGCTTTGGAGTGTGGTGGAGTCTCCTTTGGAAATTTTTAAACAGAAGCTGGATGGTCATCTGTCAGGACTGCTTTGATGGTCTATTCCTCCATGGCAGAAGGGGGTTGGACTCAGGGCCCTTGTGGTCTCTTTCAATTCTATGATTCTATAATTCTATTATTTACTTAACTAAGTAATGTCTCCTGGTCTGATCCTCCCAAACCTGACAGAAATGTCATGCACCCATGCTGTGATGTTCAGTAGAATGTACCTCTTCCCCATGCAGTTCATGCCCAGTAAAATGACTAAGCAGCAATTGTCAATATGGAACAGTTATGGCTGAGTAAATCTAGGGGACTGTTCCATATAGACAACTGGAAAGCATGTATATGATGTTTCTGTCATACTTAACTAAGTAGCTGAAACAGCGTACTGGATGATGATGATGATGATGATGATGATGATGATGATGATGGAGGAGGAAGAGGAGGAGGATTTTTTTTAGCATCCTGTACTATTAACTTTTCCTTTTTAAAGGATATGTTTTGAATGGTTTCTAACACTACAGTTATTTTAACCACATTTTTAAAAATAACTTTTACTATATCTTTATCTGCATATGATGTACTTGTATCGTTTTTAATTTGTATGCCACTGATTCATAGTTTTAGAGAAAGGCTGGGTTGTAAATGAACAGTACAATACCAAACACTGAGAGCCAATGCAATGTAGTGGTTTGAATGCTGGATTATAACTCTGGAGAACAGGGTTTGCATCTGCACTCAGAAACTCACTGGGCAAGTCACGTTCTCTCAGTCTCAAAGGAAGGCAAAGATTAAACTCCATCTAAACTGATCTTACCAAGAAAACCCCATGATAGGTTCACCTGAAGGTTGCCATAAGCTGGAAACTACTTGACACATAACAACAATAGGAGACATTTAATGCAATACAACATAATATACCATTAATTTGTCTATTTGCTTTTTAAAGCCATTCTGGTGGCCATCATTCTTTGTGGTAGCAAATTCCACAGTTTTATTGGTTCCATGCTGCTCACCTTCCTGTTTCATTAGATGACCTGGGTTTTAATATAATCAGAGAGGTACTTTTCCCTATCTATTTCCCTCATACCCTACATTTTTAAAACCATATCTCACTTTTTTAAAAAAAAAAAAATGGGGATTTCTGCATAAAACAATGAATTCTGCTCAAAATAGTCTTTTCTATTTAAAAATGTCATGTTTGTGAAAACCCAATGGTTTTGGGGGGCGGGACATTAAAAACTGATAAAAGAGCCCAAGATGAAGATGAAGATGACACCATACTACTAGTGGAAAATAGCAAAGACTGAATGATTACTAAAGAAAGTCATGGAAGAAAGCACAGAATGAACTTAGGCTGGCCAGAGACGTTAAAAAGTTCAATTTAAAAAGGGCTAAATATGTCTGCAGCAAAAGGAAAAAGAAGGAGACAATAGGGTCGCTGCGCAGAGAAGATGGCGAATTACTAAGGGGAGGAGAAAAGGCAGAACTACTTAACCCCTTCTTTGCCTTAGTTTTCTCCCAGAAGGATACAAGCACTCAACCTGGCGGTTGGGGAGCAGGTGAAGAAGCAGGAGAAATGAGGCACATAATAGGTAGAGAGATGGTACAGGAATACCTGGCCACACTGGATGAATTCAGTCTCCAGGGCCAGATGAATTGCATCCTACGATATTAAAAGAGCTGGTAGAGGTCATTTCGGAACCACTTGCCATAATCTTTGAGAAATCTTGGAGGACAGGAGAAGTTCCAGCAGACTGGAGGGGGGCAAATGTTGTCCCCATCTTCAAGAAGGGAAAAAAAGAGGACCCAAATAATTATCGCCCAGTCAGCCTGACATCAGTACCCGGAAAGATCCTGGAGCAGATCATTAAGCAGTCAGTTTCTAATCACTTTAGAAAGCAATGCGGTAATCACGAGAAGTCAACATGGATTTCTCAAAAATAAGTCATGCCAGACTAATCTTATCTCTTTTTATGATAGAGTTACTAGCTTGATAGATGAAGGGAATGCTGTGGATGTAGCATATCTCGATTTCAGTAAGGCCTTTGACAAAGTTCCCCGTGACATTCTTGCAAAGAAGCTGGTAAAATGTGAGCTGGATAGGGCTACTGTCAGGTGGATCTGTAACTGGTTGACTGACCGTTCCCAAAGGGTGATCACAAATGGCTGCTTTTCATCCTGGAGAGAAGAGACTAGCAGGGTGCCATAAGGTTCTGTCCTGGGCCCAGTGCTGTTCAATATCTTCATCAACGACTTGAATGAAGGAATAGAGGGCATGCTCATCAAATTTGCAGATGACACCAAATTGGGAGGGGTTGCTAATACGCCAGAGGACAGAATCAAAATTCAAAATGACCTGGACAGATTGGAGAGCTGGGCCAAGGCTAACAAAATGAAATTCAACAGAGAGAAATGTCAGGTCCTACACTTAGGTAGAAAAAATGGAATACAGAAATATAGGATGGGGGACACGTGGCTGGATAGCAGTACGTGTGAAAAGGATCTAGAAGACTTAATAGACCACAAGCTGAACATTAGTCAGCAATGTGATACGGCAGCCAAGAAAACCAATGCAATTCTCAGCTGCATCAATAGGAGTATGGTGTCTAGATCGAGGGAGGTACTGGTACCACTCTACTCTGCTTTGGTTAGACCTCATCTTGAATACTGTGACCAGTGCTGGGCACCCCAATTCAAGAAGGATATTGACAAGCTGGAGCAAGTCCAGAGGAGGGCGACCAAAATGGTGAGGGCCCTGGAAGCCATGCTCTATGAGGATAGACTTAGAAAGCTGGGTATGTTTAGTCTGCAGAAGAGAAAGTTAAGAGGGGGCATGATAGCCATGTTCAAATATTTGAAGGGATGCCATGTAGAGGAGGGAGTGGGCTTGTTTTCTGCTGCTCCAGAGACCAGGACAAGGAGCAATGGATTCAAGCTGCCGGAAAGGAGATTCCACCTGAACTTCAGGAAGAACTTCCTGATGGTCAGGGCTGTCCGGCAGTGGAATATGCTGCCTGGGAGTATGGTGGAGTCTCCTTCTTTGGAGTTTTTTAAGCAGAAGCTGGGTGGCCATCTGTCGGGGGTGCTTTGAGGGTGTTCCTGCATGGCAGGGGGTTGGACTGGATGGCCCCTGTGGTCTCATCCAACTCTATATTTCTATGATTCTAAGAAAGTGAAAGGGAAGGTTCACAGCTGAACATTACAAAAGCAAAATAATGACAACAGAATATTTATACAACTTTAAAGCAGACTGTGAAGACATTGAAATTGTTCAAGATTTTCCATGTCTTGGAGATGGGCATAATGGGCATAATGGAGACTGCAGTCAAGAAATCAGAAGAAGGCCATGACTTGGAAAGACCGTAATGAAGGAACTAGACCAGATAAAAATATATATCACTGAATACTGAATTTAGGATGTTTCATATCATTGTGTTTCCAATTTCTATGTATGGTTGTGAAAGCTGGGCAGTGAGGAAAGCTGATAGGGAGAAAACCAAAACATTTGAAGTGTAGTACTGGAGAAGAGTTCTGCAGATACTGTAGATACTATACAGATATCACTAAAATTCCAAATAAATATGTCCTAGTGCAAATCAAACTTGAACTCAAATCAAATCAAACCATAGAAGCCAAGATGACTCAACTGAGGCTGCTGTACTTTGGTTATATCAGGAGAAGCCATAACTCACTAGAAAATATGATAATACTCAACAAAGTAAAGGGCAGCAGAAAAAGAGGAAGACCCAATTACAGATGAATAGACTCAACTCAGAAAGCCATGGTCCTGAGTTTGCAAGACCTGAGCAGGGCTATGGTTGACAGGGTGACTTGGAGATCTCTCATTTATAGGGTCACAAGAAGTCAAAGTCAACTTGATGGCAGTTAACAACAGCAACAACAAGAAGCACAAGATAAGGACCATGTTGTGGGCTGACAAGCAATTCCCCACTTCAATGTACATTTGTTATGCTTGTATGGATCTCCTATGCATAAAACAATGTGCAGGGATTCCTCTACTTAAAGGCAATATAGAATTGACAAGCCAAATAATAACAGCTCCTCTGGAAGCTTCAAGAGTACATTAAACAAATACAGTGGTAGATATTTATAGACTTTTAAGAACCACTGATGAATACAGAAGCATTTATAGCCATCCAAGCTGTTAGATTTCTAGAATGTAAATACTCCAAATAGTAATAAGAGGGCACAGAGACTTTGTCAGGTCTTCCACTCAGGTTAGAGAACATGAGCACGCTTTGATTTCTTCAGTTTTGAGTTTCCCTGCCCAGTCCTATCCAGCTTAAGAGCTTTAGTAGTGGTGTGCAGTGATGAAAGTCAGTAGGCATCACCAGCCAGGAGTGGGAGGGTGCCCAAATTTCTAGCATTGCAGAAAGTGAGGTATCTCTTTGAGAAAGTGACAACTGCTATATTTGCTGTATTTGCATTCCCTTGTTAATTTTGCTCTCCCCTTTTCTTTAAATGCCTAAGATGTATTTCTAAATGCTCAACTGAAGTTTTAAATTACTTGTTGTTGTTGTTGCTGTGTACCTTGAAGTCATTTCTGACATATGGCAATCCTAAGGTGAAGCTATGATGTAGTTTTTGGGACTGAGAGTATATGATGTGCCCAAGGTCACCCAGTGGGTTTCTATGGCCAGCCAGGGAATCAAACCCTGGTTTCCAGGGTCATTGTCCATTGGTCAGACCACCACACCATGCTGGCTCTCTTTGCAATGCAAGACATTGTGTAACTGATGGAAAATTTCATGGAGGCAGAATTCTTCTTGGGTAGGGGAGGCAATGCCTGTACTTTGCCACCTTCACAGCTGCAGCCCTGCTCACCAGATACAGAGAAGAGATGTCACCTCACTTCGTCATTTGTTGCCTCTGATTATGAACCTTGTCCAGCCAGCATGGTTACATCACCCACCCCAGCCTCAACTTCTTCTCCAGATCATTTGTTAATCTCACTGGAAAAGAACAAGAGTGAATCAGTGATATTGCGAGACAGGGTTGGAAACTCCTGAACTCATCTGGAACTATGCTCTCCATGGATTCTCCTGTTACCCCTGGATTTAGCTGCAATCTTCACAGTAACTGGAGGGGGAAATAGGTTTTCCCAGTAATAAAGTATTGCTATGCTTTTTTGTGACCCAAAGTATTTTTGAAGTGGCTTGGTCTTATGTGGGCAGTTAAGACCCATTTGTTTTACGAAATAGATATAAACCATTTGAAATAGGAGCTGTCATCCTGTAGGTCAGTTACAAGGCCATAGGTTAAACTTACAACCTCAGAACTGTTCTCTATTCACATTTGTGATCATGGTACCATTGCCAGAACTGTAAGTGCCCACAAAGCCCACCTTAAACTCCAGAAAGCCACATCAAAGAATGGAGTTCTGCTGTGCTGGTGAACAGGGCACTGAAGAATGATGTATCCAGCCTCCTCCCACCAGCAAGTAGCAATGTGGTCATGAGTTGCAATAGGGCCCTATCAAGGTTCCTGCTTCTGATGGGCACACTGCCATGCTCTGACAAGAGAGAGTTGGATGTATCATCTTTCAGCATTTCACTCACCAGCACTGTAGAATTCCATTTCTCAATGGGCTTTGAGATGAGTTGCAGGAGGTGTGTATGTGTCATATCAGGAGACTGAACATAGCTACATCATGTCTACATCTCTGCTGAAGAATCTCAGCCACAATTTTTAGAGAGACAGAAAGAGGGAGAAGAAGAGAAGAGAAGAGACCAGAACAGAACAGATGATAGCACATATGGTTAAGTTGTTACTAGAGTGAGGATCAGGATGAGGGTCTGAAATTTCACCGTTAGAGCAAATCCAAGTTAAATAGGAAAGTAAGAAAAGATCTGGAGCTCACAGGGAAAGGAACTGGATCAGATTTCTCATGGCTGAGGTACATATGCTAGTTCAACTTATGCTGACTTGATACAAACCATTATGTTTCCATTTCTGGAGCTATAGTTTGGCTTCTTCAAAACCAATCCAAAGAAATCAAAGCTGAAGAGTTCACCTGTATCTCTTGGTGATCCCATAGCACCCTGATTCCAGGTGTAATTTGAGGGACTTAATAGAAACTACAGGGCCTGTACATGTACATCATGATGTGTTTTACACATGTGAGAAGATTCCCTATGGAAGTGTTTGAATATTTTTGTCTGACATGGAACCTCCATATTCAGTTCAAGGTTGCTGGCAATGGAAGCCTTTGTACATTATCCGTTGATGCAGAATTGTTAAAACGGCCTGAGGATGGGGCTGAAAACACAATGAAAATGTTCTCTAACCCCCTAGAGGTCATTTGGGGGTATCTAGGAGAGAAAAAAAGTTTGTTCCTTTTTTTTTACAGGAGGGTGCAGTGGGGGATGAAAGCCTCCAATATCTCCTGTGGGGCTAATGCTGCCCCCTAGTCTCCATAGGTGCCGATCCCTGATCTACCCAGGTATGAGATTACAGCAAGGGCCACTCTCCGTCCAGGATGTACCCCTGCAATGTACTCCAGTGTTTGAGTCCCCGCGATCACCAAAACTTATCTATCTTCCCTAATCAAATGAAATTCTGCTCATTCTTCTTCTAGTTTTCTCTCTCTCTCTTCCTTCCTTCCTTCCTTCCTTCCTTCCTTCCTTCCTTCCTTCCTTCCTTCCTTTCTTTCTTTCTTTCTTTCTTTCTTTCTTGAGGGGAGGGGTTTTAAAAAAAGTTTTCATCACATGCTGTTTCAGGTTTTCTGTGCAACTGTAAGAAAAACTGAAAACGTTCTTTAAAACTAAGGAAACCTTCAAAATTAATACACATTCATTCTGTCTCAATGTAGAGAAACCTACACTTATTCAGCTATATTTGTAGGAGCTGTGTTCACACAATCCTATGACAGTACAGAGGAGAAACAGTAAGCCCTGACCTGCTCCCTTACTCCAGACGTGCAGTAAATGTGTGAACAGAGTTGCTGTTTCCCTAGTCAATGGCTTGGTTGCTTTACAACTGACAGCTAAAACTGTGGACATCTGTAAATGTGTTGTATTCTCAGATAATGTCAGGAGATGTGAATGTTCTATCTGTGCCAGTGTTTGATGTTTCACATATGGGGATATGTGAAAAATGCACTGAGATTTTAAAAATGGGGTTTACCCAATATGGACCTCTCAGCGCTGAGCATAGACTTGAATGAAATTTCAATCAGATAGCCACTCTTGTTATGTTTTCCATATAGGGCCAGAGAGAAATTAAATTCCTTCACTATCTCAAGAAAATAGTATTTTCACACCTCCCTGAGACTTGCTAAGAGAAAATGTGTGCCGTGTCTTGAACATGTACGCATCGGCAGGGTTCCCAGGGGGTTTCTGGGAAATGAAATGCACACAAAACAAGGTGAATAGCTGGGTAAATGTACATGCCCAAAATACACAATTTTATTAATTGGACAAAATTGTATTTGGGATAAATTGTACAAATCTATGTGCAAATTAAGAAAAAAAACCTCATTTGAACTACACAAATTTCATTATGGGAAGAAAACAGCCTCTCACAAGCTTATACAAAACAAGACCGAGAAGAAACTAAAAGTGAATTCAGAGAAACTCAGAAAAACCAAGACAGAGATTTTCACAATCTTACTCCAGAGAACAAAGGATACAGTCAGCAGCATGTGCGTATCTGTTAAATGTACACATTTCTAAAATTCAAACATAGGGAATGTGTATGTGTGTACACTGGAAAAACATGTACAAACATGGTCACATTTAGGGGGAAAATGCCTGTTATTTTCTGAAATCCTACACTGCATTTGTAACTAAGGGAATGCTATGTAAGCAGAATTGCTTATCGCACCATGGTGTGACAAGGAGGAGGCTACCCACATCACTCTGAAGCACCCCACGCACCTGTGCCACAGACCCTCATAGCACAGAATAGCTTCCTTGGGTTTAAAGCGGGTTGCGGGGGTTATTTATGATCATTGCAATGGTGCCATGGTTGTGAAAATGTAGCATAGATGAATAAGAAGGAATTGTGGATCCGGACCTCTAGGTTATGAATCTGTTACTACAATGCAGAATGCTAGCTGTCATTATTATTATTCTAGTTATTACTGTTGTCATTTATATCATAAATTTCCCCCTGTCTAGGATTCAAGACAATTTACAAAAATTAAAACAGATGCAGCCTTTTTTTTAAGAAGAAAAAAAGAAAGAAATCATGTCATACAAAAGTTTAAAAACAATTAAGCTAGCGATAGAATTAAAAGCAATCAAATATACGATCATTAGAAAAATTCTTAGTAAAATATGTACAGATTTATGTGCAAGGGAAAAGAAGAAATCAAACCTGGAACTCAAACAATATGAGCTTGGCAGTGGAAGAAACAGAATCTCAGTGAGATCGGGTTGGATATCTCTGCACATCACATCCATCCACAAGGAAACTTCTGGGAGGGACCATGGTTCAGGAGTGGAATATATGGAATATAAGCAGAAGGTCCCTGGTCCAGTCTCCAGCTTGTCCAGGATCAGGCTGCAGGAGATGACAAATACCGCTCGTTCCTCAAGACCTTGTCAAAGTAGATAATACTGGACTACACTGATGAACAGAATGGCCATGCATATGTTCTATCAACTCATACGGCAGTCATGGCATGGACAGCATGCACATGTGAGCTCCTCTTATTCCTGGAGCTTCATGATCTTAAGCAGACTTTAGAAAAGTTGCTCTTTTGGACCACAACTTCTCCCTCTGCCTGGAGGAATTATGGACGTTGTAGTCCAAAAAGTAACATTTCCAAATGTTGGTCTTAGGACCTGAATCAAACAGCAAAGCAAAGTTTCGTGCCCATATACCTATACCTGAAATGTCCCATCAGAACCATCCCTAAGGCACTCACACACTAAACCATTCAAATATACTGCCATTGAACTTTAAACACATTACAAGCAGGATTTAAAGGGGGGAAATCAAGAGGCCTTTAATCATGTCAGTGTTACTTGAACAGCTCATGGCTTTATCTCCCTTTTATTTGTTTTCACTGTATTCATAAGAGAGTAGTATCATAGTACTAAGCATATTTACCACTTATCACTTTCAAGGAGCTGTACAAACAGTAGTCCACCTTTGTCATGTCTTGGTGCTGGATGTGACATTGCATATGATTGGCTTCATTCTGCAGAGAAAGAAACCAGCTGGAGGGCTAGTGATACAATGCACTAGCCTTCCAGCTATATAAAAGCCAGGGATCAGAACTTACATTAGAATATTCCTTCTGTACATTTCAAGGCTTTTGTGAATATACTCTTTATAATTTTAAACCGTTTGGAACAATAGAGGGTAATAAAGGAAGATGCAGAAGAAGACTATAAAAAGGCAGGAGATCTGAGGGCTAGAAACCTTATTTTTAAAATCATGACTAGGATTCTCTAATCTGTTCTTTCTCAGACTCTCAATTGTGTCCAACAAACCTACAGATGCCTGTATTAGATGGAGCCTTCATTAAGTTGTCCATCAAGACTCAATGGGGAAAAAAACCCTTTTGGAGCATCCTCACAGGATCATTTGTTATCACGGTTATGACATGTCTGGTGAGAGCACTAGATATCTCTTGATATCAAACTTATTTGGCCTTTATTTGACCTTTCTCTGCCACCCTACTCCACGTGTTTGCAAGGGCCACCGGACAAACACGTAATAGGCGTGGCCGTTAATGGTTGTATATTCCAAACTCCATTTAGGCAGGCAACTTAATGCCTCTCCATTGCTTAAGGGACCACTCCTTCTTGCAAACCAGACTTGCTCAGCACGATTTTACCCAAAGACAACCAGCTGAGTGCCGAGCCATTCCTTTATGTTGGGCCATTTGCATACTGGCCATACTATTGTCATCCAGCGCTAAGCTCATCATGTAAAATCTGACCTTTTCCAGTGCTTTTGTCCAGCCCAAATTCCCTTTGTTCTCACCGAGCATGGCATGGCCTGTAGGTAAAGTCCACCCTGTAAAAAAACCCTGATTCCGAGCCTTCCTCGGATTGCTCCTGAATTCCATTCAGCCTTGCTGCCGCTGTATTTGGCGAGCCGTCCCCTCAGTTCCAGCAACTGAGTCTGCTCAACTCCAGAACACTCTGGACTGCTATCCCGCCTTCCTGTCAGTTTGTCCAGTGAGCTCCCCTCAGCGAACCGCGCTGAGCTTTCTTCCCTGCAACCTCCACTTCTCTCCAGGACTACGAGACCAGGTGTCGTATTACCCACTCCCCTGAAACTCTTCATTTCTATTTCTCAGTTAGTTAGTATGTATGCCGTGTCTTGTTTGTTGTTTGTCTTTTAATAAAATTGTTATTTTCGTTACTTTAAAACTTGTCTGGCTACGCTCTCTGACCTGACGCCGTAGACATAGGGTTAAAGATCCTAGCTAAAGTTACCCTGCTCTCGTTAGCTTAAGAGAGTGCTTGAGTCTAATTTCCCCAACTTGTGCTGTTGTTTGGCTATTTGG
The DNA here is from genome assembly GCA_948474755.1 of Ctenosaura bakeri. Taxonomy (NCBI): domain Eukaryota; kingdom Metazoa; phylum Chordata; class Lepidosauria; order Squamata; family Iguanidae; genus Ctenosaura; species Ctenosaura bakeri. The sequence continues at coordinate 888,840 of CAOLHI010000801.1, forward strand.
GCGCCCCTCCCGGGACCCCCAACTTACAGGGTAACACATTGAGATGCCAGTTTTTGATAATAATTCAAGAATGCACCCTCGAAATTGCCTATCATTGGATCTGCATTTGGCTTTGGCAAGCCACATTCATCTTTCTTACAAAAGCACAGAGAAGATCTGCAACTTAGTGCATGCACTGGTTGTTAGGAAGCTCTCTAGGCCACAGAAGGACCTATTATATATGTATGAGTAGGAAGCCAGGTCAGGACTATTACAGGACCTGAGATTTCAGAGCCAAAACTTGAGACCTAGGCAAGATATCCTATGATGTCCCAGCAGGTGGAAACTAGAGATAATGATAACTTCTGCATCACCCACAGTTCTATATAGTATGCCATTCAAATCAGAAGCAAAAAATCTAACAAATGAGGAAAACACTTACACACAAACTTTTCAAGGCAGCAGTTTTATCCTGAGATTTCTCCCCTTTACCCTGAGAATTGGAAAAGAGGTTCCAGGATCAGAGATTCAGGACAAGGCCCTGAGATCTAGGAACCCTAGTGAAGGTATCTCCAGTATATCCGCCCAGAGCACAGACTGATCCTGTCATTGACAGCTTGATACAGTGGAATCTTCCATGGCTATCTTGTGAACTTTAGTGTCCATTCCATTATGCTAGTGGTCATTGTAGAATTCAAGATGAAATCTGCTTTACCCAGCCCTTTCCTGGAGCAGAAACAAACACTTTTAGCCAATCTCTAATTTGCTACACCCCATTAAATTCTCAGAAACGAGGAAGATTTCAGAAGATCTGTCTGATTCTTTGAGTAAGCCTACCTACACAGGGCTTTTGAAGGGAGAAAGAGTACATCATTGTTCTTATGATCTCTGTAGTACAGGCAGACACAGATTTTCTGATATTGCACTGACCTCCAGCTTGTTTCTGTCAGCTCACAGGAGAAGGGAATCAAGCCAGGTTTTAGTGACAACTGTATAGTCTCCATGGCCAACTGCACATTAACAGAATAGAAGTATCCTGCTTAACAGGGACTTTCCCTATTCCTATTATTTATCCCTGCTTAGCCATAGAAACCCACTCAGTAACCTTGGGCAGGTCACATTCTCTCTGCCTCAGAGGAAGGCAAAGGAAAACCTGTTCTGAAAAAATCTTGCCAAGAAAATCCTCTGATAAGCTTGCCTTAGGGTCACCATAAGCCAGGGATGATTTGAAGGCACTCAACACTAACAACAACAAATGGCTCAAAACTTTGATACTTGAAGAAGCATCTCTCTATACATGATTTTCTGAGGACAGAGGTCTGCTGGAGGATTCTTCCTCTGAGTCCCACTGGAAGAAGCCATACACTGTTTGAGGACATGAAGGAGAACCTTCTGTGTAGTAGTGCCCTGGTTATGGAGTGTCTGTCCATTGGAGGGTGGATTGGCATTGACACTTGCTTCCCTTTGGTTCCATCATAATTTGTGGCGTATATAATAATTTTATCCACATCTGTATATGTAAATGGTTTTGAACTGTTTTTACTTCTTTTAGTTTGCTAAATTGTTCAAAATCCATTTAGATGGTTTAAATTATTTTGATCATTTTCATCTTATAAATTGTTTTAAATTGTTTAAACTTATTTTAGGTATAGATAAGTTTGGAACTTACTCTGTACAAAATTTTCCTGTGACTGTTTCATACAGGAAACAGATTTTTTTTTTTTTTTTTTGCACAAGGAAAAGTATTTCCTGCACAGAAAATAATTTTTATGCATAGAAATATTCTCTTCTGCACCTAAAATGCTATTTCCTGTGCAGAAAATATTGCTTTCTACATGAAAATATCATATACAAATTTTGCGCAGAATAAGTCCTGAAGTGTAAAAAGCATTTGACAACTGCACACTTTTCTTAGACTTTCTCATGTGAAGAAAAGCTACTTGTTGCTTCCTTTGAGAAGGAAATTAGTGAAAAATTACATTCTTAGCACAGACTAGCTCCCATTTAGAACAAAAAGCCATTGAGGGCCATGGCATAACAACAATGGAAAGGAATTAGATGGTACAAAGAGTTTTAACAGTCCAGTCTTCCATTGCCAGGCTCTCCCTTAAAAGATTATTACTCCATCATACTATAAAATAAGAAACAAAGGGCAGCTCACAAATAAAAAAGAGGCTGGGGGGAAGTCGTTGTGTATTTCAATCCAGGTGATCTTTCCAAACCCCATTCGCCTTTTGTGTGAGGGCATTTATCTTTTCACCGATGACCTTCAACAATGAGTCAGAGCTCTCTGGCTTGGATGCTGGCGATGTCGGCTTTTGTTGGTGGGAGAACAAAAAAACAAATGAGGACATAAATTACTTCAGTGAGAAAGTGAGGAAGAAAATTTGGAGGTGGTGGGAAGATCTGGGAGGAATACTTTTCATGACAGAGACTTAGAAGTAAAACACCGAGTCCAATTACAACCTCTTCCCCCACATTTCTACCTTATTCAGAACAAAAAAAAAGAGGACTGGAATTCACCTTTGCAATTCTGAATGTGTAACAAATGGTTCTCATTCATGATTCTTATGTATTCAATACTGGTGGGAATATGCAGGGATCACAAAAGTCCCCTAATACTGACTTACAAGGCATCAGCTGCTGTGAGCAACAGGGGTCTGCTCTCCTGTCAATCAGGATGCAGCAGACTGATGTTTCCATCCCCTCATGCAAGTGATCTCTGATATTGTGATATTGCTTCTGACTGTTCTATCAGAGGTTGCTGGTGATCACAGTTAGAAGCAGGATCCCTGTTGCAATTCCTCCTCGCAAAACAAAACCCATGCATTTTTCACACAGAGTTAAGTCCTGACTGGCAAATATTCTTGTCCATCTATGATTATCCAAGATTTCCCAAAACTTGAGAAATCTCTTTTTCAATCTGAGATTTGAATATTTATAAATATTTTTTCTCATTCCTTTGTCCAAACACAGCTTAATCACTTCCATGAAAATTAGGCTTTTGGGGTAGAAGAGCTTGGACCAGAAACAATAGTTTGTTGCTACTGTTGAATTACTTGCATAGGCTTCAGAAAGTTCTGTCCCTCTTAAACTGATTGGACCCTTGCTACCTGACCAGTTTTAAATACTTCCAGGCTAGTAGAGCAGCGAGTGTTAAAGCATAGCAGTTCTGGCTATAGAGCCAGTCCAAAAAAACATTGCTACCTGAGGCAAAGAACAATATGATAACACCTCCTTCTTAAAGTCAGAAGGCTAGTTTGGGCACCAGGGTTGATTGCATGACATGCAACTCTCAACTCTTACTCTTACTCTTTCTCGCCACCTCCCTGCAATTGTTACCAGAGGCTTCCCTGATAACAGAGCAGCCCAATCTTGTTGGGAGATTCATACCTATGAAACTTATTTTTCTTGTGTCACACTAGTGGACCATCCAAGCTCCCCCCGCCCCCCGTGCCTAACAGAGGGCTTCCAACTTCTCTGCTATGTAAGTTCATTTTAACTGAAGGCAACACAGATTGAACCCAAGTATCATGTCCTACCTGGAGGAGGCCTCTTCAGCTGAAGAAGTAGAAGAGGATAACCAAGACGAGAGGCCCCAGTTGAAGCTAGAGGAACCTAGAAGTCCTGCGATGACATTAGCAGAGGCAGAGCTTGGTCCATCCTGGATATCAGACACAGATCAGGAGGAGGCAGAGGGACTTCACCCTCTAGAGCAATGTAAATAAAAAATGCTGAGAGTAAAAGTTCAGGCAACATGCTGTTCCACTGTAAATACAAGATGCTGTGCTAATTAGGCTAGTTGGGCTGATTAACCCTTGGCTATAAATTAACTCAGCCCAGACCATTCCACTGTTGCAGAACAACAGCTTCCAAATTTGTTTAACATCTCTGGCTTTCTGACCTTTAGGATGTACCTTTGAACTAACCTGTATGGCAATTCTCCTCTTGGCTCTGGACTCTGTTCAGCACTGCTTTCTCTCTTTGAACCTTGGACTGCCTAGACCACACTTCTCTTTATAACCTTTATAAGCCTTGGGACTGGTCCATCTTTCCCTGCCAATTCTTGTGAACTATAGGTATGGTCACCTGAGCACTTGCTGGCTTTAAACAGGACAGCAGGAAATTCTGTGCTTAACACAGATGTTCTGCTGCCAATAACTAAATAATTAACTTCTTGAGAATGAGTTTCCCACATCTCGACTGGCATCACCCCTGCCCTTTGTAGGTACTGTAAGCCTTGAGGATTACATCAGAAAGCACTACCACCATCATGGCCCTGCTCTTAAGCCTGGAGGAACAGAATGACTATAAACTAATTGTGCAAAGAGTTTGTTGAGCAGGAGGTAAGTTATCTCCATCTCCTGGCCTTTTCCAGTCCTTTGAGAAAGTCCATTCTGTGAACAATGGGCAGAGCATGGGATGGTAAGTATGGGGACAAAGTCATACTGGTCAGTGGCTTCCATGTTATTGGCTTGGTGCATCTCTTGCAGTTTCATGCCAGATTTTAAAAGAGCTAAAGTAGGTGCTGAACCTATTTTGGGGATAGCATCAAGCATGTTGGATTATTCCTTTAAAGCAGCAGTTGGCATGGTGTGGTCCACAGGCCACCTGTAGGTCACAGGTACTACTTTTTGTCACCATAAAGCCCTCAAATGGCTCATCAAGTACCCCAAAGCCCCCATTTTTACATGCAAACCATACAGAAAGCCCCCTAATGTCTGATGACACAGAAAAATACTCCTGCCCTCACAAGTTCCCCAGAACCCCACATTATCCCCAGTATCTCTGATTGCCTTTGTAGTTCCTCTCAAAATGGTGACAGGAAGTGATCCAATGTAAATTCCAATGGTTTCTTTGACAGGGACTGCAGAAGAAAACAGAGATATTTGGGCTTGCTGGGGGGAGTAGCTGACAGAGAATCTTGGGGATGGCGGAAATTGGCCTCTGACTCCCACTCAGTTGTCAATGCCCGCTTTACTGTCCAGAATAAACCCAGAACAAATTTACCACACCCCTGACATGGAAGGTCTTGGTCCATCTCTAGCCCTTCTGGAACAGGTCATTCACTTAGTCTTTGCTGGTGCAACCACAGCCCTACCTTGCTTTGTGGGTACCAGGCATGGAGGAAAAAGAACTTGGACTTTCTTTGTCCTTGTAGATCTAGGCTCTGTGTCTCCTTGAGTGGGCCATTTTGCCGTAGCAGTCAGAAATGAGCTGTTCTCCTCCAAGTAACTCACTAATAGACATGATTAGCAATTAAGACGAAGACATTATTAGCTTTCATGTGGGACAGGAGAAAATATTCATGGGGAACCTTGCTCATGACAGCAGAGGAGAGGGGCCAAGAGGGCTAAGAAAATATCGCTGTGACAATGTCAAAGAGGTTATCAGGGGCAAAGAGATAATGACAGTGAAAGTGAGCCAACAATATCATCCAGGAAAGATGGTAATGAGGAGAAGTGTCAGCCAACAGTCTATTCTCTGCATAGAGCTTCCAGATGAATGCCATTCATCATTCGATATGGACAAGATTTGGTATTAAAAGACTGGTAGCATGCAGCCTCTTGATACTGAAAAGGAAAAAAGCAAAACAAACCCCCACTTGGTAGGAGGACATTTTAAGAAGCTAATTTTTTGAGGGGAAAAAAAGACTTAATGAAACATTGTATGCCATTCTTAGTGGCACAATCAAGAGAAGGAGAGCTATCATTTCCTTCTAATTTCACACAAAGGCTGAAATTGGCCATTGGAATCACAGCACTAAATGAACCCTGTCTCAATCTTGCCTGTGGCATAAACGTTTGAAGGACCTTTAATGCAGTTGCATGGCTGTAGGCAAAAGGAACTCATTACTGCCACGCCAGACCAGACTTCCATTAGCAAAGTGAAGAGGAACTGGCACCCAGACAGATAATGTTGCTCAAAAAAAAAAAAAAAAAAAGTTTTGGAACAGCTGTCCCACCTCTGAGTAGTCATAATTTCAAGGTACACCAAATTCTGTATCAATCCAGCTGTGCTTTGAGGTCATTTGCTAATGTCACTTCTGGTGTGCCTCATCCATCAGAGATGATGCAAAGTGCAGTGGGGAGCAGACTTTTCACGGTGTGGACACCTTGTTTATAGAATGGTCAGAGAGATGTACTTGGCACCAGCACTACTATCTATTAGGTATTCTGATATGGGAGTTCCCATTACCCAGGTAAAAGAGCTGAAGGGAGATGGTTCTCCCTCCAGGCAAATGAAGGGTTAATGAACTGCTAAAGTTAGGTTAATTTTATTGAGGGTCAGCATCACAGGGCACAAGAGATAGTTGCCCAGTCAGGGGGAGAAAGGTGAGAACCTTCAAGATGCTTCAGTGAAGAAGTTTTATAAACCCTCAAGAGATCACGAGGCAGAAGAACAAGGAAAGAAGAAAGAAGAACATCCAAGACATCAACCAGAGGGGCAATAATACCAGTTGCAGGTAGGACCTCGGAGGAAGTAGCTTCCCATGTATGATAATATCTTCTGTTATCTTCTTTGTCTGTTCTTAGAATAAATGCTTTCCTGTAAGGAACTCTGTGCTTTTTCTCCATTCCCACGTGTTTCTTGGTGACATGCATAGAGAAGATTCCTCTCTCTCGAGGGGGGAGGGGGAGAATCTCTAAGCTTAAAGATTGGTGTCTCCTTTGCAGCATGCCACTGTGCTGCTGAGACAGGAATTTAATTCAGATAGGGATTTAATTCACCTGGGAGTTTTATCTCCTATTGAAGGGCAGAAGTCAGCATTAAGTGGGAGAAGGGCCCCAAGTCTGTGGCCATTTCTGCACTGGACTGTTATGGCGCTATTATTATTCGGCCCCTCCCAAAACTGCAAACCCCAGGATTCCATAGGACGTTGAAAGTGGAATAATAGCGCTATAACAGTCAGTCCAGAAACAGCCTGTGACAAGGTACCAGGTGGAAACCTTTATATTCCTCCAGGCATATTCAAAATGTTTTGTATATTTCTTCAAATGTGCTTTACAGTTGGCCTTCCACATTTGTGGGTTTAACTTTCACAGGTTTGATTATTTGCAAGTTTATCTCTAACTCCTCCACCCTCACCATCTCAAGTGCTTCTTTTCCAGGGGAACCTTCCCTTTTGGGCACTCCAATCAGGTCACACAGCCCTTTAAAAACCCACCTCTGATCCTTCTCCTCCTCCTCCTCTACCAGCTGCTGCCTGGCCAGTTAAAATGGCTCACATCCCTATTTCTCAGTGCCAAGGGAGGAAATAAGCTACACCCCTGGGAGGGAGTGAACCTGAAAGGTTTGTCCATTTGTCTTTCATGATGTGTATAAGGGAACAATCTCTTTGCAAAATCTGGCCATTTCTCAAGGTAAACAGGGAATAGGATGTTCTGCTGAAAGATTACCAAACCATGAGAAAATAAGCAGTGCAGCATTCATTTTGCTGCTGTCTTCTGGTGAAAAAGAGGACTTTTCTTGATTTGTTTTATAAACACTAACTTTACAGGAGACCTAGGAATACAATTCTTCACAAAGTTTCTTCTTGAAGAAAGCAACAAGTAATTTGAGCAATTTTCTTCCCTCTGCAAGAAAGTCTTCAAAACCTACACAGGTTTCTTTTTTCAAAATTAATTTTTAAATACCAAACATTCCAACATTACATAATCAAACAGTACTTTAACAAACTCTTTTCTTCATCAAGTATGTAAAAGGAAATAAAATATCTCTATGAAATGGGTTTTTAACATTAGAATTTTATATATTATATGTTTTAAAGTCCCATTTACCCTCCCTTACATTTTATATTTAAATGTGTTTTATTTTACCTCAGTGTTCCTATACCTCCTTCCTTTCCCCTCCCAATCTTTCCCTATTTACCCCTTCCCTCCCCTCTCCCTACTATTCTTGTACTGGGCTTTCCTCAAGACCAAATCAATTTCAAATATTTTTAACCGAACTTACAATTTGTGGAATATCCTTTTGTTGTTGTGTGTTTAGATTTATCTTGCATTATACTTAGAATTTTGTAATATCTAAATATGCATTTTTGTCTAAATATACATTTACCTATTATTACATATCTAAATACACATTTACCTATTATTCCCTATGCTGTTTTCCAGCCTTAATATAGAACTACTATACAGAATCCTGTTGTCCATATTATTTGAGGTGTTTAAATTCCTTTTACCCATTTTGTAATTGATCTCCAGTACCTTTTGAACTGTTGAGTTGAGACTCCTTTCATCAAACTTGGTAGCTTCTCCATCTCCATAATAACAGTATTCAAAGCCTAGTCACAATTTGGAAATTATTCTGTGCAAAATTCATAAATGACTCTTTTGCACAGAAAATAATATTTTCTGCAGAGGAAACAGTATTTTCTATGTAGCATATAATATTTCTACACAGGATTATTATTTCTTGTTCAAAATATGCTGCTCCCTGTGCAGAAAATGTTGGCTTCCATGCAGATCAGCCACATGTGAACTTTGGGAAGAATAAATAAATCCCCAATTACAGGATTTTCTGATAAGAAACAGCATTTTCTATGTAGGAGATAATATTTCTGCATTCAATATTATTTTCTGCACAGCAAATGCTCTTAATTTGAGCAAAACAACTGTGTGTGAATTTGCACAGAATAAGCCATGAACTACAAAGATTCTCATCAGTCCAGAATTCTTTGCATCAAGGCTTCTCAACCCTCAATAAACTATATTTTTCAACCATTTTCTTTTGAGTATTTCAAAATATTCTTTCCATCTCGAACAAGACCCCAGTCTGGCTTCCAGTGGGGACATTCACTTGTCAAAGTGATGCGTTGAGGTAGACAACTATGTGGAGTGGCGACCAATTTTCTGCTACATGTCCCCTCTATGCATTTTACTGTAGTGGAAGTGACACGTAGTTCCAACCACCATTTTGGCTATTTATGGTCATCTTCTAAAAAAAAAAAAGGAAGGAAAGAAGAAAGGAAGAAAGGACGAAAGAAATAGACTTTCAAGGAGTTCTAGGAGGGAAAACTAAACTGTCACAATTGTGGCCTGTTTTGGGGGAGTTTTAGGCAGTTTTCTGGCAAGACAAATCACCCCTTCAAATTGGTACAAATAATTCTTTTAACAATTTTTGAGATATTGGGGAATTGGGGTGGGGAGTCACAGGGGGACATCTAGTGCTGCAAACATGGGGTTCTGGGTCCATACAGGGCCCATTGGGCACCATTTCCCCACTCCCGTTGCATACGATGGCAGCCAAGACAGATGAGCATAAAAGATAGAAAAGTAAAGAAGAAAAATAGGCAGGAAGAACAAAGGCACAGAAAGACCAAATTCTCTGACATCAAGGTGCATATCCCCTGTCACTGTGTGTCTGCTGAATGTATATTAGAAGTTATAGGGTAGCCGAAATAAGGAAATGCGTTCCAAAGCATCAAGTGTTAATTGTTGATTGCAACAATGGGTCTGTTTGAAGCATGCTGGTGTATGCCAAAGAATCAAATGGCTAATTGCTTTATTACTCCTTGCTACAATGTATCCAGTGAAGGGAAAGATCAGAATGGGCAAAAATAAAAGTACCAAGGGGTGTTTTGGGGACTCAAGTGTCTAGAGATAAGAGGCTTCCTGTCAAAGGATGAAAGATGGATTAACAACTGCAAGTCTGGGAAATGTCAAAAGATGTGGGGTAATGTTAAATTTATGTTCCTCCTCAAATCACAGCTTTTGTGCACCTAAATTTGTAGGAAAGGTGTAAAACTTGTAAACTCCATGTATGATTCAGTCTCAGCAACTTCAGAAGATGTGTGCTGTGTTGCTTGCTTTTCTACTAATAAACACTACTGTCCACCTCAGAGTGAGGTTTGTGGATTGCAAGTTATCCAGGGCATGACACTGACAGAGCACATGCTTTGCATATAGGAAGTTCCAGGTTCAGTCCACTACATCTCCAGTTAAATGGCTCCGATAGTAAATGAACGGCAATATCTCTGCCTGCTAGTCTTGGACAGCTGCTGCCAGTTAGAGCAGAAAATATTGGGATAGATAGTCAAATAATTTCACTATAGAGCAATGGTGCGCACATATGGAATATTGTGTGGAGATCTGTCACCTTGTCACAGAAAGAAAGAGGTGTCCAGAACTAGATCTTTCTGCTATCCGTAAAGCCTAGGCTGGTGGGAGGAGAGGGAAGGATAATAAAATTCAGATTTTCTTAAACTGTGAATGGGAGAGTTAGATCAAAGTTCATTGCATAACCTTTGTGTGTGATTGAAGTTTCTCCAGTCAGTGTTCTGACTTTAGGATCAGAAGTGAGGAGTCTGTGAGTCTCTGGATGTTGTTAGTCACCTCCAATTGTCTCTGACCACCGGATATGCTGGCTGGGGCTAATGGGTAAAAGAGCCCAATGGAATCTAGAGGACAACAGATATTTATTTATTTATTTGTATCCCGCCTCTCCATATGGATCGAGGCGGCGAACAACTTACAAATAGCATGTATTTCGAAACATTTTCTATACATGCTCCCAACAAGCTGGGTACTCATCTTACCGACCTGCGAAAGGATGGAAGGCTGAGTCAACCTTGGAGCCCGGCAGGATCGAACTCACAACCTTGTGGCTTGTGGCTTGCAGTACTGGCATTTAACCACTGTGCCACCAGGGCTCCACCAGATATCCCCAGTCTTGCACTAAGCAGGCCATCCTCCATTGTAATTATCATGCATGCGTGGGACTTCTAGGTTCAAAGGTAGTGTTACAACATACCCTCCACCATTTCACGGATGTGAGAACCAGGACATGTATAGTCAAGCAACATCAGAGTTTGGTCAAGATGGCCAAAGTTATTAACGAGAAAGAAGAGACAAGCTAGAATTAGCTGCAGCCGAGTCTCCCCACCACCATCACCGCCAATTAATTCTCTCAATGTGTCCCTTCTTACTCTTTTAACAACTTTTGCTACCATATTACATGGCCAAATGAGTCCTGATTTTCATCCGTGAAATATTGGAGCGTATGAATTCACAGCAAAGGCGGTGGCTACCTTAACCCTCAGAAAGTGCCCACCCTCATATTTGAGGGACCTCTGGTCTGATCCAACAAGATTCTTCTCTTGTACTATGGAATTTGTAGCAAAAAGCTGTGCAAAGAGCATCTTATAGGCAAACCAGCCCAGTCTGTCCCATCCAACCTGCTGAAGGTCACTAGCCTCTGCTTTGGCTAGGAGAGTTTCTGTCCACTTAACCACCAGTCTTTGTTGGGTACGTTTTTGTTTCAGATTTATGGTGTGGCCTGCAGGGAGGAAGAAAAAAAAAGTGCTACTTAATGAGGCAGAATCACATATAGCAGTGCAACAGTGAGCAATGAACACCTCCGCTGGAAGCCAAATCGGGGACTCGGGCAAATGTTAACATTTATACAACAAATCACCAGGTGTTCAGAAGCATTCATTTTTCACTAGAAGACACCGGCGAAAATAAATGCCATGCTGCTTATTTTCTCATTGTTTGGTATTATTTCAAGAGAACTTTTCATTTTGTGTTTCCTTTGAGAAATAGCTAGGAATTGGACCAATGTTTTTTAAAGAGCTGGTACTCTAGGCACCTCCTAAAGCAAAGTTAGGCTTCTTTTCCTTGCTGCATCTCCTGAGATCTCATTGCTTGTTTAAGTTGTCCACCTCGCCAGCATAGAAGGATGCCTCTGGGACCGTTTGGCAGGTAGTTGCATACTTATAGCAGCAGGACCTATGGGATTTCTTGCTACAAGATATGGTGATGGCCACTAGGGATCAGAATATAGAAAAATTACTGGAAGATTATGAATCCCAGAATCCCCCAGTCAGTGTGGTCACTGGGATTTGTAGTCTTAAATAATTTTTTCAATGTTTTGATGGAAATATGCACAGCTGTAAAGCACACTCTCTAACATTTCACAAATGAAAATCAATACACCCATGACCAAGCAAGATTAGAGAGGCTGTAGCAGTTTACTTTTGCTGGGGTGATACTCTCTCCTGTTACCTCAAAAGGTGGGTGACTCAGGGGTCAACCCATGATGCCAATGCTTCTGTAGAAAGATGGGGAATTGTTAGCTCAAACAGGAGATCTGTGAGAGAACGGGTTTCTTCTGGGATCCTTTCACCTGTGTATACTGTATTAATGCAGCAACACCAGTTAAAGGTTAAAATAATGTTTTATTGGGGGAAAATCACAAGCACATGCAAGATTCAAGCAGTGTCACAACCATACAAGGTTGACAGAAGGAAAGGAAGGAAAACTGGATAGCGAGGAGTTAAGACGAAGTGCATGGTATCTTCCTATCCTGAAGAAAAGAAACAAAGTAATGTGGCTCACACTAGGAGTCTGAAGGTAGCACAAGAATGGGAATTTGAGAAACAGAGTGAAAGTTTGCACTCAGTGACAAGCTGACTGACTTGGAGCCAGGGTTTAAATATCCTTGTTCTGCCCTGAAGGGGAAGGTGTAAATGGCTCTCTGGCAGAGCAAACAACAGGGCCTGGAAAGAGCTGATGATCTTAGCATTAGGTTATAAAGCATTGATGGGAATCATGATTTTTTAAAAACTTTTTAATGTCTGCGCAGGTGAGGAAACAAAGGAGAATTTTGGTGGGAAGAGAGAACAGGTTAATGACCATTGGTTGCTCTATTGAGACAATTTGGTGTGCTATTGTGTTTAAAGGTTGAGCACTGGTGCATTGGAGTTTCCCAACTGATCCCTTGAACTTATAGCCTGGGCATTCCCTGAGATCCCATATGACCTACTTTTGCACATTTGCAGCCCGTCCTCTTCGCCAGCATGGTTTTTCAGCCATAACAGTGTATGATTTATATTTTCTATGCCAGTTAAATAATGTTCATTGCCAATTATATCATATCATGGAATGTGTGGGGGGTACAGAATGGTAACTCTGCCTCCTTTTTTCTTGAGTTGAACTACATTCGCATTTTGAACTCAGTTTACAGCAATTGAAGTAAGCTGAGGACAAAGGGCGAAAGTAGGAGGAAGAGAGAGAACCTGGGACATTTGAAAAGAAGCTTTTCAGCTTCTGAAAAGTGAGATGCTGGGGACTTTGATTAGGGACTTTTCCGCACTTGGGTTTTAAAATGGGGCGGTGCGTCCTCCCGCGAGGACGTTCGCATTTGGGGGCGAACTGAGTTCGGACTACTTACTGTTTGTCCGGACTTCAGCCCGCTCCAGAACCCCCAGAACTGGTGGTCGCACGTGCTATTGAAAGACCGATTAAAAGAGGATTTTCAATAGCACGGTGCGCCCCAGTCTGTCGCTCTGTAAAATATAGATCTACAGGCTCACGCCAGTGCGAGTCTGCAGCTCTTCCGGGGCGGGCTTCTGGCTGGCGAGCTTCTCCAGTTGATGGAGAGCCTCCGCCAACCGGAAGCCTCCATTTTCGTCACCGGAGAGTGTGTAGCGCAGGCGCACGCTGCTCTGGATCATCGGGGGAGCATGCCAGTCCAGTGAGTAACGGACTGCCCCATTTCTCCCCCAAAGTGTGGAAAAGCCCTAGGTTTGTCCCTGCCAAATTGGAACAGTTAGAGGGTGTGACAAAGATTTGTGGGCTTCCTCTCTTTGTCAATTTTTACTTCCAATTTCATTCTCTCTCTCTTTCTCTTTCTCTCTCCAAAAATACATCCCCTTTTGAGAAGCATATCTCTGATGACCATATGATAAAATTCTATGTATTGTTCAAGCTCATTAATCCAGCTGATTGAAGTGTTTTTCTATAAGTTAGGAGTGGGAAACTCCTGGATGGGGGGCAATTTCTGTCCCCAAGGGGCACACTAGTATATCCAGGTGTGCTGCATTTCTACCCCCCCCCACTTTTTGCTTGATGCATAACTGAAAATTAGTTGGGTGGGAGGGCTCACAGGGGAGGGGTAGCCATCCTCTTTGTGGGTAGTTTGGCACAGTTTTCAGATGGACGACAGCCTGAAAAAATGTGCTGAATTTCTTTAAAGGTGGGGGATTAGGGCTTTTGGAAGACTGCTGCAGGGATTCCAGGGCCAATAAAACTGGGGTCTAGGGGCAGAGGAAGCCTGCAAGGGCAATATTATATTTGGAGTATATAATGTTTGATTTTATATTAGAAAGATGAATAGGGTATATGGGTCAGTCAAATGAAGGTGATTGGTTAAAGAAATGGAAGAAACTAATAGAAGCAATTAAAGAAAGGAAGGGGGATACAAAATTATCAAAGACACAATTAAGACAATTCTCCACATTCAAGGAAAAGAGTTTTAAATAAATATTGACTTTGTTCCCAGGGAGAGAGGGAGGGAGGGCAGTATTGTATTTATTGGGAAAACTAATTTGTTGGTTGTGGGTGGAGCACTGATTGTTTTGTATTAATTGTTGGAATATTTTTTATGTGTATCAGTGTAGAAATATTATTATTATTATTATTATTATTATTATTATTATTATTATTATTATTATTATTATTATTATTATTATTTTAAAGAGGAAACCTGCTGGATGCACTTCCCCAGCCCTAGTATAACATTTTGCACAAATTCAAGACGTGCACATTTTTCTGCATGCACTCTTCAAACACAGAAGCTGATCAACAGATCATGGTGATGGGAGTCAGAAAACCTCATGGGTCACTCCGTGCAGCTGTTGCAGTTAAATGGCAGTCCAGGTAACTGGGCCAAATAACATTACATACGAAAGAAAGAGAGGAAAAAGTAGCCAGAAATAGAACAACACACAATTACCTCAACTGTGTTCTGCAAATCAGTGAATGCTGGAATACATTTTGACACTGAGCAAGATAAGATAAGGACTTTTTCCCCCCAACCTGGTGCCTCCAGATATTCTGAGTTATTATTCCCAGCTTTCCTGACCTTTGTCTGTGCTTCCTGAAGCTGATGGGAAAAGAAATTCTAAGCTCCCAGAAGACCTCAAGTAGGGACGTTTATTATATTAAATTATTTATTGAAAGTATTTATACTGCATTCTTCAGCTAAACAAGATCCCAGAGCAGTTTACAAATTGTTAATTTGACAGTTCCATGCCTTCAGGCTTACAATCGAAATAAGACAGAATGCACAAGAAAGAGAGATGCCAGTGAGGGAAGGAGATTAAATCCAGCACTGGCTGCTCTTCTCTCCCTCAGAGGTCAGAGCAAAGGCTAAGGAACATGGAGACAAGGGCTCTCACCAGCCACTGGGGGCAAGGCACGATGGATCACTGCTCTACCAGGGTTCTCCAGGTGGAGATAGAAAAGAACCCTGCCTGAAACCTTGGACAGCTACTGCCAGTCAAGTTTGCTTAAAATAGACCAATGGACCAACGGTCTGATTCAGCAAAAAGCAGCAAGCAGTTCGCCAAAATAGTTCTTCACTACCTCATAGAAACAGTTACGCTTCTTCACTCCTTCTTATATTTTTCTTCTTCTTCTTCTTCTTCTTCTTCTTCTTCTTCTTCTTCTTATTATTATTATTATTATTATTATTATTATTATTTTACCAGTGCGAATACCAATGGATATAATTCTCACACTGGTTATCTGCTGCTTCAGAGGGTTGCTTACTATCAATCTGCCCATCTTTCGGCTGCAAGTGCAACAGTAGTGTGAGATCTTTGCATTGGTTAACCTGAGTCCACACGTTTTTACAAAACAGCCCTGAAAACAGCCTTTTTCGTATATCCTGAACAAAGACAGAGGGCTAAGTTTTCATTGTAGCTTTTTATAAAACCTGTTATTATTTCAAAGTGCAAATCCAAACTAAGATAGACAGCAAATCATACCAACAAACACATCCTTGAATTAAACTCAATATAGTCCTCCCTCTATATTTGTGGGTCTGACTTTTGCAAATTTGATTATTCATGAGGTGTGTGCATGTCACACACATCCATTATCCTCCCTCTCATTCACTTTCGTTTTGTCAGGCACAGAGAAGGAAGGCAAGCATGCCCAGGCAAAGGGCAAGGGAATGGGGTGGGGAGAAGGTGTGTGTACATCTTCCTTCCCCCCTCTGGTGCTCTCCCTCCCATTCCCTTGCCTTTTGCCCATTTCTGAGAAGGAGCACTGAGACAACAGACAAGGGAATGGGGGGGGCACTGGAAGAGAATGGGAGGAGGAGTGGAGGGGATTTAGTTGTGGTTTCTCCACTTTTGTGATGATTCTGTGCCCAGAACCTTTGCAAAAGTGAAGGAGCCACTATAAACTAAATGTAAAAATGTTTTTGCTAATTCATCTGTTCCATAAATTAATGTATAAGATCCAACTTCCAATAAGCCAATTGTTCTGATGATAATTAAGTTCTTCATTATAATAAGTTGATTTAATAGCTTTAATATTTAATGTGTCTACCCTTTTCACTGAGGCCTTGGTCGTTGTTTACTGTGTTGTTGTTGTGTGCTTTCAGGTCATTTCTGATTTAAGATGACCCTAAGGTAAACCTATCACAGGGTTTTCTGAGGTTGAGAGTGTTTGATGCACCCAAGGTGACCCAGGGAATTTTCATGGCCGAACAGATAATTGAACCCTGGTGATAGTCAAACCACTACACCATGCTGGCTCATGTAAATGCTATTTAGTATTTCATGCTATATCATTATGGAAAGCCTCTCTTATCTGGATTCTACCTTATGCCCACTGACTGGGATATATTTATTGCTCTGTTCCCTCAAGTCAACTCGGACTCATGGCCATCTTACCTAGGATTTTCTTGGCAAGACTTTTTCAGATGTTTACCATTGCCCTCCTCTAAGGCTGAGAGAGTGAGATTTGCCCAAGGACAGCCTTGGTTTCTGCCATGACATCCTAATGCCTTGTAGTGTTTTGAGGTTTGCTTTCATATAACGCCTTGCAATTCACCATGCACTATCATACCAGATTATTTGCTGTTTGCCGGCATGTAATATTTGTAGTGCTTTGCTGTCTGATGCCTTATAAAAGGGGCTGAAAGGAGATGATGGCAACTTAATGAGATTCCAGTGTTTTGGAAACAAGAGTATGCTGTTCTGATGAACCTTGATAAGGAGGAGAACAAAGGCAAAAACAAGGTCAAGATGCTGGTGGAATATTAGTCTTGGCAATGGGCAGAATGTACAACTGTTACTATAATGTAGGTTTCTATGGCTGGGCAGGGATTCGGATCCTGATCTTCTGGAGTCCTTGCCTGACACTCAAACCTCTACACCTTGCTGACTCCTGCCGCTCAATTCCTTATGTTCTGATGGCCGTGTAATTTTAATGACCCTTTTAAAAAAATGAAACTGCATTGTCTCAATTCACTTCCCTCCCTACAAAAACTGGCACTCATAACATGAAGCTGTTGCAGAACAGCCAAGAGCTGATGTACAGTGAATTCCATCCAAGTTTTTCTTTAAAAAAAAAATCAGAGTCCTATTACAACTTAAAGAGTAATACATTTATTATGTCATAAATCTTTGTGGCCTAGAATTCACTTTGTTTGACGCAAGGCCATTGATACAATGAGAGACACCAGATTAGGTATGGAAAGAAATGCAATTGGACTTGACAATCTTGATGAAAGTAGAATTTTAATACCTTTTGCAGACTTATTGAGAGAAAAATGTGCATTTTGCCTTCAGTGTTCACCCATTTACAAGGCTGATGGGGCATTTTTGAGGGGAAAAATGTGTACAGAACAAGAAGGGCCATTTCTGCACTAGATTATTATAGCGCTATTATTCCACTTGCAACATCCTATGGAATCCTAGGGTTTGTAGTTTCGGGAGGGGCCAGCCAGCCCCTCCCAAAACTGCAAACCCCAGGATTCCATAGGATGTTGCAAGTGGAATAATAGCACTATAACAGTCTAGTGCGGAAATGGCCAAGGTGTGTGCTTTAAAATGTGGATGACCAAAAGGCACAAAACTGGGGCAAAATCTGTGGGAACATCCTTTAGACTAGTAGTTTTCAAACTCTGGTCTTCCATATGTTTTGGACTTCAGTTCTCTTAAGTCCTAGCCAATATGGTCAATTCTCAGGAATTAGGAACTCTGAAGGCCCAGACATCTGGAGGACCAGCTTTTGCAACTCAGTGAATTAGACCATGGGGGAAAAAATCTCTTAATTAGGAGAAATGCCTCAATAAATGTGCAAATTAGGAAAATGCATTGAAATGGCATGGATTTCATAATGAGGAAGAAAATGCCAATAAAGACAAATCTTACAACCAGGAAACAGACTGTCATATCCCTATATCCAAAATTTATTCATATGACTGGGAAATTCATCATTCCCATAATAAAGGTTCATCTGATCTGACCTAAGCCCCTATTTGGCTAGTGTACTAGTTGCAGCTCTTTCTGGAAAAAGCCGATCTAGAGAAGTATTATCACAAGAGACTAATTCAGGGTAGGAATGTATCCACAATAGGGATGTGACTCTTCAAAAAAAATAAAAAATTATCAAAAGAAGCAATGAGAAATTTCAGCAATTTTCTTCCTGTTGAAGTAGTTGCAGTTCAGGATTTATTCTGTGAAAATTTGTACATTTTTTCCACAGAAAATGACACTTGCTTCACAGAAAAATAGTACATTTGAACAAAAATGTTATAAATTTTATTTTCTCTGCAGAAAATGCTGTTTCCTATGGAGAAAATATTATAGTTTAGAACTTATTCTACACAAAATTCTCACATTTTTGTGTGTGTTCAAAATTTTTGCATTTTTGTGTGTATATGTGCAAAAAAAAAAAAAAAGAACAGAAAATGCTGGTGTCTGTGCAAAAAAGTGTAGATTTTGTTCAGAATAAGTCCCAAACTCATTCTCATCAGTCCAGCATTCTCCTCATTTGTGTTTCCTGACACTCAACAAATACATATTTGACCATTTTTGAAATACAGTCCTCCCTCCACATTAGTGGGTTTGACCTTGCGAATTTGATTATTTGCAAGGCACATGCTTACCTCCCCTCCCCCACATTTTCCTCCCTTCATTTTCCTTCCCTTGCATTCCTCACCCTAGGCTTGTTAGGCTTGTGTTTAAACTGATTTTTTTTTCTTTTTGGGTGAGCAAAGCCCACTGAAGATGTGGCCTTTCTTCCATGTGGTGCACATTCTGTTGTCTATTGGCTGCTGATTAGTCAGGTGCTCTCTTTTCTCCTACTCCTCCTTTTTCATGATGGCCACCAAAACTAATTAGAACTCTAAAACTCCCCTCTTCTCTGTCTGAGGGGAAAGTACCGGTAAGCCTTTTAGGTTGCCTTTTGTCTCCCCACCCTACTCCGGATCCAGAGGCAGAGGAATGGGAGGGGAGAAACTCCAGCAGGAAGTGGAAGAGGAATTGTGTGGGGATGGGGGTGGAATTATTCACAGTTTTCCCACTTTCACAAGGGTACTGTGTCTAGAACCCTCATGAATGTGGAGGATTTACTGTATTTTCAAATAGTCTTTCTATCCCAAGTCTGGAGGAGGGATGCTAAAATGGTAAAATATCTAGAAACCAAATCCTAAGAGGAATGGTTGAAGGAGTTGGGTATGTTTAGCCTGGAGAAGAGAAGAATGATAGGCAAAATGATACCCATCTTTAAGTATATGAAGAGCTGTCATGTGGAAGATGGTACAAGTTTGTTTCCAGTTGCTCTAGAGGATAATGGTTCGAAGTAGGAGGAAGGAGATTCCAATTAATCATTGGGAAGAACTTCCTGATAATAAAAAAGTTGTTTGACAGTTGACCAAACTGTCTTAGAATTCTTTGGGCAAGATGGCTCCTTGCAGGGGGTGCATTGGTATTGGACTCCTGCACTGGCAGGAGATTGGCGTGGATGGCCTTTGGGTTTCCTTTCATCTCTTTGATTCTATGATGATATGGTCTGCCCAGAGAAAACCATGTCCTAATTGCTTTCCACTACTGAGACCGGGGCTCTGTGGGGCTGCAGCTGTGGGGCTGTCTGAAAGCTTCAGCTACTATAAAACCCAGAAGCCAAATTACTTTAAATTGTGCACTTTTTGTCCGTATTACACTGAAGCAAAAGCAATTGCATTGGCAACCGATTTCTGTCTGGGTACAATGTCCTATTCTGGGATATCTAGAATACCATCTTTTACTCTATGCAAAGGTGAAGTTGTATTAAAGGAGTCATCAAAGGTGCTAACCCCTATGCCCCAAACCAGTTCAGCACCTAGGGTAGCTCTTTTATAATTCAGACTAAAAACCAAAATTAGAGTCACCACTATACTGACATGGAGCCACATCACCATTTCCTGTACAAACCTACCACAGTTAGTTTAAGACCCATTTTGAGGACCGTTCTGTATTGTTCACCACCAGAAAAATTTAAGTTAGTGGGAGCATAGCCTAGAGCCTTCTCTGTGATGCCTGCTAATTGTAAAATCTTTTCCCAAAGGAGGTTAGACCAGCCCATAGTTTTAGGAAGACTATCAAAGCATTTTTTTTCTCTGGATAACTTTCAAAGCAGTTTTAAAGGATTAACTCCATTTTTAAATAGTCTCCATTTTTGTTCACAGCCTGTGTCATTTTAGGTTTCAAAACTCTTGTTAAATTTCAACTTGGAAGTCTCCTTGG
The DNA here is from genome assembly GCA_948474755.1 of Ctenosaura bakeri. Lineage (NCBI taxonomy): Eukaryota > Metazoa > Chordata > Lepidosauria > Squamata > Iguanidae > Ctenosaura > Ctenosaura bakeri. The sequence continues at coordinate 909,349 of CAOLHI010000801.1, forward strand.
GGGCCATTCTGGGTCAAAACGCAACTCAGGAATTTTTAAAATAAATGTTTCCATCATACATGGAATCAATCTTTTCCATTTTCCATTATAAATGGAATCTATCCAAGTGTTGGCCCTTCTGAATAATGTCCAGTACAAAGAGCTGGAATCCTGTTAGATACACACATGCAGATGTATCTAACTGGGCAAATTTTGCAATTACTACATTTCCCCGAAGTGCTCAACCAGCATGACTACTTTTTATAGTTCTAAAAAGTAAGTCTTGCAAGCTTTTCTAATATTATCAATCACATTCCAGGAGTGTGCTGCTGGGTGAAGGGGGGGTGCAATTGAGGCATTTGTCAACAAAGTTTTCCTTCAGCACCCAAATGTCTAGCATTTTTTTCTAGAAAACCTAGAAAGTCATTCACATGCAGAGCTGTGCTGTGTTCACATTCTCTTTTGCCTGCACCTGTTCTTTGAATGCCTACGCTATATTTCTAAATGCTCAACTGATGTTTTAAGTTACTACAGTGCTAGCAATTTAGGGATTGAAGGAGAATTTAATCAAGAGGCAGAATTCTTATTTGGGGATAATGGTCTTGTCTTGTACCCTCCCCAGTCCCCTGTAGTTACACCCCTGTTTCCCACCATGTAAATCCAACCAAACATTCACAGAGTATGAAGGCAGTATCCTTCCTCTAGATTTTTCAGAGGCATATGGCTTCTGAATTTGGAGATTCCATTGAGCCAATGATAGATGCATGCTCCATGAATTTTTCTAATCCCCTCTTAAAAGCTTCTACACCATTGGCCATGAATGTGTTTAGGCTTGCGGGCTTGCATCTTTAACAGTTCTAGTATACCCTAAGGCAAAGGAAACAACGGCAAGGTCACTTTTTAGGCTGAAAATAAGCAAGTGAAATGCAGGTATACATATACCTGTCTTGCAACACTATCACAAAATAACAAAGAAAAACAAAAAGACAAGAAGATGGTCTAGGAGAAGCAAGAGAGAAACCACATAAATGATGTTTCTGCATGTTAAATTGTAAAACAACTGTGGGCTTTCTGCCCATTCAAAGACTTGTTTATGGTTTTTAACTTCAGCAGAGACAATGTTGCATGTAATATTCTCAAGAGCTTGCCTGGAGGATTGTGGGAGTTGTAGTCCAAAAGGTACCTTTCCCAAGCTCTGGATGTTGCCACTTGTCCTCTCATGTTGTCACCCCAAAATGTGGGTGACTCAGGAGCCCACCCACGATGCCAATGCTTCTGTGAAATGGTGGGGAATATTAAAGAGGAGGCCTGTGGGAGGGGGGTAACCTTACAAGACCTTTTATACCCATGTTTACCAGTACTAGTTGGAGATCCAAAAGTAAACTTAACTGTTTTATTGTGGGAATTGCAATCACACACACAAGATCCAAGCAGTCATGCACTCATACAAGGCTAACTGAAGAGAGGAAAGTTTTGGATAGGGAGATTTTAGGGTGAAGTGTGTTATATTTACCAATCCAGAAGAGTAGCAAAGAAGCAATGTGGCTTAAACACAAATCTAAGGACAGTACACAAATGGAAATCAGAGTGGCAGGGTGGCAATGAGCAATCAGTGTACTGTGAACTGACTAGCCAAAACCTGGAGTTTAAATACTCTTTTTCTGCCTGGAGGGCGAAGGTGTTAATGGCTCTCTGACAGAGTAAACAATGGATTCTGGAGAGTAGACAATAGGAATGAGCTAATGGTCTTAGCTTTAGATGAAAAAGGTCTAATGGTAGCTTTGATAGCTCTGTAATTATTGGACAGCTGTGGGAACAAAAGGGAAATTTGCTTGGTCAGAGGGAGAGGAACTAAGACAAACAGCCAACCTGTGGAAACATCTCAGATGCCTTTGTCTCCTAAAGATTGAGTTATCGGAGACTAAATGTAAGTCTATTATTGCTTGAGTTTCCTGATGGTTTCCTGGCTATGACCTGTATATACCTTGAGGCCTCTTCTGAACTGATTTTGCAATGCACATGTGCAGCCAGATTTTTCCTCTTAGCCAACATGGCTATACAGCCATAGCAACATATAATTTCTATTTGTGTCAATTAATGTATTTTGCCAATTAAATCATATCAAAGCAAGAGGGTGTATGGTCTTCTAACAATGTGATACCCACACAAGAATAGCAATAGCCATATGCTGCATGTATCAGATCTTTCCCTCTTGATTTCGGTCCCATCTAGAGTGATAAGCTGCTCCACTCCAGTCCCATACAACCACTCTACATACACAAAGTCCAAAAGAGACATAAAGCAGGCTTAGGCCAATTCCGCACTACACTGTTACAGTGCTATCATTCCACTTTCAACATCCTACGGAATCCTGGGGTTTGCAGTTTAAGAAGGGGCATTTAGAATTCTCAGCCAGAGAACTCTTTGGTCACAGTAAACTACAAAGCCCAGAATTCCACAAGATGTTGAAAGTGGAATAATAACATGATAACAATTTAGTGCAGAAATAGCTTTAGCCTTCTCTGTAAAAACACATAAGGTAGGTTTGCTTACAAATGCTAATGGTTTCATAATGTCCCATGGTGAAAGGCTCTGTGATATGTCCTCTTCAAACATGGAGGAGAAAGACAGATTTGTCAGGTACAAAATGGAAACAAACTCAGACTAGCCACAAACTAACTGATGCAGGAAAAGAGAAGACCAACAAACAGGATAAGACATGAGCATACGCTGTTGCCAAACTCTTAGAGAGACATGCAAACTGCCATCTGTTGAGTATAACCATGTTATGACTGGTAATTCTAACAGTGAGCTACAGTCTCCCTAGCACCCAACATAGCAGAAAAACCCTGGGGAAAACGGCAGAAAATCTGCCAAAAGTGAAACAAAAAGTGACTTGGCATCACTTCCGATTGTGTTGGGGGTGCCAGTATGGCCTCCGTGGGTGTTTGAAGGGGGAATGAGTAATGGCCCCAGCCCTCTTTGAAGTCATCCATTTCTTCTAGAATGAAATTTATTTTTTTTAAAATGGAAGAAGTAATTGATGGAGGAATATAGAGAAGGGGGAAAGATGTGGATGGGTGGGGGTTGGAATTGGGTTGGAAGGGAAAGAAAGAATCTGCTTATTTCTCTTCCACCCAACCCTTCCTTCCCAGCCACCTATTTAATTATTGCAAAAAACAAAACAAAACAAAAAAGGATTGGACTGGGGAAATTGCAGGAAGATGCAAGAGGTAACATCAAAACTTGTGGGACAAATTATGGCAAATTGACAGATTTAGATGTACTTTTATTTAGCCATTCATTCTTGTTCTTAATACTTTGTGTTTATGTGTATCACGTTTGCTGGCTCACAATTGTACATCCATCTCTTTCCTTCTTCCTCTAGCATTAAGTACCATGGGAAGTAGTTTTTTGTGTCTGTCTTGAATCTATGGCAAATCAATTTCATTGGATGGCTGTGAAATCTAGTATCACAAATTTGGGCTGATGATGCAGCTCTTTCTGTATTTAAACAGGGTCTCTCGGCCTGATCAGCCAAGATCACTATGTCTGAGCCCCACTTTTGGGCTGAAATCCTGATTTAATGCTGATGGAATCCAAAGGTCCACCAGTGTAGTTTGCAGGATATCTACGAAGAAGCATGATGAGAAAATGGAGCTCTCCCAGTGTAGCCACCAGGCAATCAGTGGCTGTTCAGGTTGGCAAGGTTGAACTGTTCCCCATACAGTCTGGCTGCTGTTGCATAGCTTGCAGGAGACATTGGCTGAGATCATACATATATGGCTGCCATTGTACAACTTGGGGGAGACACTGATCTAGAACCCACATAGCTCCACATACATAATTCTATGCCCACCACCCAGCACCTCTCAGGCTCCCAGGGGTCTGCTGCTATTGCTAAGGAGTGGGGAGGTAATTCAGACCCTTGAGAAACAACTGGTCTTAGCTTTGTCATAGGAGAGGGGAGAAATGAGAATGTGCTCACAAATGGAGTGCATCAACATTCTTTTTTCCCCAAGAACTCAGACAGATCTTCATAATCTGAATCACTTTCCTCTTCCTCCCTTTCCCATCATGTAAAAAAGAGAGGCAGCATCACCTCCTGGGGATTGACAGTGGCCAGACAAGGGCCGGTTTGGGATGCAGCACAAAGACAAGTGAATAGTCCTCTGACTTTTTCTAGGAAGGGACTTAAACACACATAGACTGTAATCCTGTATGGCTGAGCATAGCATAGCAGGTTTCCAGGCAGACCTATGCTAGACTGAGCCATACACTATTCTCTAACTTATTGAATAACCTCTGAAACTTGCTGGTGAGCCTCTGAAACCTTCATAGCCATTGACCTCATGAATTTCATAGAGTTTTCTTAGGCAAAGAATACTTGGGTGGAGGTGGGGTTGCCAGTTCCTTCCTCTAAAATGCAGCCTTCAGCACTGGGGGCTGACCCTGCTTAGCTTCCAAGATCAGATAGGATCTGGTGCCTTTAGAGTTTTTAGGCTGGTATGTCTCAATAGCCAGATGCAAAATGATTCTATCAGCACTGAGACCTTGGGAGGACTGTAGTGAACCTCGGCACTGATGTCCTTGTTTCATATCTGGCTACAGAATCATAGAGTTGGAGAAGACTACAAAGGACATCATCCAAACCCATGCCATTAAAGAATACACCATCAAAGCATTGCCAGCTATGGGGAAACACTTCTGCATTCCTGCCTGCTCCCCACAAAACAGGGGAAACACCAACTCTTGCAGTACTGAAAAAAAGATGTACAGACAAATAAGAAAAACGTACACAAGTGTAGATCTGTAACAAGCTGCCAGACATAAGCCGCTTTTACAAATGCATCAGTCACTATCAGGGTGCTGGCCAATGTAAGTCACTCAAATGATACCGGTGTTCACCTCAATGAGGTTCCTCATTCTCAGCCCTCTGTCTATTGACAGAGAGCTGAAAGACAGTGGCATTCAATGCTTGCTACAATCTCAGAACAGCCCTAACATTCATAAGCTTTCAGTTAGATTTTCTGATTTTGCTGAATGACTCAACAGTGGACCAAAATCACATGCAATTAAAATCAGTCCGCTGGAAACTCCTGTCTATTATTTGGACATTTTATTAATTCAATTTCTCTCTCATACACATGCATGCATACATACACACACACACACATGCACGCATGGAGAGATATACATATACATACACACACGTACTTCTTCTAGAAAAAGAATTAAAGCGATGATCATGGCCTTGGTTCTTTCATTTGAACTTCACTGCTTGAGCCGCATTTTCCTATTACCTCTGCAACTCTGCCTTTGTTATTGGGGGGAAAAAAAGGTAATTTATGATTGCTGGTCTTCAAGCCCCTAATTATTTCTGACTGCGTATCCTGATTATTAACTCAAGAGTTGCTTCCTAAACTCCAGGCCTCCCCTCTGAGTTCAGTGTACATGAAAAGCCTACAGTCCCTGGGGAAGGAGCCTGTCAAACATCGCCAGGTCCCCCCTCCCCATCTCCTCTCCTTCCACCACCATCCCCCACATTGTGGCAGCTAATATAGAATGGTGTTTCCCTCTCTAAGTAGGCAGCTTGTTATAGCAGGTAGGCAAACTGGGCTAGTATCAACAGCCTTAAAATGAAATGATGTATGCAACCAAACTCACCCCAAATTGGGCCAAGCCAAGCATCATCACATCTCTGTGACCTGTGTCTCTTCTCAGAAATCCACCTTCTGGGACTGGATCCAAATCTTTCACCTCCAGTGATCAAGAACTACAAGCAGGGATCAGTGAGAGCTGTGCTGACATGAAAAGAGAAATTTGGGGCAGAAGTCTAGGTCCCCACTGAGTAGAATTAACACAATAGGGCTAACTTAGCACCCAGGCACAGAAGGGTTGGCTAACCACACTTTGGAGCCTTCACATTAACATCTTGAAAAGCAATGGTGGTGAGGCATAGCATGAAGTCCATTAAGTCCATAGGAACCGTCCCTAGGAGCCCATTAAATCTAGAATCTAAATTTACCTTGGTGCATCATTGAAATGAAGGCCTTTCTACAGATGGGAAAAGTTATTTTTATGAACTGCAAATCTCATAATCTGGGTCAATAATTTTGGACTATAAGTCCCAGAATGTGGAGGATTCTGAAAATAGCCCCAAAATTAATACCATTCATGGATCACAAACCTCAGAACTCCAGAATCTGGGTGATTCTGGGGGTGGTAGTCTAAAATAGTAGCTTGTATAAAGCTCTGTGTCTCTCATCTATTTAGCCAACCCTATCACAGGATTTTCTGGGGTTGGGAGTGTGTGGCGTGCTCAAGGTCACCCAGAAGGTTTCCATAGCTGAACAGGGAACTGAGCCCTGGTCTTGAGGGTTGTAGTCCAACTGAACTTCTGTTAAATCTCTCCTCAGTCCAGAACCCAAACTCTCCTCTAACCAGATCTGGATGAAGGGCAGATTATGGAACAATATAAGGATGGAGATAACATGCTCTGCTCATCTCCTCGATCCAGCCTCAAAGTCCCCAAACTCTATGTGGGTCTACATGGTAAAGAAAACGTGCACACCCCTGCTCACAAGTGTGAGAGAAGATGTTGAGCTTTCACAGGACAGTGTTCATAAGAGTACAGGAACATAAGAAAAGCCAAACCAGATCAGACCAAAGACTCATGTAGTATAACATTTTGTTCACACATTTGCCAATCAATTACTATGAGAAGCCCATCAGAAGTATATGAGTCCAACTGCACCCTCTAGCTCACGTTCTTCAGGAACTGCTATTGAGAAAGCCATATTACATTTGACAATGGATATGATATATAGCAGCTACTGATGGTGCCAGCATCTATGAATTTATTTCAAAGCACTGTGCATTCAATGCATTTAATGATGTACTGTGCGGAGAAGTATTTCCTTTCATTTGTCCCAAATCCCCCTTCATTCAGATTCAGTTCATGGGCCCACCGCAGGGATATCAGTGGTCATGCTGGCTGGAGAATTCTGGAAGCTGGATTCCCTAAGGTAACTTTCCCCGGCTATGAAGTATATCAGCACATACATCATTGATGTAGTGGTGAACATTTAGCTGAGAATTTGACAAGAAGATCTCTCCTGATGTGTTGACAATTAAAGCTCACCACCCCTAAAAATATGTCTCCATTCACCTTCTGGTGACAGAAAGGTATTGAGATGGAGATTTCCCTAGAAGACTATTGACAGCTGCTACCAACCAGCTTTGGGAGGGGGGCATCATGTGCTAAGAGTTGTGCATAGTTCAGCAACAAAAGAGTATTGCTCCTTGCAGTTCTGAAGGGGTATTGCAAGGAAATGGAGATAATGCCCTGTTACAGAGCAATTAGGCAATTCCTTTGGACAGATCCTTTGGCATGTTGTTTAATCACAGCCAGTTGTGGCTGGTGGCTTCTACTCTTTGGGGCTATGAATCCTCAGTGGATTTTAGTCTGAACTTCACATGAGTTCAGACGTCAAACCTATGTTGAGAACAGAGTTCAGTACATTGAATAGCTTCTCTATCATCATAACTAAAACCTGGACTGGATTCATTGCCCCGCAGACAGGGAAGCCCAATGGCCCTACTGTGCATAGTAAATTATCAGTGACTGGATTTATTACATACTTTTTGTATTTAAAAGTGCCACACATATTTATTCTTTCTTCCCTTGTGGACTATTTAAATCTTTGTAGAAGGGACAGAATGACTTTGGTTTATAATTGGAAATGGACAATTAGGAACTTGGAAAATTTACTTCGTTGGACTAGATATCTCAGAATCCCCAGTCAACAATGAGCATGCTGCTTAAGGGATTCTGGGAGATGTAGTCTAACAAAGCAAATTTTCTGAGTGCTGGCCATATTGCTGCATGTCTGATACAAGTGGCAGTAACCATGCCTAGCTAACATCTAACAGGCCAAAACTGATACAACTATGCAATGCAAAAATTTTTACCCAGAGATATTTGTATTACAGACATATATGAGTTTTATACCACTTTAATCTTCCGTGAGGACAGATTAGACACAATAAAAGGGGACAATGTGTAGTTATCCCTAAGCTATCTGTGTTACTGCCATTGCTCCCTGTAGGCATATACTGTAGTCTTTTGTCCAGGTATGCTTATTCTCCATTTCCAACAGTAGTAATAAAATTTGTACCTGAAGCCTCCTTGCATAGTAGCAGCTAAAGTCATGTGGATGAGTTTCAAGTGGCTTCATCTGGGAATGCAGACATTCCCAAAAGGCTGTGTGGCAAGGCTTTTATTTGATACCATTGATTTTGGATGTTAATGGCTTTCCATTAAAGTCTGCTCAGTAAACATAGGTGGCTAGCAACTTCCATGACAGTTGTGTTACCCTCAAATGTGTATGCACAGTACTGGGGAAAAACCAGCCAGAAATTCAAAGGTTAGCTTGTTAGTTTTATTGGGGAAATTAACAATTTCACATACACAAGATCTGAAGTCTTGCAATCACATAAGGTTAAACAAAGGAAAAGGGAGGAAAGGTTTGGATAGAGAGATAGGGTGAAGTGGGAGATATTTACCAACCCAGCAGAGAAGAAATGAAGTGATGTGGCTTAGACTAGGAGTCCAAAGGTAGTACAATTGGGAATCGGAGCAGCAAAGTGGTGGCGAATGGGCAGAAGTACTATGAGTTACCTCGCTTGGAGCCAGGGTTTAAATGCTCTTTTCTGCCCTGAGGGAGGAGGTGTTAAAGGAAGTTAAAACTCTGGCAGGGTGGACAATGGAGTCCACAGGGTGGACAATGGGGGCTGGAATGAGCTAATAGCCTTAGTATTAGGGGACAAAGGGACTGATGGGAATTGTGATAGCTCCTTAATGGTGGAACAGGCTAAGGGAGAAAAGGGAGATTTTTGATGGACAAAAGGAGAAGGTCAAAGACAATCAGTCATCTCGTGGAAGCAGCTTCAGGTGCTATTGTTTCTAAAGATCAAGTTGTTGAGGGATATCTGCCAGTCCATTATCTCCGGAGTTTCCCGGACTATGACCTAGCATGCCCTGAGGTCTAGTTCTGACATAGTGTGCTCCCAGTTCCCCTTTGCCAGCAAGCTCTCAGTCATAGCAGGCTGTAATTTATGTTTTATGCCAATTGAATATTTCACCAATTAAACCATATCATGGAGTAGGGATGTATGGCCTGATAACAGTGGAGTAGTGAATCTGCTCCAGGTTTTGAACTTTAAAGGACCTATCCCAACTGCTTGACCCTCTGCTAGTATGATCAACAGGATAATGAATGCATCACTCACACTTTTCTTTTTCTTCTTTTTCTTAGGGTTATGTGTGGTGGGAGAACATCTCCCATCCCCACCCTGCTGCCACTGTGCCTACAGGAAACAGATGGAATGAGTTAACTTTCTCGTTGTTTTCTTTCTTGTTGTTTTCCTCTTTAGGATATTCAGCTGCTCTGCTTTGTCTTGCCTGTTGAAGCCATTTTGTTCAACTTTTTTTTTTAAATTGTTATTTAGATTAAAATGATTCTAGCCAAAAAAATGTAATTTGTTTTTGTTATAAGCTACCTTGAGCACTGCCTATGGAGAACACAAAATACAAGTAAATAAGTTTTTAAAAAATAGGAGAGAATGAAAATTTCAGGAAGGAGAGGATGTCTTTAGATACTTTGCATTGATAATCATATGTAAAACTGAGCCAAACTTACTCATTCTTTTCATGAGAAGTTTTGACAGTGTAAATAAAGTTGCTAGTTGAAAACCGGGAAAGGGCTCCTGTACCTTTAACAGTTGTATAGAAGAAGGAATTTCAGCAAGTATCATTTGGCACACACAACTATGAAAGATGCAGCAGCCTTGCCTTGTTTTTAACCTGGCAACAATAAGTGCTGAAAAATTGTTTCACTTTATCAGTTTCCTTTTCAGACTTCATTCATTTTCAGCACATTTCACTTGCTTTCCACAATGACCTCAGACACTTTGATTGACAATGTAGAATGGCAGTCTCATTCCTTTCCCCTTCTGTTCCCTGATTGGGTGAGATCAGACCCATAACTCATCTAGAAAGAAGGGAATTTGGGGAGAATGATACAGAAGTAGTAGCAACCTGCCAAACTCCCTGGTTTGGAAGGAGTTTTCACTGGCATTTGGAACCCTGTGGAAGTGGTGGGCCCATTCACACTACACAGTTATAGGCCATTTCCGCACTAGACTGATATAGTACTATTATTCCACTTGTTACATCCTATGGAATCCTGCAGTTTGCAGTTTCAGGAGAGGCCAGCTAGCCCTTTCTGAAAGTGCAAAGTCCAGGATTCCATAGGATGTTGCAAGTGCAATAATAGTGCTATAACAGTCTAGTGCAGAAATGGCCATAGTGCTATTATACCACTTCAACTGCTGTGGTTCCATGCAGTGGAATTATGGGGTTTGTAGCTTTGTGATGCATTGGAGCTCTCTGGTTTGAGAATTCAAAATACCCCTCCCTGAACTCCAAATCCCAGCATTCTGTAGGGTGGAACCACAACAGTTAAAGTGGAATAAAAACACTATGACTATGCAGTGTGAATGTGCCTTGGGTCTGCACACACCAGGCTGTAGTCTTCCATCTAAACAGATTCAACTTGAGAAGTGAAAGAAAAACCAAAATCTAGCCCAGTACAGGTATACCTCAGTTAACAAAGTAAATGGGTTTTCCTGGGTTTTCCTCCTTTAACTGAAACTTGGTACCAAAAGTAGAAACAATAAGGAAAGAATGGATGAGTAAGTTCCTATCCCACAAATAAGAAAAGCAGTTTAACAGATTTTAGCAAACTTTTTATATGAAAATTCACAATATGCAATTAACAATTGAAACAGCCAGGTCACATAAATCTTGCATAAGTAAACAAAAACATTTTGCATCTTCCAGAGGTCACTTGAAAGCTTCTTCCAAAATTTATCCCAGGATGTTTTATTCTTTCCTTTCAAGAGCCTCCATTTTTCTTATGATTTACTCTTTAGTGGAGAAATTTACAGATTTATGGGTTTTTTTCAACTTTCCAGGGTAGCTGGTGAGGCAGATTAATTTGCTTTCCCCTTTTCTTTCTGTCTTTGCTCTTCACACATGCTCAGCGGTGATTCTGGATGCAGCTGTTTAGCTTGCCTGTTGTGCGTAAGCACACACAGCTACCCTAGGATCACCTAGAGCAGAATCCCATTCTCTCCTATGTCAATCTTTATTGCATTATTTTCTCAACACTGACAGTCTGTGTTTCTCCCATGTTCTTTCACCATATTTCCAGTGCCAATCCTGCAAAAACACATCCAGCTAGACAGAAAAAAAGAGGAGGGGCTGGGCTGGGCTCCTGTATAGACTTTGCAAAAAGGAGCTTCTTTGTCAAAGGCTTGGTTAACTGAGGTATGCCTGTAGCTATATGACTTTTTATTGTACAGCCCAGGGTGGGGAGAATCCAGCTGCTCATGCTGTTCCTAAGATAATCAAAGGCTGTGTGTGGATTTTCCAGTTACACACATGCATATGTGTGCCTGTGTATATGATACATGTATATATATTCATCTGAGCAATAATCATTTTCTGCCTGAACAGTAGCCCCGGTTATCATGCCTATCGCTTATGTTTTCATTAATTAGAAGGAAGTAGAGAGGTAACGAACGACTCCCTGGATGCCAAAGTGTTCATTTTTCACTGTCAGGTTATAAGAGGCAGTGGGCACACACCATAGATCCCATCAGACGTGTGGGTACTTATTGTCAGCACATTCTGTAAAAATAGAAAGTGAGGTAGCTTTTCTGGATAAAGCTGAGGCTGTCTGAGGGCTGGGTTTAATCTGCCTTATTAGAACAAGAGTCTTTGGCAAGCAACGCCATCTATCTGAGAGAACATTGGAGAGCACCTTTCTCTCTCCCCCACCCCCCATCAGACTTCTTCATATGTTAATGCACAACTGTGTAACTGTAGAACTGACCCCTCTTAAATCTTCTAAATGATCATGCATTTCTTCTCCAGCAATAGACCTCATATTTTGTTCATATCTGTGCCCAAGTGTTACTGGTAAAAATACTAAAACTCTTTTTTTTAAAAGTAATATATCTTTTTGGTTTACAGGAAATGCTCCAAAGGGAGGGTGAAATCCTGGTAGAAAAGTATCTTTAGAGCAAAGCCGGGAACTGGAAAGATTTATCCATAGGGGAACATCTCTATTTGATTTCTATTTTTAGCAAACATGTTCCTTAAATAAGAAACCAGGTTTTGGGTCTCAAATTGCAACAGAGAAACAATCACCATTTTTTGTTTTTACTATTAGGTTTCATTTGATGCTGCAATCCCACTATCATGGTGTCCTTTGATGAGACTTTCTTGAGGCCATGTTATTACCAGGCTGTACACCCCCTTGATGTGGTTTAATTAGCATCAAATACAAATTATATCTTGCTATGGCTGAAGAGCCTACTGGCAGAAAAAAACTGGCTGCACACATGCTTTGCAAATCTAGGTCAGATTGGGACCTCTGGGCATGGCCAGCTCATAGTCAGGGATGCTCCAGTGATAATGGACTTGCAAATGTCCCTCAATGACTTGATCTTTAGAAACGATAGTACCTAAAAGTACTCCCACCAAGTGACTGATGTCACCAACCCATTCCCTCTTCCTGCTAAATTTCTCTTTTGTTCCTCACCTGCCCATCTATTAAGCCATTCCCATCATGAAGACACCCGGTTATCTTTCATGAAGGTACAAGTGTTATGTAATTTTGGGTGTGCGCTTCCCTTAAGTCCATCAATGGAACTCTAGCAGAGGCTTTTAAGTCCTTCTCCAAACCAATGGCGTATCTAGGCTCAGCAGCACCTAGGGCAGTGGTTCTCAACCTTCCTAATGCTGCAACCCTTTAATACAGTTCCTCATGTTGTGGTGACCCCCAACCATAAAATTATTTATTTATTATTTACAATGCCTCCCCCCCCCCCGCCAAAGGCTGCCTCGCCGGCCAGGAACGGAAGTACAGGAAGGAAAAAACTCCGAGAACTCCCCCGGGCTTTGCTTCTGCTTCACTCTCGTTTCCGCTGGGGGGGCAGTGTGGGAAAAGTTTCCCCTGGGAAAAAACTCCGAGAACTCCCCCGGGCTTTGCTTCTGCTTCACTCTCGTTTCCGCTGGGGGGGCAGTGTGGGAAAAGTTTCCAGAGTGTCGACCCTGGCCGGGGGGAGGGGAATCCCAGTGCCTTTGTCTTTTGCGCCAGGTGCAGCTTGCCCCTCGGAAAAGCACCGTTTTGCGGCCCCTGGCCCTTCCGCATCACCCCCCTCCGTGGCAAGTGGGGCAGGGGCCATGGCGAGGAGGGGGCCTGCCCCCCGTGCTGCCGCTGCCCCCTCAAGCTGGCCCATCAGATGGGAGGTTCTCCTGGTAGCGGAGAAGGGGAGTGATTTAAGTCCCTTTTGAACAGGGGGCAGGAGGACGCAAGCGTGTGGCTTGCGCTTGTGCACCACCACTCCCGGGCCTTTTCTGCATGTTACCTTATTGTGGAGATGGGGGGTGCCATTCACAAAAGAAAGTTCTTGCGCGAGGCGCTCTCTTCGCTGCTCCTTCATCCTGCAGCTGGCTTCCTGGTTGTGCAACCATCCCGCCCCTTCCTCCCCCAGTGCAGCCTACAGCTCCCAGGATGCACTGCGGAAGGAAGGGGTGGGGCGGTCGTGCTACCAGGAAGCCAGCTGCAGGACAAAGGAGCAGCGGAGAGAGCGCCTTGCGCAAGAACCTGCTTGCGCGAAAGGCACCCCCACCTCCACAATAAGGTAATGTGCGGAAAAGGCCCAGGAGTGGTTGTGCACAAGCACGAGCCATGCACTTGCGTCCTCCTGCCATCTTTGGCAGGAGCGCGTGGCTCGCGCTTGCACACCACCACCGGGGAGGGAATGGAGCCTAGGACCATCAGAAATATGTATTTTCCAATGGTTTTAGGCAACCCCTGTGAAAGGGTCATTCGACCCCCAAAGGGGTCGCGACCCACAGGTTGAGGACCTCTGACCTAGGGCAAGTGTGGAAGTTGTGTCCCTAGGTGCTGCTGCACTGTCTGCACTGTCACCACTGCCACCTCTGCACCAGGACAGGAAGGATCCTGGTGGGGGCAGCAGCATGCACAGAGGAGCGGTGGTTAGTGGGGGCGGGCGGCAGGTCTGGGGGGCAGCAGCAGGGGGCAGCAGCAAGCAGGGAGAGTGGCAGTGGCAGGCATGGGACATGGGGTGATGGGTGGGCATGGAGTATGGCAGTAGGCATTGGGGCAGTGGTAGGTATGGGGGTGGTAAGCAGGGAGGAAGCGGCAGGTGTGGGGGCAGCGGTGGGGAGGAGGGCACCCCTAAGCATTTGCACCCAGAGCACATGCCCCAGTTGCCTCACCCTAGATATGCCTCTGCTCCAAACTAAAAAAAAACTAGGATTCCATGGGATGGAGCCATGGTTCCACTAAACTGGGATTAAACTGTGAAGTTTGGATGCATCCTCAATGCTTTGTTACAGGAAAAAGGAACCAATGACTAATGAGTAATATCACATTATTTGTAACTAATTATTTCTAAACTCAGGTTCCTGCCTTTCAGATCAAGAAGCTCCATGTTGCTCGCCCATATGATCGGTGATTGTTCTTCCTGATCCCTAAGAACTGAAGTGTTGATTTGTACTGGTATGTGCAAATCATGCCAGTATATGGATTACGGGCTGCAACATGCAACTGATTCCATCTTCTGAGTCACTATTTTGCCTCTTATACTGTCTCTCCAGCCAGTAGAATCAGTAGGTTTTTCTCTTATTTATTTTACTCTTCTATATGTCAATGCTTAGGAAAATTCCATTTTTTGGGATGACAACATTCAAAGCATACCCAGTATCTATAGTAGCTCGGATGCTATGGAAATTGTTGTCCAAGCTGACAAAATTAAAAGTTGTTTTACAGGATTTAATGACAGCATACTAAAAGAGACAGCATCTTCATTTAGAAAATCTAGGGCATGGTTTATTTGACAATGCCTCTAATTTCATGTAAATTAATATAATATAACTTATTGTTTTTAAAAGCATCAAAGATTGCTAGGATGCAAAAAGGAAGTGTTAAAGTTGGGCTATTTGACAATATCTCCCTATTTATTTATTTATTTATTTATTTATTTATTTATTTCCCACCCCCATAGCCAAGGATCTCTGGGTAGTGTGCATTAAAATCGATTTCATCAGCAAATGATGGTAATGGTGAATGTTATACATAGCCTACCTTTTCCCCAAGACAAGTGGCTTATACATTTAAAAAAAAACTACAAATAAAAACATACAAAAAATCAACATTAAAACTGAATGATTGATCATATCAAAAATGTGTTTTTTTTGTTGTTGTTGTTATGCATCTTCAAGTCATTTCTGACTTATGATGACCCTAAAGCCAACCTATCAGGGAGTTTTCTGGGGCTGAAAGTGCATGACACACCCAAGGTTTACATGGCCAAGCGGGGAATCAAACCCTGGTCTCCAGGGTTGTAGTCTAATGTCCAAACCACCATATCATGCTCGCTCTCAAGTTAAACACTACCACTCTTTCCAAAACTCACCCATTTTTGGCACTCGGGTGCAGTGCTCATGTGACTAGCCTCCAGAGAGAGGGTCTCGCTTTCTTGTTCCTTCAGCTCCGCACAAGCTTCCTGCTCGCACGAGAGCCCCACCTCTACCTTTTGTAGTGCAGTCTGGGACCTTCTCAGGCTGCACTGGGACAGGAAGCGTGACCGGCCTGGCTCCTGAGGCTCCGCACACCAGGTAAGTGCGTGCAGGGCCCCGGAGCGATGCGCAACAGTGAAGCATTTTCTGCTTCAAGCTAAAAATGAAAAAATGTGTGCACAGTCCACATCAGGCCCTTGAGTCTCGCGCAAATGTGAGTGTGCCATGTGGACCGCTTCTCACATGTGCGTGATGCTCAAGGGACCCTTTCGCATCAGAAATGCCATGCAAATAGGGCCTACAATTCAAAACAACACAGCAAGCATGGAGGGCAGCATGGAGGAGGCCATTTTAGCCTTCCTAAGGAGGGAGTTCCAAAGTCTAGGTGCAGCTATCAAGAAAACCCTCTCTTGGGTTCCCAGGAAGCATCTTGTGAAGGTGATGGGACTGAGAGAAGGGCTTCTCCTGCGGATCTCAGGGTATGAGCAGGCTCAGACGGAGGGATACATTCTGTCAGATAGGCTGAATCTAAACTGTATAGGGCTTTATAGATCATAACCAGCCCAGAAACAGACTGGAAGCCAGTTTAAAACAAATGAAAATGCTGACAACAATTTCAATAAATCAAAAACATATTAATCTGACAAGTTAAAACAAAGCTGTTTAAAAAGTAGTTAAAATATTTTAAGACAACATAAAAGCATGCCCATGTGCAAACTTAGATTAAATCAACTGGTCCCCAAGGCACTACCAAAAAGCCAAGTTTTAACACAGGCCTCTAAGAGGAAGGTATTCCATAATAATGGTGCCACAGCAAAGAAGGTATTTCCTATATCCTCTCCCAGTGTATTGTACCCATTGGTGGGAAAATGACAGTTTCATGTACGTTTTACATACAATATAATTACAAATGCTATCTATCATCTGTCTATCCATCCATCCATCCATCATAAATAATTGCTGATTATATTTCGGACACAGGCTGCATCCAACATCTACTTAGCTTAGCGCAAATAGCCTCATGTGGTGATACAGTAGGCCAGCACTGTGCTGTTTCCATCCAGAATAGTAACGTTGCAAAATATATGTCAGTGTTGACGTTGTTTTGCAATGCACAAGGTGCAATCAAGAATGCACAAGGACAATGCTCAAGTGCAATTGCAACGCACAACAGCAATGCATGGTTACCATGTGCAGCATTGCTCAATGCACAACTCTGCTTCTACTACTCTCAGCAGAATACATCCATTGCAATTTGGTGAATAATTCACCCCACATGTGTAGTGTGACTCACACATGGGTATATCACTAACAAGGTGCCAGTCACAAGTCCAGAATCCTGGTGGGACACAGATTATTTGGCAGTAGTATTTTTTATGTACTTCTGTAAGAAGGTATCCAGGTGTGAAGCAGTTCTCCTAGCAGTTCCCCATCCATTCCCGCAGTGAAACAGAAAGGCTTAAAGGATCCATTCATGAGCTGAAACGGACTGAAAGTCAATCTGGAATGACCACTAGAACACCAGAGATTTCTAAGCAGGCTGGTAGAGTTTTATGCTCTGACAAGGTTGAACAGCTAGGATCTGCAGCCTGGTATGATGTCTAGCATTAGTTCTTACTGGGTCCTATAGATTCCTAACAGCACACTTTCATTTTTTTTCTTCTTCTCTCTAAAAATCTCTTGGGAATATGAAGTAAAAAACCCCCACAAACAAATGGTTGATATCTTTTTAATATAAATGCTGCATCTACATCAAATGGCTATAATAATGCAATGTTAGTCCTTACCAGGTTGGGAGTTATTTACATATATCAGCACCACCACCCCCTACGAAAGGCACAGTGTTTCCTTGCCCTCCTTTCACCAAAATGTTGACCTTCTAGTGCTCTCAGTGACCCCATCACACACACAGAGAAAGAGAGAAAGAAAGATGGGAAGGATGAGGACAAGCAGGGGCACAGAGAGATTCCGTGTGTGTGTGTGTGGAGAGAGAGAGAGAGAGAGAGAGAGAGGTAAATAGAAATAGAGAGAGAGTTGAGAAGAATGCTCTAGAAACTTCTATGCAGTCTTCTAAAAGATTGCTATAGTGTTTGACCAACTGCATAAAATTTCATAGATCAAACGATAAAGATTTACATAGTTTGGGGTCAGTTACAGTGACAATTGTATAAATGGATTCAGAGGGAGAGAAAAAATTCCACCAATTTGCCTCACAATGCACTGCTTTGCAACAGTTTTTAAAACACAAAGGCAAAGACACAGCACATAGAAAGACACAACATGCATGCACGCACGCACGCACACACGCACACACACACAAACAGAGAGAGAGAGAGAGAGAGAGAGAGAGAAAATTAAAGCCAGAGTCTGTTCAGACTAGTTGCCTATTTCTCATTTCACTTGTTGGCTATGAAAGCTCTTCGAAGCCCTTGTTCTACAGCAGCCTTGCCATGGCTTTGATAGCCTCTGTACCGTCTCGCATGACAGTACGCAGGAATTCACAGTTTGTAAAAGATTGCTCCAGACTTTTCCTTTTAAAGAAAGAAATAATAATAATAAAAAGCTGAACTTTGTGACTATTCTCAAAGAAAGGAAGGTTATCTCTAGCAGATGGAAATCCTTCGTTCTACCAATAATTGGTAAATATAAAGGACCAGCACTTGAATTGTATTGTATGTAAGGGGAGGGAGGAAATGTGTAGGATTTATGAGAAAAGAAAGGTGCAGCTCCTTTTATATGAGACCTGTGTTCCAATGCAAAGAGCTATCAGGGATGCCTGTAAAACCTGCCTTCAGGGATTCAAAGGTCAACACTTGCAGATTTAATTAACACAGAGGCATGCTCCTTTGGAATTACACTCACTGGCTTCAGTGAACTCAGTGTGCCCAATGTAAGAAATGGACACTACAAGGAGGAGCCTTGATGTTGTTGTTGTTGTGTGCCTTCAGGTTGTTTCAGACTTATGGAGACCCTAAGGCAAACCTATCATGGGGTTTTCTGGGACTGAAGGCCTTTCCGCACTACCCTATTATAGTGCTATTAATCTACTTTCAACATCCTGTGGAATTCTGGGGTTTGTAGTTTACTGAGGCCAAAGAGCTCTCTGGTTGAGAATTTTAAATGCCTCTCTCTACACTGCAAACCCCAGGATTCCATAGGATGTTGAAAGTGGAATAATAGCAGTGAAATGATAGTAGTGCGGAAAGGCCCTGAGACATGATGCTCCCAAGGTCACCCAGGGGAGTATCCATGGCCAAGTGGGGAATTGAGCTCTGGTCTCCAGGGTCATGCCTCAATGCTCAAACCGTGACACCACACTGGCTCTTGAGGACGAGCCTTAAGGCCCATCTATTCAACCAGTAAAATCAGTGGGCAAAGACTTTCCTGGAATATGCCACCTCATGCTGAGGAGGAGGGGTGTGAATGCATGATATGTAGGCAGGAGGGCTGGGTAACCATAGAAGAGACAGGGGCCATTTTTCCTTGGGCCACCCCATTGGCCACATAGGTGATCCCAACATGAGCGCAAGTGGTGTGACATCACTTTCAGTTCCAGGAATTGACCAAAAGAGGGCTGATTTGTGATAAGTATGCGTGTTTGTGCGTGTGTGTTTCGGTAGCAAGTAGCATGGGGAGATAAACCATTATTGTTGTCACAGATGCTTTCAACAGTTTCAATTATATTTTAACAACAGGTTTTTTATATGTTTTTACCTGTATCTTTTCAATCGCTATCTGTTTTAACATTTGCCGCTCCGTGTGATACGTGATGCTTCTTCAATGTGATAAGATTGTATATAAACATTAAGGATTATCATCTGAAGAAAAGTTGGAAGAAATGCTTGAATAACATTTCCCTTGGAGAAATTAGAGGTATAAAGTAATATTAATAGCAGTAGTAATGTTACAGCAAGTACATCTGTTTGGCTGGGTGGGCAGAGCCTTCTTGGTAGCTGCACCCAGAATTTGGATTGCTATACTGAAAAAAAAAGACTTGGCTTGTTGTCTTGTTGACTGTTTTCATCACTATGCAGAAGTAAACAATCACCAACAAAATTATAAAGGTATATTCACTCTCTCTATTATATCTTTACTTGCTGCTTTATAAAAAAAGCCATGCTTTGTGCTGGTGCCATTGATTTAATTGTTGCTTTTTTTCTTTCCTGTTTCTATTTTGGTGAAGGGGTTGAGCTGCTGAAGATGAGGATGATGAGTTGGCCCTGAGCATTCTTAGCAGAACAGGAGGATCAAATATTTATAATATAGAACGGAAATCTCTTGTTTCATTCTGAGAGCCATGTGGAACGACTTTGAATTGCCTCTGTCCATCTTGCAACAGAGATGTTATGCAGCCAACGATGTATGTCCGGACTAGCTTTTAAGTCTCTCGCAATCTCTTCGCCTCCCCCTCCTGTCCTGCCGCCTTCTGCTGCCGCCACTCTTGTCTATGAATTGAAAGATCGGGATCAAGAAAACCGTGAACTTAGCCGAGCGTTCCTTACCAAGGGCATCTCTTTTCAAATCCTTGTCATACACAAGCGTTTGACAGGTGCAAATCACGGACAAGAAGATATGTCATTGTGACAAAAAGTGACGCCTTTTTCATGCTGATCTCTTTCTCTCCGGCACCCCCATCACAGTACCTGTACAACCTCTCTCCCCTCAACATGTCTTTTTTTCCATACAGAGGTTAAACTAAACCTGAAAGGCGGAGGCTTTTTTCCGTCTGCCTTTACACTGAGCCCCAGTAAAGATGAGCAGGATCCAGTCTGTTGGGAGACATTGATAACTTTGTGTTGCTGTTGGCCTGCAGAACAAATTAGACCTGTATTGTTTTTGCGTAGCTGACTGGCATTTTCCTGTCCTAATTTTGCCATTTTATTGATATCACTGTATTTTGGGATCGACTGGTGTGACAGAGGACAAGCCTGAGCCAGATGTGGGACAGACACAAAAAGAAAGGGGACTGCTCTGCAGTGATAAATCCCAACACCAGGCAACTCTGCAGTGGAAATGTACATAGATGCAGGAACTGTTCTGGTGGGGAGCAATGCCTTGATGTTAATGAAATAAGAAGCTACTGTTTCAAGTCTTGCTTTTCAGTCAGAGCTTGGAAAAGTTACTCTTGTGAACTGTGACTCCCAGAATGGGAGATCTGGGGAGTTTTAGCTCCATGTTTTCTGTTTGGGAATCCCCTAACTCCCTCCAAGGGTGTAGCTGCTGTTGTTGTGAAATCTTCCCAAATTTCTAATATTGCAATAACTTAAAATCTCAGTTGAGCAATGAGAAAAAGATTTTAGCCATCCAAAGAAAAGGAATAGGCAAAGTTCCCAAAGGAGGGCAAAAACAGCAACTGTAAGAATTCTAGGTGTGAATGATTTTCAGCATCTCACTCTCTGTAATGCCAGAAATATGGGGACTTAATTTCATTACATTTTGGGGGGAGAACTTTTATTTGGGGCAGTGCCCTCCATTTGCCCTCCCTGTAGCTATACATCTGGCACAATAGTATTGATTTATCTTAAAACATTACTTTAAGAAGTGCAATACTAAGGTAATCTATATGTGATGCTTTCTTCAGTGGGCCAAGATGCCCTACAGTCAGCCCTCCACATCCATGTGTTTAACATTCGCAAATTTTATTATTCACAGAATTGCCACCACCTCTGCTGCTAACTTACGCCATTTTTAATAGGTACTTACAAGTTTTGCTTCATGTTTGCAGTCTTTCTGCAAGCCTCATGAGACTAGGGCATTTCTGGACTGCACTGTTATAGTGCTATTGTTACCCTGTGTTTTGGGGGGTCCTGGGAGGGGCACCCAGATTGCCAAATAAAATACCAAATTGGGGAAAATTAGCTGAACCACTCTTTTGACTAGCAAGAGGCAGGGTAACTTTGCAAGGATCTTAAACCCAATGTCTATGGCTTCAGGTGAGGGAATAGGCACACAAGTTTCAAAGTAACCAAAAATAACAATTTTATTGAAAACCAACATAAAATAAATAACACACATGTCCTAGCTAACTAGGAAAAGGGAAGCGGAGAGTGTAAGGGCAGGTAATACGACACCTGGTCTCGTTGTCCTGGAGAAATGGAGAGATGGGGTTCGGAAGAAGAAAGCTCAGCCTGCGTGGCTGAGGGGAGTTTCCTTAGAAGGCCAGCAGCAGGGCAGGATAGCAGTCCAAGGTAGTCCAAAGACCGTTTGAAAGTGAGGGGTTTTTATAGGGGAGTTTGTGCCTCTCGGCTATGGCAAGCCAGGTGAGAACAAAAGGAGTTTTGGTGCTGGACAAAGGATTTAGAAAGGTCAAATTTAACATGATGAGCTTAAAGCTTGATGACAATAGTATAGCCAATATGTAAATGCTGGCTCTGCTGAGAGCCACGCAGCTATTGTGAAATGTACACGTGGAAGTTCTCTGAAGCTGGGAGCAAAGCTTAGTTTGCTGGCCTCAAAAGAGTCTGGAATGTGAAAGCAATTAGCGGTCGCACTCATGTCCGTGCTTGTCCGGAAAACTCACAAACACGTGGAGTGAGGTGACTGAGAGCAGGTCCAGCTACGGCCGAATTAGATGATATCAAAAGGATATCTGGGGGCCCCCACCCGGGGAGCCATACCTGAGATTATTCCACTTTCAACATCCTATGGAATCCTTGGGTTTGCAGTTTAGGGAAGGAGTGTTTAGAATTCTCAGCCAGAGAGCTTTTTGACCTCAGTAAACTACAAACCCCAGAATTCCACAGGATGTTGAAAGTGGAATGATAGCACTATAACAGTGTAGTGTAGAAAGGCCCTAAGAGAAACTCCAAGAGACCACAACTGCAAGGCTTGTAAGTCTCTATTAAAAATGACACAGGGCAGCAGCAGAGGTGGTAAAAAACCCCACCAGCTGTTTGCTTTTGCCTTGCGAAGGAACCCTGCTGCCTCAAAGGCAGAACTGTGCAGCTATGGATTCAAATGTATTGTGTATTGTACATTTGAATCCAGGCCAGGTTGAATCTACAGAACATACTTTTGTGTATGTGTTAAATATGGTTGAAAGGGTATAGATATTTGTGGTTTTTCCACTTCTTTAACCCCCATGAATATGTAGGGATGATTGTATAAATGTTAAGGATTATCATCTGAAGAAAAGTTGTAGGCAATGTACTTCTGCCTTGAACTTGCTTCCAAAACAGTTCAAATATACATTTTCTGAGTTAAACAAAACTTACAGTAATACAAATGCAGGGGGCTCAACACAGCCAGTGGTGATGAATGCTGGAAACTGCAGTCCAACAGCATCAAGAGGGCCACAAATTTTCCACCCCACCTTAGTTGGTGCAAAAAAACCACACAAAAACGAATGGATGACAAGTAAGCAGTTTTTTCCCCTTGAACTCTTGGGTATATTGTTCATTTTTTAGTAAATTAGATGAGCTTTCTTAAACCAAAATGAATCTTTGTTATGTGTGAAGAAAGGGGCAATGAAGGAGAGAGTGTGAAATTTGTCATGTGTTTAAAGAAAAAAAATATCAGCCAGGGCTGTTTTTCTTTTCGCCTCAAAACTTTAGATATCAAATTGCATTAACTAATAACAGAGAGCGAGAGAAAGAAAACCATTTGGCTCATTGGTAAGAGTACTCTAATTCCATTAGGAATTTAATAAATGTACTTCCCCCTAAAAACATTTTGCACTGATAATTCAAGCAACAGGGAGTAATGCTTGCAAGATGAGGATATACAGAAGCAGTAAGTTCTCTTGTATTGTTGACTCAGAGCAGCTTTCACTTGAAAGTCAGTTGGCACCCTTGAAGGACGGCAGCTTTGTTAGGTCAGGGAGGCAAAGTGTGACCCTGGGGTTGCATCCAGACCCCATGGGCTCTTTTTGTGGCTGTTGATTTCTCCAGACTCCCTGAATTGTCCCTTTTTAAACCTCTTTAACCCTTTTTTTTAAAAACCTCCCTTGAAAGCCTCTGGGAGAGACAATCCACTTTTAAATAGGTTAAAGGCCCTTACATCAAATAATACACTTTTAAAAAACAAAAACAAAAACAAAATAAATTTCTGGCCACTTGTATTAGGTTCCTGTGGATTTTTTTTTCCTGGCATTTTTGGCAGTTCCTACGACACTAGGGAAGTCCCAGAGGTAGAAAATTGGTCCCTGCACCCACAGCAGTTGCCCACAGTATATTAGGTGTTAAGCTTATCATGTGAAGCTCTTAAAATCCAAAACCAATGGAGTGAAGAAGGAGATTGGCCAGTATTCTGTATCAGCTAGTAGGTCATTTCCACACTACACTGTTATGGTGCTATTATTCCACTTTCAATATCCTGTGGAATCCTGGGATTTGCAGTTTAGGGAGGGGCATTTAGAATTCTCAGCCAGAGAACTCTTTGGCCTCAGTAAACTACAAACTCCAGAATTCCACAGGACGTTGAAAGTTGAATAATAGCACTAGAACAGTATAGTGCAGAAATGGCCTTAGTTAAGTATAAATAACCACATAACCTTTCATGACTCCACTCCTCCTCCAAACCTAATGGAGACATCATCCACCTGTGTTCCAGTTGCCAAAAGAATGGACCTCCTTCTCTCTTTCCAGCTGATGCCTGGTAAAGTAAGTTGGGGCGGGGGTACAATCCTGCAACAGTGTTGAAATTGTGACTAAGGCCCTTTCTGTTCCACCCTCCCAACTTGCCATAGGAACAGGAGAAGGACAGGACCACAACAATGCTTATGCATGACATCATTGTGGTCCCTCTTCTCCCACCCCGAGGCAGTGCAATCATGCATCAAAGCTGCTGCCAGGACAACACTGGGACAACCTTGGGCCCAGGTAAGCTGCAGAAAGGGCCTAAGTCACGATTGTGAATACAGAATAGTTGCCTAAATGTATTGTTTTGTATTTAGAGTTGTGATTTAGTTGCAACACTATTGCCATGATAATAACTCCCCCTCCCCTGGCACAACAATCGTAATTTCTCCTAACCTACTTTACCAGGCATCTGCTGGATGGGGAGAAGGAGATCCATTCTGCCAGGGATCAGAGCATGCATGAATGATATTTCCATCAGGTTGGGAGTGTGGGGGTCAAGCCAGGAGAGTTTACTTAGCTAAGTACCCTCAAGTAGCTGATATAGAATGCTGGCCCTTGGCCATAGTAGGACTGTAGTAAAGTTCTCCACGGATAATGTACTTTTTTTAAAAAATAATATTTTTTTTAAAAAATCTAACCCATCATTGCCACTAAAAAGCTAACTCAGACCAAGATCCTACATCAATGTTTGCAAACAGAGTGATTCATTAATTGTGCCATGCAACACATGCATTGATCAGCAATGAACCAGAACTGTACTAAGGCCCAAATGGAAAATTCAATGTCTATGGCCATTTCCACACTAACCTGTTATAGCGCTATGATTCCACTTGCAACATCCTATGGAATCCTGGGGTTTGCAGTTGCGGGAGGGGCCAGCAAACCCCAGGATTCCATAGGATGTTGAAAGTGGAATCATAGCGCTATAACAGGCTAGTGCAGAAATGTCCTATGTGTTCCCAATCATATCTAAATCCAATGGTGCCACATGAACAATTCTATTTTCTGAAAGAGGACGTTCTACTCTGGATAAAAATGTCCAACAACTTTTGCAGGGCAGCCTATGTACGCCTAAGTCATTAAAAGGATTCTGCTGTATGTGTGACTATCTATCTATCTAACACAAGGAAGGGAATTGGGATAGAAAAATTTTCAAAAAAATGTTGAATAACATGTGTTGAGAAGCCCTAATAAGAAGAATCTTGAACTGAAAAGAATCCTCACAGCTCAGGATTTATTCCGCACAAAATTCACATTTGGTTCCATATGTGAATTTTTCACAGAAAAAGTCCTAAATTATGAATAGATTTGAAAACTGCATAGTCTCTGAAGACTTTCTTGTAGCCGGAAGAAAATCCTTAATTTTTTTCATTGCTTTCTCCAAGAAGAAAATTAGTGAAGAATTACATCCCTAGATGAGAATCAAGCAGCTCCTTGGCCACATGTACTCCCCCAGAGGTTTATGGGCAATTCTCTAAGGCCATTTCTGCACTACACTCTTATATTGCTATTATCCCACTTTCAGCATCCTGTGGAATTCTGGGGTTTGTAGTTTACTGATGCCCAAGAGCTCTCTGGCTAAGAATTCTAAATGCTCCTCCCTAAACTGCAAACCCTAGGATTCCATAGGATGTTGAAAGTGGAATAATACCAGTATAACAGTGTAGTGTGGAAATGGCCTATGTTTTCCTGGATACAATAACATTTTTCCCAGAAAAAAAATAATAAATCACTATTTTAAGTTTACTTTAAAATAAAGTCTCAAAACCCCATCCTCCCAAATGAAAAAAAAATGCACCCCAAGTAACCTGGGCATGAAAACTGCAAGTGACTTCCAGTTTCCTCAAAATCAGCTGAAAATGGTGTGGTCCCCTCCCCTCCCCAAGACAGGGCACCCACTGAGGCTGTCTGCTCCCCGTAATCACTTATTTAATTAAGATCATGTTGCAAGTAATAAGCAAAGTTTTGAAGTAATACTTTGTGGACCATAGTGCTCAAAATCCCCTAGCCACCATGTCCACTTCAAAAAAATAAAACAAAAATTTCCAATAGCTTCCCTGCTGTCAGTTGTAGGCTGGTGTGTAGGCTGTAGGAAGACTGATGTCCTACCATTGTTTGTTCCTTATATCTATCAACCAGTTGGGATTGGAGAGGTGAGGAGAGTTGGATCCTGATACCCTGGGAAACAGTCTCCAAAAGTAGAGGATGCTGAGATCTTAGCCCCCTGAACTGATACCCAAATGCCCCTAGGAAACTCCCTGTTTCCACTTCTATGTGTGAATATATGACAAAGTGGTGCCTCTGTAGACTCATAACGGCAGTCATTTTTTTTGTTTCATTTTTGCATTATGTCTCTCAAAAATGAAAGCAATGACCTATCATTACCTAGTGATGCACTCTCATTTCCCAAAGACCTTTTAATCCCCAAATAATGGGAGATACAGTAGTAATTGCTGTCATGCCTCAGTCCCAGAACCCAGGTTCAGATACAGACTTCTGAACAATCACAACACAGAGGCCCTTTTCGCACACAGTTTCTGTTGCGAGAGGGCCCCTTGAGCGTCGCGTGAATGGGAGCGTTGGTCTGTACGACGCGCTCCCATTCATGTGACGCTCACGAGCCTAAAACGGGACGCACGCGCATTTTATTATTTTCGGCTGGAAGCCGAAAATACTGCTCAGTTGCGCAATGCTCCCAGGGCCCCCACGCACTTACCTGCCCTGCAGTGCATCAGGCGAGCCGGACCAGTCGCACTTCCTCCCCCAGCAGCCTACAGCTCCCAGGCTGCACTGTGGAAGGAAGGGGCAGGGCGCTAGCACAACAGTCACGCGACCAGGAAGCCAGCTGCAGGAGAACAGAGGAGCAATGCGAGTGCCTCGCGCAAGAGGTTGCTTGTGCGAATGGCACCCCCCACCTCTGCTAGCAGGTAACGTGCGGAAAGGGCCAGAGACGTGAACAAAACAACACTTAACTGCAGCCCAGCATAGACAAAGAAGGGAAGACCAACAAGACACTCAGAGCACTTATATAGGAAAAGAGTCACTAATCAGGCAATAGCTGAGGGAGGCTGCTGGCCAATAAATATCAGACTCAGGGCAAGGACAAGTTCATTGCAGACAATTGCCACTTCTAGGATAAGCAGGTTATTCTTCTTTAGATCC